>CM053769.1:593396159-593422291 GCA_028658325.1 Potorous gilbertii | reverse complement strand
TCTCCTTCACTGTGTTGCTGCGTGGCTTCCACTGTTCCAGACTTTGTCAGGAGTTCTTTTTACAGGAAATCTATGGGCTGTGGGTTCGGACCTAGCATAGGTGAGTCTTTCTACTCCGCCATCTTGGCTCTGCCCCTCCCACTGACTTTCTATGCTGTCTTTTGTTTTTGTGGTTTAGTTCCAGATATCTGGAAACTACCATAGCTGCCAGTGATTCAGTCCCCTGAGACCTACTGCGGCCCCATCTATGCTGGTGTGGCTTATGCCAAACTGCACCCTGCTTCTCACCCAGTGTGATATACCCTTCCTGTCAATCTTTTTCGTTTCACTCTGTCATACTGTGGGTGCTATAGCTCTAGAATTTGTTTAGAGTCATTTTTATAGGTATTTGGAGGGATTTGGGGAAAGCTCAAGCAAGTCCCTGCTTTTACTCCACCATCTTGGCTCCAACCCTCAGTATGTTTTTAATAGGAGCTTCTTTTTTTTTAGGAATGGATAACAAAGAACTTTGAATGTATCCTTATGATAGAACTCTCTAACTAGGAAGACTTTGATTTGTGGCTTGCATTAGGGTAGAATTGGTGACTTTTGGTGATTTATTCATTGCAGGGGCATCAACAATGTGAGACCTGTATCAAAGGTAAAAATATTCATATTTCAAATCAACTTTCCCTAATTGCTACTTGTGTTCTTTATTTTCAGTCATTTTTCAGTCATATATGATTCTTTGTGACCCCATTTAGAGTTTTCTTAGCAAAGGTATTGGTGTGGTTTGCCATTTCTTTCTCCAGAATTGCTATATATAGAAATATCTAAATTAAATATTTTTTAAATCACAGTACGAGTACAATCCACCTGATAGAAAAGGGATAACCCTCTATTTGAATTGATGAAGGAGTATAGTGCAGGGGTTCTAGCTTTTTGTTGTGTCATTGCCTTTTGACAGATTGGTCAAACCTATGGTCCCCTTCTCTGGAAAAAAATGCTTTTAAACGCATAAAATAAAGTGTATAGTATTACAGAAGAAATCTATAATATGATTATCAGAATTTTTTTAAAAAGTTGCAGATTCCAGATTAAGATAGCAATAATAGCTAGCATTTACATAATACTTTAATAGTGTTTACAAGGTACTTTATAAATATCAACTCAAGATAACTCTGTCCAACGTCATACAGCTAGCAAGAGTCTAAGACCAGATTTAAATTCATCTTCCTGATTTGAGCTCCAACACTATCCTCCACTGAGCCTCCTCGCTGATACAATTAAGAATCACTGGTAATTTAAGAGCTGCTGATATAGTCAGATGTTTTACTAAATATTAAATTGGATTTTTCTGCTGCCTTTACTTCAGAACTTATATTAACTTTTCTAGGTCATGTCTAACTGAATGAGTGTTCTGGACCAGCTCTAGCAAACCAGTTCCCTAGTAGATTGAGTTTGGTACTGGGGTAGAGTACAACACTTGCAGGTCATTTAATAGTTATCAAAAAGAGATTTGTTTAGTTATAGAAGGAGAATGTTGTTGTTTTGTTTATCCTTCATTTTCGAAGAAGACCATGACATCAGAGAAATGAAGACATGATTTGTACTTGGCTTTGTTTTGAGTGAGGAGAGGCTATGCAGGTCATCAGCCTCACTTTCTCCTCCTGAGCCATCTGGTTCCATGAAGGAGATATTCATCAAGATGACTGGAGATGGCCCAGAATGAAGTGGAAGACTTGGACATTTTAGGCTAGGCCTTTTCAGGTACTCACTTAGAGGGAGATAATACCCATTCAGTGAATTGGCCTCTTTAAGAAGTATTCAGGAAATGGCCCCTTTAATGAACAAAAGAAAAAAATAAGTAAATCAAGCTGAGATGGAAAGGGAAATAGTTACTATGGATAATCACTCTAATCCAGGAGGCTCAGGAGAATAGTCATTAAGTGGAGCTTGGGCAGGACCCCGTTGTTGTTCAGTCTATGGGCTTCAGAGGGCACTAGGTTTAAGATTTTGAGAAAGATGAGAGAGAAAGAGAGACAGAGACACAGAGACAGAGACAGAGAGAGAGAGCATCCAAATTTACCTTCCTTTGGAAAGGAGAAGGAAGGGGAGAGGGAGACAGAAGGGAGAAGATGAGCCAAGTTACCCAGTTATCTGGGTCCCCCCCACTCAGGCAGCTCCATCTACTCACATGTTGTGCTTGTCCTTTGTTTTAAAAAAGACCAAGATATAAGATAAATAATTACATGACTTGAACTTGACTTTGTTTTGAGTGAGGGAAGACTGTGCAAGGTCACTAGCCTTCTTTCTCCTCCTGAAGCATCTGGATCCAGTGACCAGATGTTCATCAGGATGACTGGAGATGGACCCCTAGCAGGAGAAAGCTATGCAAGGATTGGCATTGAGAACAACTTGAGTGGAATTAGCTGAAGGAATTGCTTGCCTTGATTATCCATTGTGATCTGCCAGCTGAGAATCAGAGCCTCTGGCTTGGAGTTCCTCATGCTCACTTTGTACTCAGGGATGAGAAAGTGACGTCAATGGTCTGAACCTTTAGAACCCTGAACCCATCAAGTGTTGAGGAACATCTCGATACCTTTTAGGGAAAGATGAACATAACTTGCATGACAGATTGGGTTAGGATACTGTTAGTAAGTTGATAGGGACAGCATGATATAGTGGCAAATTGACAACTCTTGGAGTCAGGAGATATGCATTCAAAGTCCTCTCCCATTTTCTACCTCTGTGATCTTGGGCAAGTTGCTTAAGTTCTGAGAATCGCAGTTTCCTTATTTTTGAAATGTGAATAATAATACTTGTAGTATCCACCTCATGAAACATGGTAGAAAGAGAATTGGCCTCGTAGTTATGAAGATCTAGGTCCAAGTTCAGTTTATATAATATCTGATGCCGAAGTGTGGCTCTAAGCCCAGGCTAATATCAAAAAGATCTGGGGCTTGAATTGTGTTGCACAGCATGCTAGCAGCTCTAGGCTGATAGACATCCCCGATGGAGACATGCTACACAAAAAGCTAAAAGGAAGCAGAAATACAGTGGAGATTTGCCCCAACACACACATACACACACACATACACACACACACGCACACTTTTCAGTCATAACTTTGAAGATCCAGTTCTTTGTCCCTTCAATTTTTCCATTAGTCTTTTGCAAAGTATTTTAAGAAATTTTAATTTCTGCCATTGCCTCTGAAGAAGTCATAATTCATAGTAATAGAAGTGATAAATTCTGCTTGAAATACTGTTAAACTTCAATTTTCAAATAGAAGGAGTAGCTAAAGCCTGAAATTCTACAGGATAAAATTTTATTTTAATCAAAAAGTCAGTGGGTTAGGCAATATATTTTCATATGCATGTACTGGTGTAATTTCCTCTCTATGAGTCAATTCTACATTTAGTAATGGGGGAAAGAAACAGAGGGAAGAGAAGAGAGAGACAGAGAGACAGAGACAGAGAGAGAGAGGAGAGGGAGGGAGAGAGAGAGAGAACAAATTAAAGAGAGAAAAAAGTCTTCCTTTCTAGAAACTCTTTTGTAGCCCTCATTTTTCACCTAAATTCTTCTTTTAGCGTACTTCACAGGATAACTTTATATTCTGGAGAGTTTGTTTTTTTTCTCTAAGTCACCCATTAATGCATATTGTGGCAAAATGTCAGTTTCTGTTGATTTTTCTCCCCTACAACTGCTGTCTTACAAAGACTTGGAGATGGACTCCTTCTTAGGTCACAACCATAATCCTTTGCCCATTGTGATGCTGTGTGTCGGCTACCAGATGGTAACTGCGTGAAGGCAGGGACCATTTCTTATTTAGGTGGATTTTAATAACTGTGGCATTGTACTGTATTGCCCGCTGGACCCTTATGTCCCTTTATCATTCCCAGACTTGCAAATTCCCCTAGAGCTTGGCTATATTTTCAGTATTCTCCTCCCCCTCTTCTTTTACTTCTTGATTCTCTTGACTCAGACTTCCTGCAGAAGGGGATATCAATATCCACCTTTTCCTATATCATGCTACCTTAAGAATAAGCTCTTAACACTCCTTTAAGATTTTAGGAGTTTTGACTCATTGTCAAAATGTTTAAACGATTCCTTCGTCATCATTCTTTTTCTCCTACTTCATTCACTTGTACAAACCTTAGACTTTTTTCAATTGTTCTGCTCTGGCAAGTCTTCTAAGCATTCTGTTAGCCTTTCTCTCTCTTCTAATTTTTCCTTGATATTAGCATATACAGGTATTACAATAGAATATAGAAAGGATGGCATTGTGTCTGCAAAATTGCTGTAGAAAGATAAAGTTATCTCATCACAAACATATCTTTTTTTTTGAAAGCAGAAAAATGCAAAACTCTAATGGATCCACCTTATGAAATCTCAGTCTCTTACATTTTTTAATATTAGAAAAGTATGAGTTTAATAATTGCTCATTGACAACCCTTGGAATAAACACTTGGAATAAACATTATGTTAGTATAACTCAAGTGGATGGAGAGGCCAGCACCTCTGTCCTCTTCTTACTACCCCCTTTTTCTCTAGAGATTTCATTTTCCATGCGATTAGTTTGATTATGTCTTTTCTTTTGGCCTAAGGGCGATGAAAAGGCCCCTCAGGTTCATGTGATTCCCTCTTCTGCTGTATTATGGAACTCATATTAAACAACAAATTTGGAGTTTATTCAGTTGCTCAGTGCCCAAAGACAGGAACATCCCTAAACATTTAAGCAGAGGTTGGACTTATTGTTTTAATTTGAATGTATATTTATCTTTAGCTGATTCCTGGCCTCTTTATAGTAAAGGCAAAATTCAGGTTAGCAGAAATATCTGAATAAAGTATCCTACAGTGCCTGTTAATAGAGGATCATTAGGAAGGATTCTTTTTCAAAAAAAAAAATTATTTTTAGTTTTCAACGTTCATGAGATTTCAAGTTCCAAAATTTTGCTTCTCTCTCTTTCCTCCTTCCCAAGACAGCATGCAATCCGATATGGGCTATGCATATATAGTCATTTTAAACATATTTCCACATTGGTCATGTTGTGAAAGAAGAATCAGAACAAAAGGGAAAAACCATGAGAAAGGAAAAAAAAAGAAAATCCTGTGTTTTGATCTGCATTCAGACTCTGTAGTTATTTCTCTGGTTGTGGTTAGTATTTTTCATCATGAGTCTTAGGGAATTGGCTTAGATCCCTATATTTCTGAGAAGAGCTAATTTTATCAGTTAGTCATGACACAGTATTGCTGTTACTGTTTCTACTGGTTCTGTTAACTTCACTCAGCATCAGTCCATGTAAGTCTTTCCAGGTTTTTCTGAAATTTGCCTCCTCATCCTTTCTTATGGAACAATAATATTCCATTACATTCATATACCTCAACTTGTTCATGCATTCCCCAATTGATGGGCATTCCCTCAATTTCCAATTCTTGGCCACCACAAAAAGGGCTTCTGAAAGTGATTTTGTGCATGAGGGTACTTTTCCTTCTTTTTCCACTTGATTTAATTAATTAATTAATTTTTAGTTTTCAGCATTCATTTCCACAAGATTTTGAATTCCAAATTTTCTCCCCATCTCTCCCCTCTTCTCACTCCAAAACACTGCATTCTGATTACCCCTTCTCCCAATCTGCCCTCCCTTCTATGACAACCCACCCTTCCCTTATCCCCATCTTTTGTCTTGTAGGGCAAGAGAGATTTCTATACCCCATTACTTGTATTTCTTATTTCCCAGTTGCATGTAAAAATAATTTTCAATATCTGTTCCTCAAACTTTGAATTCCAACTTCTCTTCCTTCCTCTCTCCCCACCCAGTGAGAAGGCAAGAAATTTAATATAGGCTATGTTGCGTAGTTTTGCAAAAGACTTCCATAATGGTCATGTTGTGAAAGACTAACTATATTTCCCTCCATCCTTTCCTGCATCCTATTTATTCTATTCTGTATTTTTACCTTCTCCCTCCCCTAAAGTGTTTACTTCTAATTATTCCCTCCTCCCATTTGTCCTCCCTTCTATCATCCCCCTCACCCCACTTATCCCATTCTCCCCTACTTTCCTGTAGTGTAAAATAGATTTTCATGTCAAATTGAGTGTGCATGTTGTTCCCTCCTTAAGCCAAATATGATGAGAGTAAGCTTCACTTTTTGCCTCTCACCTCCCCCCTTTTCCCCTCCATTGAGAAAGCTTTTTCTTGCCTCTTTTGTGAGAGATAATTTATCCCATTCCATTTCTCCCTTTCTCCTCCCAATATATTCCTCTCTCACCCCTTAATTTTATTTTTTTAGATATCACCCCTTCCTCTTCAACTCACTCTGTGCCCTCTGTGTATATACATACACACGTGTGTGTGTGTGTGTGTGTGTGTGTGTGTGTAAAACTCCTCCAACTACCCAGATACTGAGAAAAGTTTTTAGAGTTACAAATATTATCTTTCCAAGTAGGAATGTAAACAGTTCAACTTTAGTATTCAACTTTAGTAAGTCCCTTATGATTTCTGTTTCCTGTTTACCTTTTCATGCTTCTCTCGATCCTTGTATTTGAAAGTTAAATTTTCTATTCTGCTCTGATCTTTTCATCAGGAATGTTTGAGAAGATGGTGGAGTGAGAGCAATTAAGCTCTTAGGTACACTCCTTCAGATACCTCTAAAAAGGGAATCTGACCAGATTTTGGAGGGGTAGAATCCAATAGGACACAGAGTGTGGCAGATTCACAGACAGGAAGATCAACAGGAAGGATACATTGTGTGGGGCTGGAGGAGCACACAGCACACAGGATGTCCCAGTGTGTCACCACCATGGCAGGGCCTAGCAGGAAGCTCTGGGTGGTCTGAGGCATAAAATATTTTCCCAGAAAAATCCTAGAACAGGGGTATGAGAAGAAGAGGCAAACAGTCTCTTGGCATGTGAGGCTAGGAAAATCACTAAGGAGTGTGCCTCTTGCTATGGCTGAAGGGGACCAGTGCAGAACCAGTGCTGTTCCAGACAGTCCCCACTTCAGCTTACTGGGAGGAAATACTTGGCCTGAGGGGGTGAAGTCTGCAACCACCAACACCAGGACCCCAGGCATGCTTCAGCACCTCAGGGGAAGACACTAGTGCAGACAGAATCACCAACTACTGAGCTTGCATATGCTCTAGCTCAGCAGAGGAGACCTGCTGTGGCCAGACCTCCCCTTCCCCACACTTAACACAAATTAAAGTATCAGATAATTATTTTCTAGAGCTAGAAAAAATAATATCAAAATTCATCTGGAAGAATGAAAGGTTCAGAATATCAAAGGAATGAAAAGAAATGGTAAGGAAGGTGATGTAGCCCTACCAGATCTCAAATTGTGTAATAAAGCAGTAATTATCAAAACCACCTGGTACTTGCTAAGAAACAGAGGGCAAGACCAGTGGAATAGGTTAGGTACTCAAGACACCATAGTCAATGAATATAGCAATCTGCTGTTTGATACACCCATGGTCCCCAGCTTTTGGGATAAAAATTCAATGTTCAACAAAAATTGCTGGGGAAACTGGATAACAATGTGGTAGAAACTGGGCATAGACTGATGCCTGACACCACACACAAGAATAAAGTCCAAATGGCTACATGATCGAGGTATAAAATTGATACTATAAAAAAATTAGTGGAGCAAGAAATAGTGTATTTATCAGATTTGTAGAGAATGGAGAAATTTTTGACTAAGTGAGATAGAAAACATTATGAAGTGCAAAATGGATAATTTTGATTACATTTAATTGAGAAGGTTTTGCAAAAACAAACCCAATGCAACCAAGATTAGGAGGGAAGCAGAAAACTGGGAAAGAATTTTTGCAACTAGTGTATGTGATAAAGGCCTCATTTCTAAAATATATGGAGAACTGAGTCAAATGTACAAGAATACAGGTATTCCCCAAATGATAAATGATCAAAGGATATGAATATGCAATTTTCACAGAAAGAAAATAAAGTTTACTATAGTCATATGAAAAAATGCTCTAAATCACTATTGATGAGAGAGACGCAAATCAAAGCAAGTCTGAGGCACCACATCACACCTTTCAAATTGCAGGAAGATGACAAATGTTGGAGAAGATGTGGGAGAGTTGGAACACTAATTCATTGTTGGTGAGGCTGTGAACTGATCCAACCATTCTGGAGTGCAATTTGGAGCTATGCCCAAAGGGTTACAAAAATGTGCATACTCTTTGGCACAGAAATATTGCTACTAGGACTGTATTTTCAAAAGATCATAAAAATAGGAAAGGTCTCACCTGTACAAAAGTATTTATAGCAGCTCTGTTTGTGGTAGTCAAGAACTGAAAATCAAGGGGATGGCCATAAATTAGGGAATGGCTGAGGAAATTGTGGTATATGAATGTAATGGAATACTATTGTGCTCTAAGAAATGATGAACAGGAAGATTTCAGAGGCCTAAAAAGACTTGGATGAACTGATGCCGAGTGAAAGGAGCAGAACCAGGAAAATTCTGCACAAAGCAACAGTCATACTGTGCGAGGAATTTTTCTGATAGACCTAGTACTTTATTGCAATGCAAGGACTTAAAAAAATTTCCAATGGACTCGAGGCAAAATGCCTTCCATATCCAGAGAAAGAACTATGGAATTTGATCAAAGAATGAAGCAGATCATTTTCTTTAGTATTGATAACAACATCAAAAAAGAATACTTGAAAGTCCTCTATTTCACTGAAAGATCATTTTTCTCCCTGAAGCATTACATTCAGTTTTGCTGGGTAGGTGATTCTTGATTTTAATCCTACTTACTTTGACTTTTGGAATATCATATTCCAAGCCCTTCGATACCTTAATGTTGAAGCTGCTAGATCTTGCATTACCCTGATTTTGTTTCCACAATACTCAAATTGTTTCTTTCCAGCTGCTTGAAATATTTTCTCCTTGACCTGGAAACTCTGGAATTTGGCTACAATATTCCTAGGAGTTTTTCTTTTCAGATTTCTTTCAGCAGATGATTGGTGGATTCTTTCAGTATTTATTTTACCCTCTGGTTCTAGAATA
Source organism: Potorous gilbertii (assembly GCA_028658325.1). NCBI lineage: Eukaryota > Metazoa > Chordata > Mammalia > Diprotodontia > Potoroidae > Potorous > Potorous gilbertii. Next base: position 593,413,280 of record CM053769.1, on the reverse strand, counting down.
TCAGGGCAGTTTTTCATGATTATTTCTTGAAAGGTGATGTTGAGGCTCTTTTTTTGATCATGGCTTTCAGGTAGCCCCATCATTTTTAAATTTTCTCTCCTGGATCTATTTTCAGGTCAGTTGTTTTTCCAATGAGATATTTCACATTGTCTTCTATTTTTTTTCTTTGGGTTTTGTTTTGCAATTTCTTGGCTTCTCATAAAGTCATTAGCTTCTATCTGCTCCATTCTCATTTTTAAAGAACTATTTTCTTTAGTGAGCTTTTGAACCTCCTTTTTCATTTGGTTATTTCTGCTTTTTAAAGAATTCTTCCCCTCATTGGCTTTTTAGACCTTTTTTTGTCATTTGAGTTAGCCTGTTTTTAAAGGTGTTATTTTCTTCAGCTCTTTTTGGGTCTCCTTAAGCAAGCTGTTGACTCACTTTTCATGATTTTCTTACATTGCTTTCATTTCTTTTTCCCAATTTTTCCTCCACCTCTCTTACCTGATTTTCAAAATCCTTTTGGAGCTCTTCCATGGCCTGAGACCACTGCATATTTATTTTGGAGGTATTGGATGCAGAAGCCTTGACTTTTATGTCTTCCTCTGTTGGGATGCATTGTTCTTCCTCATCTGAAAAGATGGAAGAAAATACCTATTCACCAAGAAAGTAACCTGCTATAGTCTTATTTTTTTCCCTTTTTGGGGCATTTTCCCAACCAGTTTCTTGAATTTTGAGTCCTTTGTGAAGAGGAGGGTATACTCTAGGGACCTGTAAGTTCTCAGTCCCTCCAAGGTGAAGCAAGGAAGAAGAGTTTACTCCACTCTTGGCCTCCACTCTGGTCTGAAAGCAACCACAAACTTTTCTGCCCAGGATCTGTGAGTAGAATTCCCTCAATAGAGCCTCCATAAGCTCCACCAGCCAGTGCTTATTCTCACCACAGGAGCTCCACTCAGGGCTGAGATCCAAATCTGTGGCTCAATTCCCCCATGCCTGGGCCTGACTCAGGCTATGTCTAGGGCAGGACCCTGCTTCCTTCTCACCCAGGTGAAGGAGCTTTCTCACTGACCTTTGAAACTCTCTTTGGCATTTATGAATTGAGTAATCTGGGAATCATAGATACTGCCTATGATTCTGTACTCTGAAGCCTGCTCCAGTCCTGTCCCTGCTATCCTGCATGGCCATGGCTGAACTGTGTTCAGTGGACTAAGCTCTGCCCCAAGCCTGGTGTGATAGACCTTTCCTGTCAGTCTTCCAGGATGTCTTGGGCTGGATATCTCTTTCACTCTGTTATTTTGTGGCTTCTGCTGCTCTAGAATTTGTTTAGTCATTTTTTCCAAGTGTTTTATGGGCTGTGGGGGGAAGAACTTCTATAGGTCCATCCTTCTACTCCTCTATCATCTCCTTTTCCCTTTTTTATAATCTCTTTGGCACATAAACCTAGTAGTGGTATTTCTGGGTCAAAGCATATACACATTTTTATAATCCTTTGGGTATAGTTCCAAATTGCTTTCCAGGATGCTTGGATCACCTCACACTCCACCAACAACAAATTAGTGTTCCAACTTTCCTACATCTTCTCCAACATTTATCATTTTCCTGTTTTGTCATATTAGCCAATCTAATAGGTATGATGTGATACCTCAGAATTGTTTTGATTTGCATATCTCTAATCAATAGTGATTTAGAGCATTTTTATATGAGTATAGATAACTTTAATTTCTTCATCTGAAAACTTCCTGTTTATATCCTTTGACCATTTATCAATTGGGGAATGTCTTGTATTCTTATAAATTTGACTCAGTTCTCTATAGATCTAGAAATGAGACCCTTATCAAAGACACTGGCTGCAAAAAATTCCTTCCCAGCTTACTGCTTCCCTTCTAATCTTGGTTGCATTGCTTTGGACAAAAATGTTTTAATATAGTGTAATCAAAATTATCCATTTTATATTTCATAATGTTCTATATCTTTTGTTTAGTCATAAATTCTTCCCTTTTCCATAAATTCAACAAGTAATCTATCCCTTGCTGTCCTAATTTACTTATAGTATCACTCTTTATGTCTAAATCATGTACTTATTGTGACTTTACCTTGCTATGTGGTATAAGATTTTGGTCTATGTCTCATTTCTGCCATGCTATTTTCTAGTTTTTCAGCAGTTGTTGTCAAATAGTGAGTTCTCATGCCAGAAACTGGAGTCTTTGAGTTTATCAAACAGTAGATTACTATAGTTATTGCCTACTGTATCTTCTGTACCTAACCTATTTCACTGATCTACTGCTCTGTTTCTTAGCCAGTAGCAAATAGTTTTGATGATTGCTATTTTATAGTACAGTTTTAGATCTCATATGGCTAGGCCATGTTTCCTTGCCTTTCTTTTCATTAATTTCCTTGGTGTTCTGGACATTTTCTTCTTCCAGGTGAATTTTGTTTTTAATTTTTCTAATTCTATAAAATAAATTTTAGTATTTTGATTTCTATGGCCCTGAATAAGTAAATTAATTTAGATAATTTATAGGTTATATATTATTTAGGTAATTTATATTAGCTTGGCCTACCCATAAGCAACTGATATTTTCCCAGTTGTTTAGATCTGACTCCTGTAAAAAGTGTTTTATAATTGTGTTCGTATAGTTCCTGGGTTTGCCTTGGCAGGTAGGCTCCAAAATATTTTATGTTATGTACAGTTACTTTAAATAGAATTTCTCTTTCTATCCCTTACTGATGGACTTTGTTAGTAGTATACAGAAATACTGATGATTTACGTGGGTTTATTTTATATTCTGCAACTTTGGTAAAGTTGTTTATTATTTCAAATAGTTTTTCAGTTGACTCTCTAGGATTCTCTAAGTATACCATCATATCATCTGTCAAGAGTGATAGCTTTGTTTCTTCTTTGCCTATTCTAATTCCTTCAATTTTTTTCTTAGGAAGAATTCTAGGGAAAAGAGAATAGACATTTTGTTGAAATTTCCCACAGTCCTTGAAGAAGTAGACATAATGTGGGCTACAGTCCAAATTAACTAGGCCAAGATACCTCTGATGGCCCTCCTTGATTGCTGCTCAGCTTAATCTCTTTTTGTCCATTACTTAGTGCCAGAAATTATTTTAGCTCAGCTTTTGAGATACACACTCTTTCTTTTCCAGTTCTCTTCTCTTCTCTTCTCTTCTCTTCTCTTCTCTCTCTGTCTCTCTCGCTCTCTCTTTTTCTGTCTCCCTTTTTTCCATTTCTTCTTCATACTCCTCTAGAAAGATTTAAAATTGCTGCTATTAAAAAAATTCACCCTCCAGTTCTGGTTCTTAATCTGGGAAGAAATAGAAACTTACATACACACATATATACACACATACATACTTATATATGTGTGTATGGCTATATATGTATAGTTATATATACATATATTTGCATACATGTGTATATACACACAAATTTTATACATATATATAGTTATATGTGTGTGTATTTATGTGTGCATGTAAATCTAAATCTACATATCATGGTCCCTGGCTTCAAGGAGCTTATTTTTTAGAAGAGAACACAAGGCTACTGTAAATCCAACACACCTAAGGACTGCTGCTGTGAATGATTACAAGGGTCTAATCACATAGTATAATGGACCCTCTGTTTTGTTCAACAAAGTAAAGCATAGCAACATCCTTAAGTAAAATATATCATTCAATCAATATATATCTCATAACAATAGCAACATCCTTAATCAATACCAAGTATCTAAGTCCTTTTTCAAAATACTGCATCATCCACCCCTAGGTCATTGTAAGAACAATGTTCTAAATCATTATCAAGTGTCCAAGTAAAGTCCTCTTTCATCTTAACTCGAGGTTGACTTCCAAGTTCCATGGCTCTTCCTCTGTGGGCTGACCACCCCTGACTCATGCCTAGATTCACATGTAGGCTTGCTCCATATCTCAACTCATAGGGACTGCTCCATTCCATAGCTTCTGTCTCTAGGAAAACAAAGCTCAGCATGGCAACAGCAATACTAACACATACCACAAGTACCATTATCTCAGTTCATTCATAAAGACCAACAGGCAGGACTTCTGTCTGAGAAATCAACAGATATGGCTTTCTTCCAGCTCTCAGAGATCGTCTCCCTTCTCAGAGGTCTCCTCTCAACTCTCTTCTACTCAGTCAATGCTGACTCACCCCTTTGACACTGGCTGTCTTTATGTCTGCTTCTCTCAGCTCTGGCTCTCTTTATATACATTTCTACTCAACATCTGATTGGCTGGAGCCCACATGAATCTGATTGGTTAGAGCGTACTTTGTTGTGTGGAGACTTGATGGAAATTAGGCATTGAAGGATGAACGAGCATCATGACTAGAGGTCCACCGGTGATCAGTCAGCGTACTTAGCTTCCTAAAGCATGCTTAGGAAATGAGAGTGATTCACTTCGGCTTGATTTCTTATGGGGAAATATCAGGAAAGAAGAGAGCAAAAAGGTTAAAGAGGGACAGGGAAAAGGGGGAGAAGTGATAGGTGATATATAAAAAAAAATCCCTATAAATTTGTTTTAAAAAGAAAAGAAGCAATAGACTGGGCTCAACTAATGAGGCTAAAGAATTTGAACTATGGTCATTGAAGACGTGTGTATGTGTGTGTGTGTGTGTGTGTGTGTGTGTGTGTGTGTGTTGGTTGGGGAATGAAATAAAATATATGACCTTAGAGAGTTATAATATTATAAATCTATAGCTAGAAAATATCTCAGAGGCTATCTTGTCTAACCCTTTCACTTTCCAGATGAAGAAACTGAGGCTTGAGGAATTGAAATGACACCTTGTCCAAGGTTGCCCAGGTGGTCAGCATCAGAGTCAGAATTTGAGCTAACCACTGAGCATGTGTTTTTTTTCCATTAAGACATACTATCTTTTTATAGTCTAATGAGATTTGGGTTTGGGAGCAGATAGAAAAGAAAGAATATAGGGGCAAAGGAATAGACTGAATGACCCTTCAGGAGACATTGTGCATCTGTATTAGAATGCTACAAGGTACAGTAAAGCTTTGAGACATCCTTCAGATGGTATTTTTAATGCTAGTAGTCTTTGTAGAAAAATGATCCCAAACATGGAATTCAATACCTATTTCTATTCATTTATTCATTGTGTCCTCTCTGTCTTTGACGCAGGGTTATTTCTAAATAGTATAGCCCAACATCACAAAGAAAACCTAATGAAAAGTAAATTATTAGGGACTGTTTGTGATTCTCAGCTATCCTATATGTGTCATTACTGAATGCAATGAGTTTATCTCCACGACTCTAACATCTGCTTATGTCTTGTAATCAAATTTAAATCTAATAAGTTTAGCATTTTTTACTCAATAATGAGTTGGACACCAATGTTCTAATGGAAATGGGCTACTTGCTTCATAATTAATCAATAACAGGAAATGTGAAAGATGAATCTCTCATAGTATTTCCATTTGGTAGGTCAGAGTTGGAGGACTTAAGCTGTAATATGAGAATTGAATTACTTTATAAAAGGCTGATGTTGTTTTAAATCCAGATGGCTCCTTCCACTGAAGTTATGATGATGATTTCCTCCTCTATGGATAAGTTCCTTCCCTTGGCCTAAGATCAAAGGACATCTATTATGTCCAGAAACAGTTGCTCGTGTGTGTGTGTGTGTGTGTGTGTGTGTGTGTGTGTGTGTTTCATAAAGCTAATGGAAAGGAATGCCCCCTTCTGATTTCTGGAGAAGCACTGTGACATAGTAGATAGATTCCCAACTGATTCAGGAAGTTCTAGGATCAAGTGTTCTGACATATACTGACTGCTTGATGCTGGGCAAATCTCTAAGACCACATGGTACAGAACAGGTCCAATCTTCTTAGCAGAGGCAGTTGCTTTGTTGGGAGTTCCATGTCTAGATGAAAGAAAGAAAATAAAGAAAGAAAAAAAATAAAATTTTAAAAAATGGGAAAGTTAAGGTCAGGTAAAAAAGAGGGATTGTTTGCTTAGTCTGGTTTTAGTTATAACAGGGAAAAAGAATGAATTGATTACCTTAGCCATAAGGGAGGAGAAGGAGTGAATATGATACCCTTGGCCTTATGAGATCCTTCAAGTGTTCATTTCATCTCTGAGATACCTAAATTAGCCTGTTTGAGAGATCTTGGAGCAGTAATAGTAAGACATATTGTCAAGGAGCTTGTCTTCTAAAAATAACAAATTATTTGTACCATACATAAGTCAGATATTCAGGTACACTTCATTGAACTTGACTCATCTTCATTTACACAGTCAATTTCTGTGGTGTGAGAACAATAAAAAAAATAAGTGAAGTCATTCTACAAGTCACTCAGGCTGAGACCCTGATTTTTGAGTCTTGAACTTCACTTCTACGGGGTTGCTGTTGACTTTGATTTTTGGAGGGCATGTGATTAGGGATTTGGGAAATAAATTGGTTGAGGTGAAAGGGCTGGGACATGGGGAAAGGGTTAAAAGTATAAGTATCAAGATAGAGGAGATTTCTGTAGGCACTGAGGGCAAATAAAAGGGGTTAAAAATTGAAATGTAGGAATTCTGGTTATGGATTAGCATAGTCAGTCAAAAATATGTGTTGTGCAGTCACTAGGTAAGCACTGAGGATGCAGAAAAAAGCAAATGTTAGTCCCCTGTTCTCAAGGAGCTTGAAGTGTAGTAAAAGAGACAATATGGAAACTAAGTATTTTTTAAAAGTTATATACAGAATAAATTTGAAATAATAAAAGATGAAGAAAGTAGAATAAAAGGGAATCAGAAAAGGTGTCATGTAGAAAGTGAGATTTTAACTGCAACTTAAAGGAAGCCAGAGAAACTAGGACGTGGAGATGAGGAGAGAGAGTGCATAGGATTGTGGGTATTGGAAGAATCTTCAGGACTGAGTGTAGTCATTGGGGAAGGAGTGGATTGTGAGGAAAAGTGAGAGAAGAGATAGATATGGGAGAAGGATAAAAAAATGAAGGTGTGGGGGTAGAGAAATAAGTGTTGGGGCTTAGAGAAAGGAAATAGGGATGGAAACTAAAGTGTGAGATCTGGAGTACAAGGGGGAAATGCAATACAATAATGGGGAGAGAAGAGGTTTTGATAGACTGAGGACTGAAAATTAAATGAGTGCAGGAGTGTGATCATTGAAGGATAAGGAAGGGTGGGTTATAGGAAAAATCCAGAGAAAGGGAAAAGTCTATGAGCAGAGATTAAAGTGCTTAACAAAGGGGTCAGGCCATGAGAACCGAGCACAGAGCAGTTGGGTATGAAGTTTATGGAGAGTGGAGTGAAGGATGTGAAGAGAGTGGAAATTTATATCTAGGGGAAAGGATCCATAGGGAAATTTATATTTGTTGGCTACAGCTTAAGGGGTAATGGAATGAAGGGGGTGGGAAATTGGTATTAGATGTGGGGTTTGTCATCAGTACTGGGGGTTTTTAATATGGGACCAGATGTGGAACCAGAACATGAATATGAAAGGGGGAGGAAAGAGAGAGACTGTCAAGTTGAAGCAAGATAATGTAAAAGAATGGGATGAAGGAAAAAGCAATTGTGGAGATTCATAAGAAGAGATGGTCTGTAGAGGAGAAAGAAAAAGGGACTTGAGTTAGACGACCTGGCATTTGTGTAGCATGTTGAGATTTGCAAAATTCTATGTGTCGGTATGTTATCTCATTTGATCTTTACAATAACCTTGTGAGGTGGGTGATACTAGTGAGAAGGGGCCTTAGAATTCATCTAGGCCAATATCCTCACTGTCCAGAAGAAAGAATTGAAGCCCAGAGAGGGCTGAACTTTAAGAAGGCCAGTCATGCTTCAGGAACTTATTAGTTGTGTAAGACTCAGTTTTCCCACCTGTAATATAGGATAACATTTGCACTAATACCTTCACAGTACTTTTTTCAAGGAAAGCTCTTTGTAGACCTTAACAAACTACAAATGTGAGAAGTAATGAGGGTGAGGCATTATAAACCTATGGATAAGAGTTCTTGAAGGATTAGAGAACATTACCTTGATCTGTCTTGACTCTGTGCCACAATATAAATTGAGGTTCTTATGTTTTCTGTAGTGTCTGTACTGTTTTATACCCTTCTAACAACTAGACCTTGGCTTTCCATTCCTACAATTAAAGGAACCTAGTTTTTTTCAGATCTTGGAGAAACCAATGCATACTTAGAATACTTTAACAGATCAAATCCCTGAGTCTTTAGTGAAAAGTAGAATTAGTTTTTGTCCTTGATTTAGAAGGCATCAGAAACATTTGTACTTCTTTAGGAGATAGAAGCAATTAAATTTAGCACTTAGTTAGCAAGAATAATTGTGTGTGTGTGTGTGTGTGTGTGTGTGTGTGTGTATGTCCTTTGTTGCTGAAGAAGACCATGCCATCAGAGAAATAATGACATAACTTGCACTTGACTTTGTTTTGAGTGAGGAAGGGCTGTGCAGGTCACCAGCCTCACTTCTTCAGAGCCATCTGAATCCAGTGACCAGATATTCATCAGAATGACTGGAGATGACCCAGGATGAGGCAACTGGGGTTAAGTGACTTGCTCAAGGTCACACAGCCAGTGAGTGTTAAGTGTCTGAGGTGAGATTTGAATTCAGGTCCTCCTGACTTCTTCACTGGTGCTCTATCCATTGCACCATCTAGCTGCCCACAAGAATAATTAGTTAAAAAAAGAAGTTAGCCTCTGTTTCAGTTGACATGGGGATTTGGGTATTGAGCTCATAGGTCTTTTCCCAAAGTCTCTCTTCTCTTTGCCTCAGGTACAATTTATGATCCTCACCCAAGATACCCAGAATTTCTAATTACTGTTTTAGAAAGGAGGTATAAAATACATATTTCAGGGTGGACATATCAGGGAAAGAGCATTTTATTCAGGAAAGTAACTACAAAATAAGAAAGAGCATTGTCAATTACAGTTTTAAACCCAATATAAGATTTTGCTTGTTTTAAATCCATGTTGATACAATTTGGTGATATTTAGAAATCTATCCAACAAAGGCAATATGGAAGATTTTGTATGTGTTTTTAATTAGTTAGAGAGGGTTTCATTTAAACACAAAGATGTAAAACTCAATTTGAATTCAAAATTTTCTTACTTGAATCCTGAGTTGCAGGAGGTGAACCAACCTGAATGACATGGGCTGTGCGGAAATTTGCATTTAGTGAAAGGTGAAGGCATACAAATGATTCTATCAATGGCCTCCATAAAGACAAACTGATCCTCAATAAGAAATACATTAGCAACCCTTACCAGAACTCTTAAATGTGAAAATAATTATAAGATTGTATATGATTAAAATGCCATTAACAATAATGTAGCTAATGTTTATGGAGTGGTTTATTGTCTGTAAATACGGTATACGTGGCATCTCGTTTGATTCTTACAATAACCCTGTGACTTAAGTGCTATGATTATGTTCATTTTATAAATGAAGAAACTGAGGTTGAGGAAACTTAAGTGACTTGCCCAGGGTCACCTAGGCTAGTAAATGACTGTGGCAGGATTTGAACCCAGGTTTTCCTGAATCTAAGTTCAGCACTCTGTGATACCTAGCTGCTAAAAAGTCTATTGTTTTATTATTTTTAATCTATCATATGTCATGTATTTAATTAATTTATTTATTACTTTGGTTTTCCATGGCCTATTCTGTGCCCATGTCTTTGGATGACCCCAGGTAGGTAGACATGGAAAGGCTGCAATCTGCATCTATGAAATCATAGATCCATTTACATATTATAATATCAATCTTGTACTGGAGATTGGGAGTTTTGCTTTAAGTTGATGAGTTAAAAATGACCATCAGGCATGCAGTCACTTTTACCTTAAGTAGATCTCCCAAGGAAACAGTTTCTGACATGGGATCTCAAATTTTACTCTAGTATTCATACTTTGCTATTTTTCATATTTTTACTCTTGAGTGTATTTTTTTCAATCAGATCCTTATATAGGGTGCTCCCCTCTAGAAATTCTCTCAAATGATCTAAATAAATGATTCATTTATAACTTAGTCTTAAAGAGTTGCTAGTGATCCTGAAAGCTTAAATGACTTGTCATGGTTCTACAGCCAGTATGTATATATCAAAGGTAAAAATTGAGCCAGGGCTTCTTGTCTCCAAGACCAGCCCATCAACCTACTTTGCCGCGCTACTTTCTGATTACAAAATCTCATTCATGATTACTTCAACATGAGAGGCAACATTCATAGAAAATAGAGACCTGGTCTCAAAATCAGAAGGAACTGGTCTTAAGTTCTCATTCTGACACATACTGGCTCTGTGTTCCCTGGGCAACTCACTTAACCTCTCAGTGACTCCAGACAACTTATAGTGGAGCAGGTATATATCTACATTGATGGAGTCCATTTCCTCACTGTCTTTATTTCTATAAATAATAGGTCCAGTCCCAGTCCTCTCTTCCATTACTCATTATTATATGATGTACAAACATGATATGTCTTTAAATGATATTACATCTCGGAATGTACCCATTATTTTTAAAGAAGAGATCCATAGCAAAAAGTAAAATGAAAGTCAAATACACTCTAACACATAAAAACATCACAGTGATGGCTCCTTATAGGTCCAAGGGGGGACATTTCTATGACTCTTTAAAGTCTCCAAGTGTTTTACATACATTATCTCATTTAAACCTCTTGACAAGCCAGTGAAGTAGGTGTGGTTTAATCTCCACTTTACAGTTGGGGGAGCTAAGTTAGAGAGAAGTTTAGTGAGGTAATTAAGGTCACTCAGTTAGTATCTGAGGCAGGATGTGAACATAAATCTTCTGAACTTGAATTCGCTATCATCTCCACTATACCATGTTGCCTCTCTGAAGTTAGAGAAAGAATTTGAGTTAGTGGAATAGTTAGTTGGAGGCAAAAAGAAAATTTTGTAAACACCATTGCTGATCAATAGCTTGCAGCAGTTTCCTGTTTCACTGCCCCCATCATCTGATCTTGCTTAGGGGAACGAGACAAATCTTAGAAATCATGCTGAGACTTTCCAGGTGATGTCTCATCTTTTCCATTAAATGAAGGATAGAAGTATGTGTATATGTCAGTATCAATGGTTGAACTACTTCAGAGACAACATAATTGCTTTTGGAAGAAAAAAAGGAAGGAATAAATCTAGTACTACTTGCTTCAAAAATGGTCTTGTAGTTTTACATGACAAAATATTGTATTATTTTAGAAAAAAAACTATTTGTTAGAGACAAAATTATATCAGATTGTTAGATATTATAGTGAATGCTCTAGAGGAGAAATGTAACAAAGGAAATATATTTTTTTTCAGCTTTAGAGGAACAAAGATGACATGACCTAATTCTTAGTGGTTTCTTCTAGCCCACTTTAATAAAAATAATATACACATTAAAAACAGACATTCTGGCTATAGCTATACAAATTACAATCTCATATTCATCTGTCTACATACTCAGTCTCTTTAACTAGACATGTTATTATGTAGTTAAATATTATTTTTAATTGATTATTTAATGAGTAAAATATTAGAGGTTTAATGAGGGGAGATATCTAGATATGTGAGTTGATGGCATAGAGAACTTCTAGTGGGTCAAATCCCTGTACCAATGAAGATCAGCAGCTCCTCTATAACTTATGGTCATTGATAGATGTCTGGGACTGAGAGAGATGAAGGGAGAGATATGCCTGTGGTCGTAAAGTAACAGTCAGAGGCTGTGTTTGAACCCAGGTCTTCCTGACTCCAAGTCTACTTTCTTATACACTATTCCATGCATCTCAGTTACTAGTTGGTTTCCATTTCCAGGGCTTGGCACAGTGCCTAGCACACAGTATGTAAATGCTTAATAAATGTTTGATGACTGACTGATGACTAACAAATAACTTTATCCAAAATGAGCAAGACAATTATATATGTAAAGGTTCTGCCTCTTGAGGTTATATTAACATAAATCTACCCATATAAGACTAAATATGTGACAGCTAGGTGCCTCAGTAGATGGAGTGCCAGATCTGGAGTTAGAAAAGCTCATCTCTATGACTTCAAATCTGGCCTCAGAAATTTACTAGCTGTGTGATCCTGGGCAAGACACTTAACCCTGTCTGTCTCAGTTCCACATCTCTAAAATGAGCTAAAGAAGGAAATAGCAAAGCACTCCATTATCTTTGCCAAGAAAACCCCAAATAAGATCATGAAGAGGCAGACATGACTGCAAAAGTGACTGAACAGCAACAATAAACAAAGTAATGTATAACTGAGAATGTAGGGTCTAATGAGATATTAAGGGCCAAGGAGCATATATGATGTATTTTTAAAAAGGCTCTCTAACTCATAACTCCCACCCAGAAGTTCTGGGAAGATTACTCTGTGGCACCACAATAAGTTGCCTTGTAAGGAAAGAAAACAAAATACAGTTCACAACAAAGCTTTTGGAAAATGAAGATATTTCTCAACTATCTTACTCCCCAGGGACCTGTCCAGTATCTCCACATAGTCGTGAAATGGCTAAGGCTCTCAGCAGGTTTATTCTTTTTATGGTATATACTCTTTTTTCTCTAATACATTGCAGTTCTTGGTGGACACCATTATCATCCTTTGTCAGGAGATCTTAGTCCTATATAGGGAAAACCCCAGTGTCCCTTTCTTGAAGGATTCAACTTGTTCTGCATCATACTTCTGATACACTGCCTGATGAGTGACTGCTGCTTGGCAGTTTTGCCCCTGTTTTTGAAGTTTTTTTGTTAGGTCATATATCATGTTTCCTAAAGGCATCTGACCTCCCAGAAATTTCCCTGAAGGTTGTAAACATAACAACCCTGTCCATGTAAGTCAAAGTTTCCCACACCTCATTCAGATATAGTAACACCAAAGCTTGCAGATCACTCTTTATGGTACCTTGGCGACCCCCTGAGTAAGCATTTCCTCTTTACTTTTTTTCCTTTTCCCATCCATTTGGATCCAGTAAGCTTATGCTGTGTCCTTCCACATTAAAATTAATTTTGTTCTATATCTGTTTATCCTATCAGGGGCACAGAGAAATTGGGGTGGAGGAAAAGATGGTTCAGATCTAACAGTCTGATAAGTTCTTCTGTAAGAAGAGGTATTCCATCTTTCTAACATTTTATACAAGTGAAACAGACTTCAAGATCAGTCTTGGTTAGTGTCATAATACAGAAGAAGCGGTAAGTTACCAGTAAGGAGAAAATGTCTCAAGATGGAATAATGAGGCTTAGGGCAAACAAAAGAAGGGCCTTGATGTTAAAGAAACACCAAGAAGATGCTTGTCTGTGGATTTTGTATGAGCACTTCGGGTCATTACTAGTGCCTGCTTTTCCCACTCACTCAAAGACTCACTGTTCAGTCCTAACCACCTACTATCTTGCAAGAGTATATGTCAATACCACAAGTCTTGGAAACAGAAATGGGAAAAAAATTACCCTTAATTACAAATATATAGAAAACTGCAATACTTTGTCCCTCCACTTTGAACTGTTTCTTTAGGTCTCCTTTTGAAACTTTAGTCACCCTAAAAGTGAATATTTAAAGAAACAATAGTTCATATTTCATTTCTTTGGCTAAGTCCACATTTGGTTGTGTTTGGAAAAATAAATACTAAGAAGTAAGAAGTAAGAAGGATCACAACATGTAATATTCTACAATAGTCTTTCCTTGTAGAAGTCCTCCGTGATTCCATCTGGGAATTCTTGGAATATGATCTAAAATAAGCACACACACAAATGTATACACATACATGCAAAAATGTGCCTGTGTTTGCATTTATATATATGTGTGTGTGTCTGTGTAAATATGCATGCTCATGTCATGTGTATATACATGTGTGTATTGTATATGTCCATATAATACACATATCTATATCTATGTATATGGATATATACACAAACACACACATAGTGTTCCCCTCCTACCCTACCCCCGCCCATGATTCCCAGAATCTAGGTAGCATTTGTCACTACTGGTCTCAAACTTTAAGTTAACTAGAATCACTGATTTTCAGAGTTGATAATGGGTTCTTGACTAACACTTTCTCCAAAAAGGCTGGTAAGATGGAACCCAGAGAAGACTCAGAAATATTGAGACCAGAGAATACATTTCTTAATGATTTCTTTCTTCTCTTTTAATTGACATTTTTCTGTGATACCGTTCTAAGTTTGGTAGTAGGGAGAAATAATTGGAGATAGAACTACTGTCATGTCAGAAGCCCTCCAATAACTTTTTCAGTAGAATGTTAAGGAGAGAAGACATATTGAAAGGAGTTGAGGAAAAAGTGGGTGTTGAGGACTTATAAAATGTACCCCAAGACTATAGAATCAGTTTTCTGTCCCGGCCTGCGGGACAAGAACGGGGACCTGGAGAACAAAAAGAGGGGGCAGGGGACAGGAGACGCGGAGAATGGAGACAAGACAGGCTTTCTGATCAATTCTCATTTATTGAAGGGTGGAGTAGCAGTAATTATAGTTGTACAAGAGGAAGTAGGGGGTTTCCAGAGGGCAGAAGCAAGGAGGGGCAGTAACGGTTAAGATAACCGAGGAATGTTCCAGATCCAGGGTGGCATTTCGCAAGGCCGGATGTTTGCTGCAATGGGGTAGTCCAGATAGCTTTTGGCTTCCCACAGTTTTCAGTATGAATATTACCCGCTTCTATCAGCCTTATTATGGCTTCACATTATGGGTTGTTACATCTCCAATACCTCATGTTTCCATCAATGTCAGGCAACAGTAGCTTTGATAAAACCTCAGAATATTTCTATATGTAGAATCATCCATGACAAGTTGGGTTAAGCTGTGCTTATTTGTGCTGGAATGGAAGAGGAAATAGGTCATTTTATATAACAGAAAACCCATCTTAGAAAATCAGTTTGGTAGTTTGGTTTGTGTATTTGTACTTGAATAAGATCAACTATAAAGTTAATTTCATTGATTATAAAAACAAATGAGGCCAATAGTTTGAGTTGCCATATATGTGTGTGTATACACACATACACATATATACATTTATACACATACACACACATATATAGTTATGTATATGCATATGTATATACACATATACTATGTGTACACATATATATCCTATTGTGGCTTAATTTTCACTGAGACATTTGGGACATCAAGTGGGGTTATACATAATCAGGTATAGAAATATACACACATATGCACATATATAATTTCAAATGGCAGGCATTAACTTTAAGGAAGGTATGAACACTGAAAGATAAGGTGTTTTTTTCTTAGTTCCCTCAGTAGTTCCTTAAAAATAAGGAAAGAAGGAACTGTCATTAAGAGAAATTGAGCAAGATTGAACTCAAAAGAATGAAAGACCTGTGTTTTCTTTTATAAAATGACAAAGATTATTATTTTTCCATCATCCACAGAAATTTTCCTTTGAACCTTTTGGTTATTGATCAGTTATTTCAATTGTGCCTGACTCTTTATGACCCCATTTGGGTTTTTCTTGGCAAAGATACTGGAGTGATTTGCTGTTTCCTTCTCCTTCATTTTAAAGATGAAGAAACTGAGGTACACAGAGTTAAGGCACTTACCCAGGATCGCAGAGCTTGGTGTCTGACTCAGTTTTGAACTCAGGAAGATGAGTCATCCCAATTTCAGGCCTGGCACTTTATTCACTGCACAACCTAACTACCATTCAATCTCAACACAGACTAGCTTTTTTAGTGAGGAGAGGAGGGGGATGTTATTAACAAACTGAACTTATATCTTTTCCTTCTCCCCCTTTGGGTTTTTTATCTTGTTCAGGCTAAAAGAACAAGGATTACTCATGTTTCTTTGTCCAGCCTGAACTCATTCATCCCTCTGTAGATAAACTGGTGGCCCCTTGCTCTTGCGGGCCATCATATTAATGCTGTACTTAGGGATGGCTCAGAAGGAGAAAATGAGACTGGTGACCTTGCACTGTCCTCCCTCACTCAAAACAAAGTCAAGTGCAAGTCGCGTCATCATTTCCCTGATGTCATGATCCTCTGTGAAAACTAAGGATGAACACAGCCGACACACTCAACTGGCTTAGCCCGCTGCAATATAGAGTTCCCAAACTCAAGAGTTTCACCAGCCTCAGTCTTCTTGTAGCAGGACAAACCCCATCATGGCCAGTGAGAACAAATTGTTTGAAAATCTTAAATTTATGAAGAAACTTAATGGAACAATGTTTATCCAGCAAATTTTTTTTGCCCCTGTCACAGAAGAATGAAGAATTTTCTTTAATCAATGAAGACAACTACCACTGTGAAAGACAGAAAGAACAGATTTTTTTTTTCCAATTGTTTATCCTATCTCTGATTTCCCTACATTTTTCTTTTAATTTTTATTCCTTGGTCTCTTACATATCACACTTTTAACTCTCTGGTCAATCTCCTTGCCTCATTACTAAAGGACTGTAAAGCTGCTACCTTTGGAACCTGATAAAACTTTCTTTCTGCTACTCGTGCTCTGTGAACCAGAACAAAAGGTTTCTTTTCATCTGGACAGAAATAGAGACAGTGTCTGTTGATAAGAGATGTTAGCATCTGTAAAAATGTGATGCCTAGGGGAGGAGTCAAGATGGCAGAGTAGAAAGACTCACATATGCTAGCTCTGAAACCACAGCCGATAATTATCTATAAAAAGAACTCCCAACAAATTCAGGAACAGTGGAGCCGTGCAGCAACGGGGTGAATGAGATTTCCATTCCAGAGAGCCCTGAAAAACCAATCCCAAAGGTCCGTTGCACACCAGACGGGAGCAGAGCCCAGCCCTGCCATGCCCCGGCCACAAGGCATGGAGAGGAGTGAGCAGATCTCAGCAGGCTTCAGGGACAGAATCTCCAGCAGCCACGAAGGTCCCTACACCCACAGACGCACAGGTCAGTGAGAAAGATGTCTGGACAGGCTGAGAGGGGAGTAGGGTGTCTCCATGACTCAGGCCCCCTCAGGAGACAGCAGCAGAGGCAGCTGGCGACCAGAGGCTCCCAGAGTAGGCAGGAGTTCAGCAGCAGCTCCATTACAGAAGGTCTCTGCATAAACCCTCTGAGGGAACTGAGCCTGGGAGGCGAACCTGCCCCCACCTGAGCACCAGAAATTAAGCTCCCATTGAATAGCAGCTTCGACATTAAGGGATTGAAGGGCATGGAATAAGATATTCCAGAAGTCAAAG
>CM053769.1:593369506-593395659 GCA_028658325.1 Potorous gilbertii | reverse complement strand
GAAATAAGAAATACAGGTAATGGGGAATAGAAAGTTATCTGGCCCTACAGGGCAAGAGAGAAGATGGGGACAAGAGAAGGGAGGGATGATAGAAGAGAGGGCAGATTGGTGATAGGGGAAATTAGAGTGCTCAGTGTACTGGGGTGGGGGAAGGGGACAAATGAGGAGAAAATTTTCAAACCCAAAATTTTGTGAGAATGAATGTAAAAAGTTAAATAAATAAATATATATTAAAAAAAGATACAAAAAAATGTGATGCCTAAAATTAATCCATGAGTTATTTAAATGGTTTATGAGTAGTGTAGAGCAGGGGACTTGGAGGCAGAGGTCTTGGTGTATTGTCGTAAATGTGACACTAACTAGCTATGGGACCTTGGGCAGCTCCACCTCCCTGGACTTCATTTTCCTTATATTTGAAATGAGAGGATTGGACTAGAAGATCTCTAAGATCCCTTTCATTTCTAAAAATTCTACAGAAATTGTTCTTTTCAATAACCTGAAAGGAGATATTTAAGCCTTCTAAGATTGATAATCAAAGTTAAATGCTCAGTCTTGAATGTGTGGTGAATATGTATGTGTGTATATATATATATATATACATACACACACACACACACACATTGAGTTGTCAGAAAAAATACTTTGAAAAATTCACCTTAGGAAAACTTTTTTTTTTAAACTTTCAATTCTGTTTTCTTCTGTGTCTTTCAAATGTTTGATAGCAGTGGTACCATTATAAATCCGGGGCTAGTTTTTCACAGGGTGGATTTGGACTTGCCACTACTTTAGTGATTTTGCACGTATAGTTGCTCTCTATGAGGATAGCCACTGTAACCCCTCTGTACTTTGGTAGACCATCTCTGGAAGTTAATAGGATCTTAGATTTTTAGAGCTGGGAAGGATAATATAGGCAGCAATATACTGGAGTCAGACCAAACTGGCTTATGGACTGATTGCTAGATTTTCAATGTGAGCATTTTTACCTGGGAAATAAAAGAAAAATTTCAAATCAGTGTTTCATTTATTGTTTTGTTGATTAAAAATGACCGGGAAATGCCAGCGATGCAGATTGAAAGTGTATCATGCTCACTTATTTATTTATTTATTTATCTATTCATCCATCCATCCATCCATTTATTTATTTATTTATTCATTCATCCATGCATTTATTTATTTATTTTGTAGAGGGCTGGTGGTTAAACATTTATCAGCTCCACACTGATTCTTGTTATCAGTCATATCCAATGCTCCATGACTCCATTTGGGATTTTCTTGGTAGAGATACTGGAGTGGTTTGCCATGATCTTGTCCAACTCACTTTACAGTTGAGAACGTGAAGCAAATAGGATTAAGTTACTTAGCCAGGGTCACACAGCTAGTGACTAAGGCCAGATTTGAACTTAGGTCTTCTTGACTCCAGGATTGGTGCTCTATCCAGCGCACCACCTAGCTGCTATCTGATTCCATCCCTTCATTTTATACATGAGAAAATGAAGATTCATAAATCAACTGACTTGGGATTGAATGGAATGATGAGGGGAATTTCCTCTTCTGCTAAACTTGGTTATATCTCACTGAGCTGGAGATGCTGTCTTCCAACTCCCTCATGAGCAGGGACATGTATGAGTGTGTTTATACACACACACATAAACACACCCATATATATGCATAGTGTGTGTTTATATGTATGTATATATGTTATATGTATGAAGAGAATGAGATACAGACATGTATGTGCTTATGTATATGTGAGTATACAGTAGGTATTTTATATGTGTGCATATATCTGCACAGAGCATCACTCCTGTATCATATCAGTAGTAAAGAATTTGACTTTGACTTCAACTCTGGATTTGACTCTGGGCCTATTGACTGCAAATTTACTTTTTCTTCTGTACCATGTTGTTACAACCATTGACAGAATTCATTGCCCAGTGGCCAGCTTTTTTGTAATGAGCTCCTCAAACTTAGTCTGGTACTAAACTGACAGATATTATACCTCCTTTCTATACACTATTTTTCTGTCTCTTATTTCCCTCTCCTGAAACTAGATAGATAGGGAGATATGTAGATATTCTTGTTTATACGTAGTGTTTTTTACAAGGTGGCTCCCATATTTGAATGTGAGCTCCTTGACATCAAGAAGTGTTCTTGTCTTCCATTTTATCCCTAGCACATAGCACAGTTCCTAGAACGTAGCAAATGCTTAATCAGTGCCTTTTGACTGACAGGGATATACAGTCTGATGCTGGGCTTTCCCTGAAGCTTTTTCAAGCTTTAAGGATCTGCCATAGCAGCTTTCAAAAGTACAGTGTCATGTCTAGGCCCCAATGAGGCAGGAATGAGAGATTAGGCCTTTGATGACTGATGGTTTAACACATACTTTATGAACTAAAAAATAAAGTCCTTAGCTAAATTATAGTAATAACGGTGATCATAACAGTTAATCATATAGTACTTTGAGGCTTACAATGTATTTTACATATTTAAATATATATACGTATTTTACATATTATATTATAGTATATTTTTATATGTGCATATATATAAAATGAGAAAATATGTTTGTATGTATATAGATATATATTCACAAATGAATATATATATATATATATATATATATAATTTATACATTGTTTTATTTTATCATCATAATAACTCCATGAGGTGGATGCTACTATTATATCCATTTTACAGATGAGGATACTGAGGATAGTGATACAGAGAGGTTTAATTGACTTGTCAAGGGTTACACAACCAGTTAGTGTCTAAGGTAGGATCCAAGTACACATCTTCCTAACTCCAAGTAGAGCCTTTTATCCACTGTGCCACCTTGCTGCCTAAGGGTAAGTTTCTTAACTCTATTTGATTACTTGTGGTTCAACAATATAAGGTGATATGTATGTCATGGAGGTCAAGTTAGAAGATGCAGCTCTAAGTCAAAGGCTCTGTTTGGTTCCATGAAGATAATGATACTAATACAGGGTGTCCCAAAAGTCTTAATGCAACTTTAAACTATTAGAGAGTAGTATAATATGTATGGTCATGATTTACTGTGCATCTTCATATTCCCATGAGTGGAATCAGCCTGGTTCAAAGCCTCACAGATTATACTTATCACTACTTCTTCAAGAATCAGATGGATAGAAAATCAATTTTGCCCCCAGACACCTTTGGAGACTACAAAGAATGGCTGTTAACTTACATATTTATTTTTAGTGAATGCCATAACTCTACTGACCGAATCAAAGTCAGAGTGTGGGATGAAGATGATGACATTAAATCAAGAGTCAAGCAACATTTCAAAAAGGAATCAGATGATTTTTTGGGACAGACAATTGTTGAAGTGAGGACACTGAGTGGAGAAATGGATGTCTGGTACAACCTAGGTAACTATCTTCATAAGTTTCATGAATAAATTACATAAGGGCCCCTAATTTGAGTTATGTGCCAAAATTTCCATATGTGTACAACTGTGTGATGTCTCCTAATGTCAACTGCTCTTGGATTTTAATTTGTAGTCTAAGCTTGGGGACAAAGCAATGTAATTTAACTGGAAAGTAAAGATGTTTACTTCCCGAGAATGCACATTCAGAGGAAAGAGAAATGGGGTTATAACTCAAAGAAAGACTTACATTTCATATGTGATAAAAACCATTGTTCTAGGACCTGTGATTTCATTAAAGTAAGGAACCTTCTAGGCAGACAATTTTTTTCAGTTATGGTACATCTCTAGTTTATGGTGTTGGATACCTCACTAAGGCCCTGAGAGGTTAAGTGATTTGCCTTTCCTCACACTGCTAGTATCAATCAACAAACATACATAAGTACTTTCTGTGGGCGGAGCACTATGCTAACCAAAAAGGATACAAAAAAAGGTAAAAAAAAACCTGTCCTCAATGGACTAACATTCTAATAGAGGAAACATATATAGGTACATACAAAATTTAGTAGCTGTGGAAGTCTAGGAAAGGCTTCCTACAGAACATGAAACTGGCCTCATAGGCTCTAAAGTTGACCTTCTATTCACTATGCCAAACTGTATCTCAGGGCAAGTGTAAAACAATTATGTCATTTAAAAAAATACCTTCAAGAACTAAAATGCAGTGCAAAGATGTGTACCAAACCCAGGAAAACAAACATTCAAATAATGTGTTTTTGCATTTTGGGACTTGATTGTGGTTCCCCCAAATGGAAATTGGTATCACTTTTTTTAAAATGTATTTTGGATTCATATTTTTATTTATATATCACGAAATAAATTTTTGTATGTTTGATGATAACCATACTTTGGGCATCAGAAAGAGGTCTAATATATTTTAAGTCCTAGTCCTGACTTGTGATAAAGAGATTTGAGAAGCACGGACTTCTGGAAGCTAGAGTTCTGTATGTGAATTCAGAGAGACTTAGGCATGAATCTTGTCACTTACTTGTAAAAACTTTGTGGCCATGGGTAAATCAGTTAACATCCATGAGTTTCAGTTTCCTTATCTAGGATAAAAAAACCTTAGGATAAAAATAACTGCAGTATCTACTTCTTAGGGTTATTGTGACACTTTAATGAGATAATTTATGTCAAGTACTTAGCAAAACGTTAAGTGGTCCAAATGGATAGAGTGATGGGACCTGGCGTTAGAAAGATCTGAATTCAAGGTTGAACTCACTAGCTGTGACTACAGGCAAGTCACTTAGTCTACATCTGTTTCTTCATTTATGAAATGGGGATGATGATAAGACTTACTTCCCAGAGTTATCATAAAGATAAAATAAGATTATCTTTCTAAAGAGCTTGGAAACCTTAAATCCCTATATAAATGCTTCTTATGAAGATGAGGAGAAGGAGGAGGATGATGATGATGTCAGATGATTTTTTAATTTATAGTATTTTCAGTTTCTCCATAGTTTATAATCTTAGAGAAATACTTGGACCCTGACAGGTCAAGCATCTTGCCTAGTCACAAAACCAATATGTTTCAGAGGCAAGATTTCTCTAGAGCTGTTTAAATTTTCAACCACTTCTTACAATGCAGGCTGTCTCTACCTATCTATATTGGCAGAGAATATTCCTTAGTAGGAATTCCTTAGAAGATCCACTCACTGTCCCATCCCTGAAGAAAAATTTGATCACCTGTCAAGCAAAAATTAAGGAAACAAAAATCTAAATTACATAGCCTTTGACCTCTGGCAAAATGTAGAGGTGATGTCTATGCAAAAAGCTGGTTTACTCTTCCACAAAACTGTTAAAGAACATTTCATTCACCAGATCTGCTTTTAAAGTACTGATCCTAGAGACTTTCATTTAGCCAAAGCATTTGTTTATTTTAATTATACTCTCTGTTAGTCCTCAGTGAATTATTGCCCAATAAGAAATAACTATGTCCTAAAATACATTTATTAGTCTGTAAATACAGTTATGTCAAAGGAAAAGATGTTTTCTCTTCTTGAAAAATTTCATACTGGCAATAATTTCACACTTGACAAATTTAAAGGAAAGCCATTGGGATGAATGAGCATCTTCTATATTAGAAAGTAGTTGATTTTATAAGTTTCAAACATGACATAGTTCAAACCAGGTTTGAACTAAGTTACCTAGCAAAAAGCTTCAGGATACCTACTTTAAAGAATACATTTCAAAAAGAATAGTTTTTTTAAAATGCTTTAAAATATTTCGTTGTATTTAAATAGACACTTTCAAAATGCCTGTGGTCACTTGACAAGTTTTTTTCCCTTTCTCAGGTAATAGAATACCCTTTGTTTTCTAATTTTTTTTAAAAAAATACTATTAATTTGCTCTGTACTTCGAAGACTAGTTTGCTAAAACAGAGTCAATTCAGTTCAATCAATGTCCAATTATTTGAAATTACTGAAATCTGAGTCCCTGAGATTAAACTGTACTTAGAATATTTTTCTATGTGACAAAAATGCTCGACTCTCTTTAAATGCATTCCAGCATGGCTGTGATTTAGAATGGAGGCTTCTTCAATTTGGTATTTCATTAATTATTCATATACAGAATAAACTACAGATATGTAGACCTTTGCTGCAGAGCCTGAATGCTGTTCATAACAATAGATTCTCATAACCAGAATTTTGTTCTATAACCGGAGATTACAAAGTGTCACAGCAGAGGAAGCTTTTATTTTTCTCACTGACATATTCACCTTTCTACCCTTTTTTCTTACTGACTTAAGAGTTATTTCTTTTTTAAAAGAAGGGATTTTTGACTAGATGGCACAGAGAATAGATTCTGAAAACCTGAGTTCAAATCCAGACTCCGGTGGCTCACTAAACCTCTGCCTCAGTTTCCTTCTACTTAACAGGGTTTGCTGTAAGGATAATGTGAAGCGTTATTTATAAAGTGCTTTGAAAACCTCAAAGTGTTATAAATGTCACTTATCATCAATACTAAGGCTGCTATTATTATTTACAATAGATAAAATTCCTTGGAACACTGAATCCATATAAATACTTCATTCTTAATCTGTATTCTTTTAATTTGGCATCCATGCCACTATACTGAATAGAAATCCCAAAAAATACACAAACAAAATTTTTTAAAAAGCTAGTGCTTCCAAAAATAGAATTTACTTCTAGAAAAGCTGGGAGATGGGATGGGTAGAAAGGAGATTGAAATAATGATGATTGAAATCAAAGAACTGTGAAAACATACCTGAGGCTCTGAGAGGAGAGTCTAGTGACTGATATATCTCAAGTTGTTGGATTTTTTTTTTTTGCTTCAAAATTCCCAGAAGGGACTTCAGACCTAGGCTGGAGAAAAAGTAAAATAAAAGGTTTTCTTTTCAGCAATCAAGATCTTTCATACTATTGACACACCTAAAGGAAAGTGTCAGTGAAATGTAGTGCCCTTTTAAAAGTTCAAAGTAATAAAAATAGATAGGAAGAATTATGCAGAATCTCAAGACAGATCATTGGGGGCTTCTTCCACTTATGAATTTCAGAACCTTCTCGGTTACTTGTAGTCTTAAGGTTAAGTAAATTGCTCAGGGTCACTCGGTATTTAACAAGGCAAGATTGGACTCCTAAACCAGTTCTTTCTTCACCATACCATAATATTTCTCATTACTATAGCTAGGTCCCAATTAGTACCAATAGTAACTCCACCAGAACTGGTCATATTATTCAAATCTGCACTCTATGTTTCCATTGCTGGAATCAGTTATATTATGTCACGTAATTATAACTTCAAATATTATGAACAATAATGTGCACTATCCCTTCAGGGAATTCATAATTTGCTCCATTTGAGATATATAACAGGAAATATATTTAAAGTTAGGCACAGGTGGAGAAAGAGAGTGAAGAAAACACCTACCATTGACTCTTTGTCATTCTCCATTTTTGCACTATTTTCTAATTTGTAGTAAAGCTATCATAATTTTGCTTGTATCCCTCCTTTCACTTATGCTGCTAGAATTCACATTCATATGAAGGCATGACTGGTAAGTATGTATGTATGGGAGAGAGAGAGAGAGAGAGAGACAGAGAGACAGAGAGAGAGAGACAGAGATAGAGACAGAGAGAAATTTAAAAGTGGCCACTTCTGTTGGTTCAGTTCAAAAAGCCGAAGGCAATTTTTGGAAATGTTATGATGTTTTAGAAGGAAAGCTAAATCTAGAATTTGAGAGTCCACTTTAAGTATCTTTTCTTCCAACCTGCTAGCTGTATGACATCCAGCAAATTAGTATAACCTCTCTGAACCTTTATTTCCACATGTATAAAATGCAGGATTTAATCTGAGTGACTGCTAATTCCCTTTCACTTTTAAATCTGTGAATGTAATTGATCATTTGATTGAATTGAACATTACAGAATTCTGCAGTTTTAATCTAGTCGTCTTATTTGTAAGCCTAGGCTGTGTATTTGAATCAAATTCTGTTCCCTGACAAAGATGCTTTGGAAGTTCATTTATTGATGGACGATTATTAACTATGTGTATTAGCCATTCTCTTTGCTTTTCTTGATCTCCCCTCTGCCTCTCATTTGAACTTAAATTCTAAAAGCTTCTGTTTAAGTGTCTATCTTCCAAGTACCTTTAAACGGTGGGGGTAGGGGGGAAGTGAGAGAGAGACAGAGACAAAGAGAGAGACACAGAGAGAGACAGAGACAGGGAGAGACAGAGAGAGAGACAAAGTCAGAGAGAGACAGATAGAGAGACAGAGACAGAGAGAGACAGATAGAGAGAGAGACAGAGACAGAGACAGGGAAAGACAGAGAGACAGGGAAAGACAGAGACAGGGAGAGACAGAAAGAGAAACAGAGAGACAGAGACAGAGAAACAGAGACAGACAGAGACAGATAGAGAAAGAGAGAGAGAGAGAGAGAGAGAGAGAGAGAGAGAGAGAGGGAGGGAGGGAGGGAGGGGAAGACAGAGAGGGAGGGAGAGAGGGAGACACACAGAGAGAGAAATTCTCAGTCATGTATTTTATTTGTTGAAGCTTTAGAGCAAAATTAAGTTTCTGTTCTGTTCATAAACATTAAAAGTCTTACCTTCATTGGCCCCATTAGTATAGATGACTTCCTTTCCAATTCAAATTTTCACCTTTGTTAAGAATCCTAAACATGATAAATATATCTATATCTGTAGAAATGCCTGCCTGGTGTTGTTAAATAAACGTAGGTTAACTTGTATTAATGACAGCATTTCTTCAGTGATTAAAGCACCTGTGATTTCCTTTCCACGACTTCTCCGCACCCCAGTAGATGATATTCTTCAATTGTGTGGATAAAAAAATAAATTCATTACCTATTGACTCACCTTATCTGCATGATGAGTCTCTCTAAGAGGATGTAGAGCTTGATCTGAATTGAAACTATCCATTTTTAGAAGTATATAGAAATTGAAGGGGATCTTAGAGATCATACTACTACAATACGGAGAAACCTTAGACTCAACGGACATGTCTGGTGGAGTTAGAAATATTCATTTTTAATATCTGCTATTTGCCTTGAGCTTTTGTGTTCTTCTGACATAGAATTATGATAGTGTATAAAATGACTAACCAGTTTATTTTCCTTTCATCAGAGAAACGGACAGATAAATCAGCTGTATCTGGTGCCATTAGGTTGAAAATCAATGTTGAGATAAAAGGAGAGGAGAAGGTTGCACCATATCATATACAGTACACTTGTTTACATGAGGTAAGTAAATCAAATAATGACTATAATAAAGTTTAGATAAATCTATCTTAATTGGACATCATATGTGAACCTTCAGGCAATTGTGTTTATTAAACATCTTCATTGTGTAGAATATTATAGTAGGTAATGCTATTGGGAACTATTAAGAAAGAATTGGCTTAATCCCAGGTTTGACAGTCAGCTCAGGCCAGAGTGTCCCTCACTTTTCCAAATGACTTTTTTATTTACTTGCATGTGAATAGTTCTACTAACATAATATAAGCCCTCTGATGGCAAGAGCCATCTCTTTTGTATCTCTACCACTTGTGCCTAGTATAGTAACTGCCATGTACTAGGTGCTTAATAAATCCTAGATGTATGAATAAATGAGTGATTAGGCATAGAATTTTGCTTAGAGAGATTGCAATATGAGACATTTAACTAACACAAGAGACTATTACTAAACCATTTTTTTAAATTTAAGAAAAGGAAGAGATTATAGAGAATCTGAAATTTATTGAGTATATTGAACTGCAGTTGTAGAAATTCCCTCCACCAATGCAGATGAGCAGTTCTTCTGTCATTGATGATGTTGAAAAGTTGCCTGGAACACTCAAATACTTAGAACACTAGCAATTTGCTCATGATGGCACATAGGTCAGTGACAGAGGGAGAACCAAGTCATTGTGACTACATGATTGGCCCTCTGTTCACCATGTGATTTCTTATGAAACAAATTATGAAACTGAAAAATTTTAAAACACACTGACATATTCGGAAGACTTCATGGAAGTGGTGACTCTTAAGTAGTATTTTGAAGAAAGAACGTAACCATGGTATAGCTAATATTAGGTGGGAGGGAAGCCAGTAAATGAAAGGCTTTGACATTCAAAATGAATGATTTGGATGCAATTCAGAAGTCAATTGCGAGACCTTATATAGAGTTAGAATAATAAAATGTTCATAAATTTATTAATGACTCATGTCAAAATTTAACAGCAAAATAGTGCCTCTCACTTGGATCCTACTTCATGGAGAAGATTCTTTAAATATACTTTGTTTTCCTCTTCTGAAAGTCTGAAGTGACTCATAAATATTGAGTTTAAGTCAGTCACTAAACATTTATTAAGCGCTTTGTGTATGCCAGGCACTGTACTCTTATGTTTACCCCAACTCTTTTCTTCTAATTGGGAAATGATTGCCACATATAAGAGAGGTTGACCAGTTTTACCGGTTTCTCAAAGGAGGCCCATTTCTATATGTAGCAGCTTCTTTTCCAGAAGTTTTGCAGCTAAGCACAAGACTACGATTGGAATAATCCTCTTTTGAACATATTGGAACATTCAGTCAGCATGTGAATGTAGTGTGGGGCAAGGATAAACAGAGGCACTTCTCTAGATGTTTGCATCTCTAGATAGGTGCACAGCTACTGGCCTCCTAGACATTTAAAAAATCCAAAAGAATTGTGTCTTTTGTCTCTGATAATAACTTTGGGAGGTAGAGAGGATCATAGATTTAGAACTCAGAGGTCATCTAGTCCACCTACCCTATTTTATAAATGAGGACCTTGAACCTAGAGGCATTAAAGAACTTCTCTAAGGTCACCCAGCTAGCAGATGGCAGAGGCAGGATTCTAACCCGGGTCTTTCCCTTGACTCCAAATTCAACAGTTTTTTTTCACTAGTCTAAAACTAACCTCTTGCTATTCCACCAAATTTAAGTGATTTAGCTCACAAAATTGCTTAGGCGCAGAGCCTGGCTTTCAAGTCCTACTACCAATAATGCACATTGCTATGGTACTTAAGGTTTGCAAAGTGGTGTTTAATTTAAGATATTTTATCTCAACCTTAATAGGGAAAGACTGTCATCTTCATTTTATAGATGATAACACTGTCGTTCAGAGAGAGATTAAGTGATTTGTCTAAGGTGATGCTGGCTTTATATGTCTGAGACATATAAACCTAGGTCTTCTTACCTCGAAATCCATTGCTCTTGTCCTCCTGGTCAAGGGGACCTTAACCTTTTTTTCTGTCTGGTAAAACCGTAGACCCTTTCTCAGAATAATGTTTTTAAATGCATAAAACAAAATACATATGCTTACATAGGAACTCAATTATATTAAAATATAGTTGCAAAAATCTATTTTGAAAAACGTTCGTAGAATCCTCTTCCCCCCCACCCCAATCCAAGCAAAGAACCTCTATCTAAACCATACTGCCTTTCTATTCCAAAAATTTGAATCATTTTTTTTTAATTTCCCAAAGGTACTTTGACTTTCATATAAAGGAAATTCTGGCACCAAAATATAGGAACGGAAGAGGCAGACTAAATGGAGCCATTTATATAGATTACATTTCCTATTCTTTCATGCTGGTCCCAAAGCCAGAAGACAACACGATCTTAGATAGTGGTCTCCAATTTGCATCCTGTGTCTACACTACAATCCCTGAGTATTCTGAAATACAGTGAAGTCCTTGAATGAGAGATTAGTAAGCATCAAGAATGCTTAATTTTAGCCTTGCCTGGACTTTTTGCCACCACTGTACAGTATTTGCATAACTATCTTTTGTATCAATATAGTCATAAAGGCCAGATTGTTCCCCTAGGCTCAGTAATTGACTGGGAGCCCAAGGAGGTCAGCCCAGTGAATCAGCTTGTGCTTAGTAATGCAGAAGTGCATATACTTTGTCAGTATTTCTCAGCAACAGTGAATTTCACCTCTACTAGTTTTCTTGTGCTCCTGAATGTGTTTTTTCTTCCAGGGAAAATAGATATCAAAAATATTTTGAATAAACCATTTGAGTAAGTAGGTCCATGTAGATGGTTAGAATTGAAAGCATAAATGGTTCTGAGGGAAAGGAAGGGGTGAATTAAGAATGTGCTAACCTATTGCTATTTCCCCAGAGGACTTAGAAGCCAGGTACTTGGTAAGAAACCTTTAGAAGCAAAGATAACATGAGTGAATTTCACTGTGAGTTATATTTAAACAGTCCTGGCCTCCATTGAGGAATCCCTGAACAATTCAAAACCCTCTTATCTTTAGAACCTGTTCCATTACTTGACTGAAGTTAAATTTAATGGTGGAGTGAAAATCCCAGAAGTCAAAGGAGATGAAGCCTGGAAGGTTTTCTTTGATGATGCATCCCAAGAAATAGTAGATGAATTTGCCATGCGTTATGGAATTGAGTCTATTTATCAAGCAATGACGTGAGTACAGCACATTATTTTGGGTCTTTTGTTTTAAGCTCAGTGAGAAGTCAAAGGAAAAGAGAGAAATCTCACATCTCTATTGCCCCTTTTCTAATGAAATTCTGATATGAGTTGATAGTGTCAGACCAACCACAATTTGAAAAAATAGAGATACAGGGTCTGATATTCTCGTCGAGCTGGTACATATCCTTCATTTTCCCCACCATGGACGCTGTTGCTACAGAATGGAGACATTTATGCCATTTTGAAAGTTATATTGAACATCATTAAATTAACATTGGTACTTTAGACTTGGTTTCTCAGTTTTTGTTACTTCAGCTTTTTTTAAAGAATGTTTTAAAATTGCAGAAATATTTGTAAAGCCTAGTTTTAACCAGAAAATATATTTTAATTTCAAAATGTAATATATATGAAATGTTTACTTTACATAGAAATAAATTGAGGAATTATTTTTATATTGAAAGGCCATTTTTTTAACGACACCTGATAGAGTCCTTCCTTCTTTGATCTCGTCATTGATTCTATTTGTGTGCTGGGGAGTTCTATAATATTGCACAATCAGTCCAGCTTTAGTCATTGGCATCAGCCTTGAAGATTGTCAAAATTCATAGAGCTGACATTTTTTTCTTTCAAAACCAAATTTTACCAATGCATTTTGCCATAAAAATTTTTAGGAAAAGAAGAAAGAATAAAATGGTAAAACCAACACAGTAGGCAGTGATTGAAACTAACAGCATTTACAAAGTCCCACTGCTGTCCACCTCCCTATCTTCTACTGCTTTACAAATGGGAGAGGAAAGTTTCTCATCATTTGTTCTTTGGAATTGGGATTGGTCATTGCATTTCTCCTAAGTTCAGTTCTGTTTTAGTCTTATTTTCATTTCCAATAATGTAGTCATTTTATTGATTGGATTCTTGTTTCTGCTTTCTTTATTTTGTATCACTTCATATGAGCCTTCCTATCTATTTCTTATTATATAGTAATGTTCCATGCTATTAATATGAGTGTACCATCTTAAAAATACAAATATTAATTCCCTTCCTCTCTATTTGATACATCCTTTTTCTTTTAAATTAAGGATGTACCTTATTAGAGGTTATTACCTGCTCTTACGTTGCTCTACTCTCTAGCAGGGGGAATGTCAATCTCATACTTATTGATCTATTTTGTACATTATAAAGTTTATATTTGTATTTTATAATAAAATTAAATATGCATACATACACATATATATGGATATGTGTGCATATGCACACATATACATACACACATAACTTATTCCAAATAAAAAGGTTAGGTTAAAGGTGACATGAGTTAGCGCTGTAAATTAAGAACACATATTTATATGAGAAAATCCAGGAACCAAAGGGAGGAAACATGATAGGGAGAATTTGGGTAAAAGTCAAAAGAGAGAAACAGAAATGATTTTGTCATTTGAACATGCTATAGACTACCTGGTCATAAAGAAGAAATAGATAAGAAGTTTTAGAATCAGATTATGAAACTGACACACAGATATGATATAGTAATGATAGGGAAGGGGGAGAAGAGGACAACAACTTAATTTATCCCGATATCTTCTGAATGTCTCTGCCAGAACAAAATATCTGATAACATGATTACTTGTCTCGGTAGAATTTTATCCTTAAGAAAGTGGAGGAATCCTACATGAGAAAATTTTGCTCTAGATGTTGAGGGGAAAAGACTACTCTATCCTAGCATTTATGATAGAAGATAGGAAATCTGGATATAATCTCACTGGCACTCTAAATTTTAGGAAATCACATTTCAAAGAATTCATATGAAATATAGTAGAGGACATTAGTGCAGGAGATGCTCTAGAAAACTATTCTGAAAATACTAAGAAAAAGTTGTAAGGGGGGTGATTTATCTGAAAAAGCCATTATAGATGCGCAAGAAAATTACCAACAAATTTAGATTTTTAAAAAAAATAGATACAGAAGAAAAAAGCAAGGCCATGTAACAGTATTGAATATAATAGTTGGTTGTTCAGTTTTTCAGTTGTGTCCAACTCATTGTGACCGTGTATGGGGGATCTTCTTGGAAAAGATATTGGTTAGTTATTTCCTTCTCCAGTGGGTTAAGGAAGACAGAGGTTAACTGACTTCCCCAGGATTACATAGCTAATGAGTGTCTAAGGTCAGATTTGAACTCATGTTTCCTGACTCCAGGATTGATACTCTATCCATGGAGCCTCAATAGTTTGGTATGGCCCTACTGAAATAATGTCAGGAATGCTAATACTCAGGAAGTTGAGGTTGGTGAGGAAGCCAGAGGACAATGAAAAGTTATACCTTTACTCTATTTTGAGACATATAGTGTAAAAGTGATTTTTATACTGGAAATGACAGAACAAAAATGACTGACAAGGAGTTCATATCAAAGATATGAAAGAAAATAGGAAGAGAAAGCTTAAGTGCCTGGATCAATTCTCTTGGATTAGATAACCTACATCCTTGCTCCTGAAAAGACTTGTAGCTATGATTATTGAACTACTATCAGTGACATTTGAAAGATCATACAAATACAGAAGAGGTACCACAAGATTGGAGAAGGGCAAATATTGTTTTAGTTTTCAAAAAAGTGAAGCAGAGGTGGTCAACTATAGACCACTGAACTGGACTTTGTTTCCTAGGGAAAATCTAGAATGAATTATTAAAGAAGCATTTGGTGAACATGTAGAAAGGTGATTACAAAGAGCTGAAATACCATCAGAAAGATCATGGCAATTAATTTCTTTCTTTTTTTTGACAGGATTGCTAAACTTGTATATATGAGTACAATCTTATGAATATATTCAACCTAGTTTATAGCACCACTTTTGATAAATTTGTTTCCTGTTATGCTTGTGGAGAAGATGGAAAGGTGTGGATTAAGACTGTAATCTAGTTAGATAGATTTAGAATTAGTCATTTATGTACAGACTCAAAGAGTAGTGATCAATGGTTCAATGTCAATATGGTCTAAGTTCTCCATTAGCATGTCTTAATAATCTATAAATGACCTTGTGCTATTTAATATTTCTATCAATGACTTTGACAAAGACATAAAGAACATGCTCATCAGATGAAACAAAACTGAGAGAGATATTGATCATGGGATGACAAAGACATTAGCCAAAATGATATTGATAAACTAGTGCATTGGATTGAATCTAACAGGATGAAATAAAGGAATAAATGAAAAAGGTTGCTATTGAGCACAAAGAATAAATTTTACAGTCATAAAGCAGGAGATTTGATTGTATGGCACTGAATAAATAGATTAATGTAGGTAGAATTGTCATTTTTATTATGCTGGCTCAGCCCCTAAGCAATTAATATTTTTCCAGTTGTTTAGATCTGACTTTATTTGTGTGAAGTGTTTTACAATTGTGTTATATAGTTCCTGGGTTTGTCTTGGCAGGTAGCCTCCCATGTGTTTTATATTGCCCACATTTATTTTAAATAGAATTTATCTTTCTATGCTTATTTTTGTAAATTAGATTTATTTTTGCTTATACTCTGTCTGATAGAATGGCTACCCTTGTTGTTTCTTTGGTTGTTCTTTTGCTTCAGATAAAGCATGGAATATTCTTCTCTAGCCCTTATCTTTACTCTGTGTGATTCTACGCTTCAAATGTGTTTCTTGGAATCAACATTTTGTAGGATTCTGGTTTGTAATTCATTCTGCTATCTGCTTTCATTTTATGGGAGGTATGTGGACAATTACTGTTCTTAATAAAATTTAGGATTGCAAGGCTAATATGAGTTAGGGCAAAGTGACTTCCAGAAATGTTTATGTAATTTAGGGATGTAGGGAGAAACAAAATTAGTAGGAATACAGAGGTACTCTACTATCTTTTATCTTGAGTATTGTGTTTGGTTCCAAGCACCAGGGTTTAAGAAGGGCATTGATAAACTGTGTCCAGAAAAGGGTAGACAAGATGTTTTAGGGTGTTGATTCCATGGCATATGAGAATCAATTGAAAGAACTGGGTATGTTTAACGTGGAGAAGAGAAAGCACCAGAGGGACATGAAGCCATCATCAAGTATTTGAAGGGCTTTCACAGGGAGGAAGGATTTTATAAACTTGTTCCATTTTCCCACAAAGGACCAAACCAGGAACCATGGCTGAAAGATGACAAAGAGGATAAAATTTAGTGAGTTGATCATTTAGATTAAACACCAAGAAAATCCCCAAATGAAATGAACTATCTAAAATGGAAATGTCTCCCTTGGGAGGTTGTGAGTTTCATTTCCTTGACATCTTTAAGTTGAAGCCGGACAATTCATTAGGATTTTTATAGTAAAGATTCCTTTTGTTTATGGATTGAATTAGATGGTTGATGAGATCCCTTTTTTTTCTCAAATTTTGTGAGCCCAGGATGTCACACAATATATTCAGCCATTTGGCAATCAAAGGACACTCATGTTTTCCTAGATTTTTCTCTTATAAAAATTCTTCAGCTGCTCTTCAGTTTGTTCTTCCCCATAGATTTCTGTGTGTGGGTTTCTCTTCCTGCTCTGTAGCATAGCTAGAAGATGGGTTCTCCATACTCTCCTCAGCATTTTACCTTCCAGTTGTAATTTAGAATAGCTTAGTACTTGGGTAGGTGTTTTCTCTTATTGTTAGAAGCTTGGAACACTTTTCTAGTTCATGAGATACACAAATGACAGTGTACTGTGCTCTTGAATTCTTTCACTATGCCAATTATTACAGCTCTGCATATCGCTAATGGTAGAACTTGGATGCAATTAAAGTAAAAGAATAACTAATGGTTTAGAGTAAAGTAAACATCTTCCTGCTGACACAGCTAAATAAAACAGCATTGCTTCGGAAAAGGATTCCAGGGACAACTGTTGGCTAAATAGTGTTTTTTTAAATCACCTTGACTACATTGTTTTCATTACTATTCTTACCAGTCACGAAGAAGCCTCAAACTTCCCCCTATTCACATTGAATAAGACAAATAGTCAAGTAGAAAGGAAGAGACATAGCTCTCTGTTCCATGTGGTATTTTTATCACATTCTCTCCTGTCTTCCTACTTCTGCCTAGCAGCAGCAGGAAACACTTACTGATATCCATAGGGTAAAAAATACAGAGGTGAGTGCTCTCAGGTGGAGAGAATTTTGATTATACATAGTCCCTACCCTCATGAGGATTACACTCTAAGGAAGCAAGTTCAGCCACAAAAATATGCAAGTTATATCTTCCAATCATCAAATCCATATCAACAGTCTATAAAGTAGTTAATGCCAGCATGCTGACAGCTCTGTTCTTAAACTGTTTCTTTATATTCCTATTCTCAGGTCCCTGAGGAGAAATATGTTAATATGAGCAGAGGGCTATTTGTTATTGTTTGTCACTTTACCAAGTATCCTTGCCATGATTATGGATGCTAACTTTTTATAGTCCATCAGGTTAAAAACAGAAGGTAGAACATCTAATTTTTTGAATCATATTTGAACAATGATGAACAATGAATGTAATATGAAAGGCATGCTCTCATTCTTCATTTCAATGTGGAGGTTACTATGGGTTCTTAATGGCAGAGTCAACAGAATGCAACGTCTGGCAAGTTCTACCATATTGGAAAGGTTTTTAATATTGTCCTTTTTATTCTTTATTCTTTCTGAGACTATGTATTCTTTCTGAGAACTATCCTAACCAAGCAAGTACAGAAAAATTTCTCACTGATAGGCTAGGCTAGGTGATACATTATTTGACCATGGTAACCCATTCCATTAAACAAAGAAATATACAGAATGGTCCCCATTCTAGTCAGATTACTTCAAATTCTTCAGTGATGATGGAATAAGATGCTAAGATTCACATATTTTATGCTTTGTTTATAGATCTATAGACAATATATCTGACACTATCAAAGTGATTTCCTTGTCTAGTCACTGATAGGTGGAAATGCCACTTGAGGAAGTGAATCATCATTCTTGAAATTCTTGCTATATATGAAGACAGAAGATAAAAATAACTTAGGTAAATGACTCACAGTTTGTCTTTGGAGAAACAAATGGACAAATTGATATCTGTTTTAGAGATGGAAAATTCTACAAATAACTAGACAAGACCCTCCAAACTAAATCAACATATTTTAATTCTCACCGATTTCAGTGCAAGGGTGAAAACAGCAAAAGATGTTTGCAATTGATTGTGCACTCAATACAGCTTCTGAGGTTGACATGCAACAGAATATGGATTAATTTTCTGCTGCTTGTGCTCATTGTGACCTGACACTCAATACCAAGAAAACAAATGGTCTCCACCAGCCAACACCATACCATCCAAATGTGAAACTATTGGTTTCAACAAAAGGAGAGATTTTGAATGCTGTGGATAAGTTCACTTACCTAGGCAATATACTTTCCAGGGATCTCTACATAGAAGATAAGCTTGGTACATGCATTGCCAGAGCTAGCTCATTTTTTGAGAGTTCTGAACAAAAGTGTGGAAAAGGAGGCTACCTACCAAACTGAAGGTCTACAGAGATGTTGTTGTATTCCTGTGAAACCTGAATAGTATACCAGTGCCATGAAAGTGAATTGCTTCCATTTGAATTGTCTTAAGAGGATTCTGAAGATCACCTGGTAAGATTGTCCCACCTGACACACTGAAGTATTTTCTCGAGCTTAACTGCCAGGTATTCAGATTCTACCACAGAAAGCACAACTCCAATAGGTTGACCATGTTGTTCGAATGCCAAACATATGTTTGCCTAAAAGGCTATTTGACTTAGAACTCATACAAGGCAAGAAGAAGTGACATAAAAACATTCTCAAAGTCTCAGAATAACCTTCAAATTTATTGTGAGACATGGAAGACACTGGCACAGAATTGCCCAGCATGCTGTGTCATTATCAAAGAAGGCACTGTGTTGTATGAGCAAAGTAGAATTATGGTAGCTGAAAAAAAATGACATGCAAATTTAGAACAATTTCCACTCCAAATATTCGTATGGATCATTTGTGTCTGTCCTGTGGTAGAGCCTTTCAAACTCATATCAGTCTGATCAGCCACAGTCTGTTCCTTGACCCCAACATAGTGATGTCATATTGATCCTGTCTGAGACTGAAGGATAACCACCAACCAATAGTTATACAATTGACTACAAGTGTAAAGAATACAATATCACACTGTGCTTGGTCTTTATTTTTTATGGAGATATGTGTTCATCAAAAGTGCCTGCCTCCATTGAGGGGGATATAAAATACAGGATCCAAAATGTTCCCAGAATGTCTAGGGATTTCCTAGAGATGGTGAATGCAGCCATATACTTCTGTTTGCACATCACGTTATACTTATTGCATCAATCCATGGAACATTTTAGAGAGTCTTCCATAGAATATGACCTAACAAAACACAAAGGAAAAGCCAAATTGATGAAGGAAACATATGGTCCATATTGTGATATTCAATTCCATCAGTACATATATCCTGGACATAAATTGCAGAAGGAAAATTAATGACCCAAAAAGGAATAGAAGAAAGCAGGATAGATTGGTGAAAGCACTGTACAATTTTCTAAATACAAAGTCAAGTTTGTCCCTGAAAACTGTAGACCGTATTTCAAAATATCAATATTCTAAGTAGATCATTAGTAAAACAACAAAAGGTATAATCACACATAGACAAAGTTATTCCCTTCTCTGTGAAAGGCGTAATCCTTCTCCCCTTTTCCACAAATTACTAGCTGAGTTTCTTTGGTCTTTTCCCAGTTCCAAGTGCAAAATCCCTCTCAGACTCCAGCTTTAGGTATCCTGACTTCCCTAGGCTTCCAAAGCGGGCTGACTGGCTGTAACATCTTTGCTGGAATACTGTCTCCAAGGTTGCAATCGCTCACTCTCCCAACTCTGGGGTTCTGTTGAGGATCATTGCTGGCAGCACTTGAAACTGAGGAAAGACAATACAGAATAGAAATCCTCAGTTTCATTTCTCAGAGTCCAGAAGCTAGAATGATGTCTTACCAGTTTTAAAGACAATGCTTCTAACCAAAGAAGGCAGCCAGTGAAAGGAAGCTAACCCTTCTCCCTGTAGTAAACAATCTGAACATATCCAAAGGCCCCTCAAGGCACATACTCTAGGATCTGTGCATGATCCAAAGACCCCTAACACATGCATTGCCTGGAGAACTGAGGAGTTACCGATTAGCCCAGGGCTAGTCATGTCAAAGACAGGATCTGAAACTCAAAGTGTCCTCTATGGCAAGCTACTTACTACTCCTTAGTAAGAAAGTATGAGAGGGGGACAATGCCAAGATGACTAAGTACGAGGACAGACTTGTAGAAGCTCTTCCCCCATAGATGATAAAATACCTATAAAAATGACTCTAAACAAATTCTAGAGCAGCAGAAGCCACAACACGACAGAGTTAAAGAGATTTCCAGGGCAAAGATGGACTGAAAGGCCTACAGGACAGGTGTATCACTCCAGGAAAGGTGTATCAGAGTACAGCACAGCCATGAGAGTAGAACACAGCCCATGGAGTGCAGCACAGCCTTGGCCATGCACTGCAGCACAGACAGGACCAGAGCAAGCTTCAGGGCATAGATCACAGGCAGCAGCTGCAGTTCCCAGATTTCTCAACCCACAAATGCAAAAGACAGCTTCAAAGGTCAGTGAGAAAACTTTTTCACCTGAGTGAGAAGGGAAGAGGGTCCTGCCCTACCCCTGGCCCCAGGTAGCAGCAGCATCTATTTTTGGAACCCTAAAAAGCCTGGGGGAATTGAGCTGCTGATCTGGACCTTAGACCTGAGGGGTGGTCCTGGGGTGAGCAGGAGCACTGGCTGGTGGAGCTAGTAGAGACTCTAGAGAGGGAATTCTACTCGCAGATCCTGGGCATAAGAGTGCTCATGGTTGCTCCCAGACCAGACTTCAGGTCAAGAGAGGTTTAAACATCTCCCCTTTGATTGTGCCACCTTGAAGGAACTAAGAACTTAAAGTTCCCCAGAGTATACCCTCCACTTGACAAAGGACTCAAAAGTCAAGTAAACATCTGGGAAAATACCAAAAAAAGAGAAAAAAATAGAACTATAGTAGATTACTTTGTTGGTGAACAGGTATTTTCTTCCATTCTTCTGAATGAGGAAGAGCAATGCATCTCATTAGAAGAAGACATAAAAGTTAAGGCAACCAAGACCTTCAAAAAATATGTAATGGTCTCAGACCATAGAAGAACTCAAAAATAATTTTGCAAATCAAGTAAGAGAGGTAGAGGAAAAACTGGGAATGGAAATGAGAGCAATGCAAGAAAATCATGAAAAGTGAGTCAACAGCCTGCTAAAGGAGACCCCAAAACTTCTGAAGAAAATAACACCTTTAAAAATAGACTAACTCAAATGGCAAAAGAGGTCCAAAAAGCCAATGAGGAGATGAATGCTTTCCAAAGCAGAATTACTGAAGAAAATAGTTCTTTAACAATTAGAATACAGCAGATGGAAGCTAATGACTTTATGAAAAACCAAGAAATTACAAAACAAAACCAAAAGAACAAAATGGAAGATAATGTGAAATATATCATTGGAAAAACAACTTATCTAGAAAATAGATCCAGGAGAGACAATTTAAAATTATGGGATTACCTGAAAGCCATGATCACAAAAAAGAAAGAGCCACATCATCTTTCATGAAATTATCAATGAAAATTGCCCTGATATTCTAGAACCAGGGAGTAAAATAAATATTGAAAGAATCCACCAATCATGTGCTGAAAGAGATCTGAAAAGAAAAACTCCTAGAAATATTTTAGCCAATTTCCAGAGTTCCCAGGTCAAGGAGAAAACATTGCAAGCAGCTAGAAAGGATCAATTTGTTGACATACAATCATGATAATACAGCACAACTAGCAACTTCTACATTAAGGGATCGAAGTGCTTGGAATATGATATTCCAAAAGTTAAAGAACTAGGATTAAAACTAAGAATCACCTACCCAGCCAAACTGAGTATAATACTTCAGGGGAAAAATGGTCATTCAATGAAATAGAGGACTTTCAAGCATTCTTGATGAAAATACTAGAGCTGAATAGAAAAATTTGGCTTTCAAACACAAGAATCAAGAGAAGCATGAAAAAGTAAACAGGAAAGAGAAATCACAAGGGACTTATTAAAGTTGAACTATTTACATTCCTACACAGAAAGATAATATTTGTAACTCTGAAAACTTTTCTCAGTACATATATATATATATATATATATATATATATATATATATATATATACATATACATACACACATACATATAGAGGAGGAGAGGGAGGGAACAGGGTAAGTTGAATAGGAAGGGATGATATCTAAACAAATATAATTAAGGGATGAGAGGAATATATTGGAAAGAGCAAGGGAGAAATGGAATTGGGCAAATTATCTCTCATAAAAGAGGCAAGAAAAAACTTTTTCAATGGAGGGGGAAAGGTGGTGAGCTGAGTGGGAAAAAGTCAAGCTTACTCTCATCACATTTGGCTTAAGGAGGGAATAACATGCACACTCAATTTGGTATGGAAATCTATCTTAACACTACAGGAAAGTAGAGAAGGGGATAAATAAGGTGTGTGGGGGAATGATAGAAGGGAGAGCAAATGAGAGGAGGGAGTAATTAGAAGTAAATACTTCTGGGGAGGGATAAAGTCAAAAGAGAGAATAGAATAAATGGCAGGCAGGATAGGATGGAAGGAAATATAGTTAGTCTTTCACAACATGACTATTATGGAAGTCTGTTGCATGTATGGCCTATATTGGATTGCTTACCTTCTCAGTGGGGATTGGGTGGGGAGGAAGGAAGGGAGAAAAGTTGAAACTCAAAATTTTAGGAATGAATGTGGAAAATTGTTTTTACATGTAACTGGGAAATAAGAAATACAGGTAATGAGGTATAGAAATCTGTCTTTCCCTACTAGAAAAGAGAGATGATGGGGACAAGGGAAGAGAGGAGTTTGATAGAAGGGAGGGCAGATTGGGGGAAGAGGTAATCAAAATGCACAGTGTTTTGGGGTCGGTGGAGGAGAGAGATGTGGAGAAAATTTGGAACTCAAAATCTTGTGAAAATGAATGTTGAAAAGTAAAAATTAATTAATTAAAAACACCTTACCTGCTAAGTTATTTGACAACTATATGTAGGTTAAAGGTTAATATTTAAAATTCTAGTTTGTGATAGATTATAGTTTCTTTTGACATTACTGTAAGGGGAGAAATGGAATATTAAAATAAAATTCCCAGAGATAAACCAAAAAAAAGAAAGTATGAGACTGACACATATAGAGATTACATATAGTAAGAACAATATGTCACCATACATTTGTAAATCAAATGCTTTGAATTGACCTAGGTTGACAATAAAAAACGAAGCTTAATTGAAAAATTCCTTGTTAAGAAATGATCTTTATGCTTTTATAATATCAAGCTCTACTGAAAGGCCAGTGGTTAATGTGGGAGGAAGTCCTGTATTCAAATTTCACTTCTGACACTGGTTATAGGATTCTGGACAAGTTTCTTCCTTTCTCAGTGCCATGATGGTACAGTGGTTGCAGTACTGGATTTGGAGTCAGGAAGATGAATTCAAATCAAGCTTCAGAATCTTACGAGGTGTGTAAACCTTGGCATACCTTGGGTTACCTCTGTCTCACTTCAGTTGCTTCACCTGTGAAATGGGTTTAATAATAGCACCTACTTCCCAGGGTTTGGGAGCAAATAAAAAGAAATATTTGCGAAGGTATTTGCATACCTTAAGATGCTGTCATGTCAACCCCCCAAAAAAGATGTCCATAAAGTTTTAAATTTAAAACTACACTGAGACTTCATTGGATGCCCTGCTTTCATGCTAGAAGAAGACAGAGGCTTCAGAATAATTGCTGATCTGCAATTTTGGAAAAAATTTACATACTAATGAAACTAGAAGTCCACACTTTTCCTCTCCCTCACCAAAAAAATTTGACCAGATTACTGGACCTCAAATAAATCAAATGATTTAAATAATTTTTTCAATTTTCTGTAGGTCTGAAACTGATTCCATTTGCCAATAGAAAGCCAGAATATGATGGAAAAAGTCACTTAACCTGATTTTTCACACCTCATTGACACGGTACAACTAGGAAATCTGGAATTACCCATATAGATGCGTTTATTTCACTTCTCACACTCGGCTAAGATTTGTTTATTAGACAACACGAGTTTGTTTTTTGGTTGTCTTTTGCTCATGTACAGTTACAGAGTTTTTTTTAATATAACTACAATCATATGGTCTTTGTTCTAGTTAAAGAACTTAGATATTATTTCCTGTGAATTATTTCCTGACATTCCATATCTTGCCTCTTCCTTTGCCCAGGCTATTCCCCATGTTTAAATTGTACTCCATTCTCACTTCTGTCTCTTTGAATCCCTAATTTCCTACAAAATACAGCTTTGGTGTCCATACCTACATGAGGTTTTTCCCAATCCTTCTACTACAATGTAAGCTCCTTGAGGGAAGGAACTAATTTATTTTATTTTTTACTTTGTGAAGTGACTTGGTCATAGTAGACATGTAACAAATGTTTATTCCATTTAAGTATTTTAGTGCAGTCTTGTCAAACTTAAATAGAAATGAATGGAAAAGGCTCACTGAAATCATAACTAAGGATCTCTGTGAATTGCACATTAACTTAGAAAACCACATATTGACATTTTCTATGTTTTATTTTAATATTTCTTAATTAAATTTTAATGTAATTCCAATGGCACTGCATACCAAATTTGCTCCATGAGCCATGTATTTGACAGTCCTGTTTTAGACATTTTATTGTTAAATGTTGAAATGTCTTTTGTTGAGATGCCTTTGATTATGTATTAACAATAAAGCAGTTTTGAAGAAGCAGTATAAGCATTATTCCCAGAGTATCACTGGATTGAGTGAATCAGTATGCATGAATGAATCAGGATCACAGACTGGAAATGGGAAACATCTTAGGAGTTGTCAAATCAAAACACTCTCACATAATAAATGAGAAAACTGAGAACTAAGAAGTTAAGTGACTTTCCTAAGGTCACGTAAATATTAAACAAAAGACTGGACATTTAAATCCATGTTTTCTGACTATAAATCTAGCACTGTTGCCACTCTGCTGTGCATTTTTATATTACCAAAAATGACTGAATGGTTAATTGAATAATTTTTCTCAGCTCTTCTTGAAGCCTACCTTTTGGGAAAGAGAGACCCAGAGAGTGAACCAGCCCAGACCAGAAATGCAGCAGGTCAAACATCCATGCCAATCAACAATGGAATTGGTTCCATGAGTGGAAGGGCAGGGCAGAGAGGGGAGGGCAGATTGTGGGAAAGAGTAATCAGTTACACTTTCAGACTGGATAAAATAGGGACACCTAGTACCTAGGGATAAAAACAGACCCAGAGAAAATCATCCTGCTTAGGTTACATCTTTTGTAAAGTTCATCCATCTTCTCTTTATTAATTTATTTAAATTTTTAAAATTTCTTTTTAATTTTCAACATTCATTTCCACAAGATTTTGAGTTCCAAATTTTCTCCACATCTCTCCCCGCATCCTAAAACATCATACATTCTGATTACTCTTTCCCCCAATCTGCCCTCCCCTCTATCAAACCCCTCCCTTCTCTTATCCCCATCTTCTCTCTTTTCTTGTAGGGCAAGGTAGATTTCTGTACCCCATTACCTATATTTCTTATTTCCCAGTTGCATATAAAAATAATTCTCAACATTTATTCCTAAAACTTTGAGTTCCAAAGTCTCTCCCTTCCTCCCTCCCCACCCTTCCCCACTGAGAAGGGAAGGAATTCAAT
>CM053769.1:593146384-593369006 GCA_028658325.1 Potorous gilbertii | reverse complement strand
CGGTCCCCCCCCCCCCCCCCCCCCGCCTAGATCTGCCCAGAGATTCAAATGCTGCTCCCCAGCCTCAGGGCTTTCAGCTGCAGGCCTGGCTGCTATTCAGGGTAAGATTAAATCAGGTTCTCAGGTGGGGGCCGGGCTGCCTCCCAGGCTCAGTTCCCTCAGGGGGTTTATGGCGAGACCTTTTGTAATGGAGCTGCTGCCAAGCTCCTGCCTGCTCTGGGAGCCTCTGGTCGCCAGCTGCCTCTGCTGCTGCCTCCTGAGTATGTCCGAGTCATGGAGACACCCTGCTCCCCTCTCAGCCTGTCCAGACGTCTCTCTCACTGACCTGTGCATCTGTGGGTGGAGGGACCTTCGTGGCTGCTGGAGATTGCATCCCTGAAGCCTGCTCGGATCTGCTTGCTCCTCTCAGTGTCACGCGGCCAGGGAAGGGCTGGGCTCCGCTCCCATCTGGTGCACGACGGACCTTTGAGATCAGTTTTTCAGGGCTCTCTGGAACGAAAATCTCCTTCACCTCATTGCTGCACGGCTCCACTGTTCCAGAATTTGTTGGGAGTCCTTTTAATATATAATTATGGGCTGTGGGTTCGGAGCTAGTATATGTGAGTCTTTCTACTCTGCTGTCTTGGCTCCGCCCCCAATCTATTTTTAAAGGTGTTATTTTCTTTAGCATTTTTGGAGTCTCCTTTAGCAGGCTGTTGACTCACTTTTCATGAATTTATTGCATTACTCTTATTTCTCTTCCCAATTTTTCCTCCACATCTCTTACTTGATTTTCAAAATTCTTTTTGGGCTTTTCCATTGCCTGAGGCCATTGCATATTTATTTTGCAGGTTTGGGATGCAGAACCATTGACTTTTATATCATACTCTGATAGGTTCCATTGTTCTTCCTCATTGAAAAAGATGGAAGAAAATATCTGTTCACCAAGAAAGTAACTTTCTGTAGTCTTATATCTTTTTC
This sequence comes from Potorous gilbertii, assembly GCA_028658325.1. NCBI lineage: Eukaryota > Metazoa > Chordata > Mammalia > Diprotodontia > Potoroidae > Potorous > Potorous gilbertii. Next base: position 593,368,046 of record CM053769.1, on the reverse strand, counting down.
CCCTTTTTTTGGGCATTTTCCCAGCCAGTTACTTGATTCTTGAAGTTCTCAGTTCCTGTAACATAGCACAATCAAGCAAGAGGAGTTTACTTCTCTCCTGGCCTGCACACTGGTCTGGGAGCAGCCAGTAAAATTCCCTCTCTTCATCCACCTCTGGCTCCACCAGCCAGTGCTGCTCCTCACCCCAGGGCCACCACTCAGGGCTGAGACGCAGATCAGCTGCTCAATTCCCCCAAGGTCTTTAGGCTGATGGCTCCAAAACTGGACCCTGGTGCTGCCGCTGCCTGGGACCGGGGCTAGGATTGGACCCTTCTCCCTTCTCACTCAGGTGAAAAAGCTTTCTCACTGACCTTTAAAGGTGCCTTTGGTTTTTGGGGGGATCTGGGAACTGCAATTGCATCTGGGATTCTGCCCCAGTCTGCTCCAATCCTTTCCCTGGCATGCACTGTAACCAGTTGTGTGCTGCACTCCACTCTGAGTCCAGTGTGATAGAGCTTTTCTGTTAGCCTTCCAGGCTGTCTTTGGCTAGAAATCTCTTTCTGTCATTTTTTGCCTTCTTCTGCTCTAGAATTAGTTTAGAGTCATTTTTTACAGGTATTTTATGGGCTGTGAAGAGAGGACTTCTACGAGTCAGTCCTTCTGTTCCACCATCTTGGCTCTGCCCCCCAAGTTAATCCATCTGTAAGAAAGATGCCAAGTCTGTGGCTATGAGCCTATACATCAATCCAAGGGTCACCTTCATGAGAACATGAACAGAAGTAGATTATTTGGTCTTTGTCAAAAGGCTGTTCATTTACCTAGTGCCACTTTGACAAAAGACTGGTCCCTATAGGTCTTTAAAATACTATGTGGTGAAAACACTATCTTTTCTTTGGTTACCTTCCAACTTTTCCCATTACCATCATGTACTAGTCATGATCATCTACCCTTTTTTTAAAGCTTAGTTGTGTCCCACTCCAATTATGTCATTCTTTATCACATTTTTATGTTTTTAAAGAATTAGAGCCAGAAAGGAATAATAGGATAAAATTTACAGAAGAAAAAATCTGAAAGTAAATTATTAAATTTCCTTTCTGTGTGTTTATCATAATGAAAAGGAGAACAATCTGTTTTGCTAGTAAATAACCTAAACAGTAATACCATTCTTCCTAGTTCTCTAGGGTCCCTCAGGTTTATTATAAATGCACTGCCATTTCCCACAAAGCATTACCTTTAGGGTCCCAATTTACTAGTTACATTTATTGTATGAGAAATATATTCTTTCTTCTGGAACATTTACAATTACAGGAAAGTGTCTGATTTCTGTGTTTGGGCAAGTGATTGATAAAAAAGTTTGGAAAAATTAGTTCCCAGAGGGCAACTACAATCATCAATCTGAAATAAAAACAATTTTCTAACTTAGGGAGGAATAAGAAGTCTGTCATCTTTGCCAAAAGGAGTGCCTTTTTTGTAAATATTTTTTTGTTGTGAGGTCAAGCATTGTGCCCACTTCCACTGCAGAATTTTGGGGATCTCTCAACACTTTCTGTAATATCAAAAGGACAAACCAGCAGATTTGAAATGGAATGTGTCTCTGTAAGAAAAGAAATGTTTACCATATGCAAGTATATACCAAAGAGTTTTTCTATTTCCTTTATAATAAACAGAGGACTGGACAAAATTGTTTAACTCATCTAGAGGAAATTCCAGGAAATTCTTTATTTAATGTTAAAGTGTCCTTAATAAAGATAAAAGGAAGCTCAAGTTGCTGCACAAAAACTTGACCTTTCTTTAAAGAGCTGCAGCTAGGGCAAGCTGACCAGAGCTTTGGCTCAAGATAATGAATTGATAGAGCACCAAAAGCACTTTAGCAGTAGAGAACCAGCATGGTTTAGCACCAACGTGGCAAAAATATTTGATTAAAATAGAAATGTACCTGCTAATGAGCTCCTCCCCTGCTCTGATCCACCTTCAGGAGAAGAAATTTTTCTTATCTCTTGCCCTAAATATTGTTCATGGAACTTTCACTGAGTTTAAAAATTCTTAGTTATGTCTCTTTTAGGTTGTAATCTTACCTCTAGAACAAAACAGATGAGTAAATAGTGAAAAACAAAAGTAACTGTTCACTTTGCTTAACCTTGATTTACATAACAATATATTCCATTCTTGAGGGTTGGTAAACTGAATCAAAGTAATATTTTTGTTTTTTATTGGTTTTGAAATGTAATGAAGGTTTATTTGACAAAGGTAATCCTTCTTAACTTGATTGTTCAAAAGACACTTATTGTGGCACATTGCACAAAGGCCTCAAGGGAAAACTATTTCTTCTTCCTTGCCTCTGTGGCTCATATCGCCTACTCATCCTGCTGTGTGCCTCCTTTTACCTCTCACACAGGAGCCTCAACTTCCCACCTGTTTGCAAACAGACCTCATCTGATTCTATAAACAGCCACAAAACTTGCTGAACAAGAAGGAGTCTGGGAATTCTACACAACCATCTCTAGGATGGATGCAATATTATGCATAGAGTATTCTCTACTCTTCTTAAAAAATAGTGATGCATAAATATTCAAAGTGTTTCTATTGCTAATCATTGCCAATAATTTTTCCTTTCATCTATACAAGTTTTCCTCTAGAGTTTCTTCTAAGAGAGACTTGAGACTCATTGATCTCTTTTCAGTGTTTCTGTCTTATTATGCTCATTTTCTCAAATATTTACTTCTCGTTACCTTCTGAAGCAAAATAAAGCCCATCTCTTTACTCATTATCTAACTTCTAACAAGCTCATGTGGGAAATCTTGTGAGCTCAATTATACTAGGAGAAGCATCATAATGTAAAGAAAAGAAAACTGTTGAGTGACGCCTCATTTCCAGTTCTGGTATGTAATAACTATTTGGCCTTGGGCAAATCATTTCATCTTTCTGAGTTTTATTTGTCTTACATGTAAGATAAGGCAGTTGGTGATGTTTGAAATTCTTGATTATTGGTGTTTATCACCTTGCTAGCTATTAATCGTTAGGAAAATCAGAAGTCATTTGTGCTTTCCAATTTCCAAAGAGTATTGGAAGGATTTTTTCAATCACTTTCCAAGAGTCACAGAAAACCTTAGAGTTGGAAGGGACATCTGAGGCTCTATGTTACAAACTGTGCCTGAACTAGAATATACCCCTAAGTGGTAATCCAGCTTTGGCTTTAATGCCCTAAATAAAGAGGAATCAACTTCCTTGAAAACTGTGCCCTCTTACCTTTGGATGCCTTTGTTTGTTAGAAATGTTTTCCTTACATCAAGCTCAAGTTTGCCTCTCTACCATTTCCAAATATTGCTCCTAGTTCCATCCTCTTGGCCCATGCAAAAGAAAAATTATTCCTTTTCCACATAACATCCCTTCTTATACATGTATACAGCCCTCTTATACCACTAAAATCATTTCTTTCTCAGTCCAGACACATCATAAGTTCTTTCAACTACTACTTGCATGGCATGCTATTAAGGCTCTTCACATTCTCAACCACACTGTCTAATTTATCATTGTTTTTTTCTGAAATACTGATCATAATGCTCCATATGTTACTCTGACCAAGTTAGAGTACAGTGGAACTGTCAACCTCCTTAATTCTTCAAACTATAGCAATTACTGTAGCTTGTTCTCTCATTAGATCTCTTCTTTGCCATATTATAGCACTGAGTCAAATTGAACATTTGTGATTGTACCCTTTAGTATGAAATCTTTTTGTTGTTCAGTTATTTCAGTTGTATCCAATGCTTCATGTTCCTATTTAATTTTTCCATTTCCTTCTCCAGTTAATTTTTACAGATGAGGAAATTAAGGCAAATGGGGTTAAATGACCTGCCCAGAATCACACAGCTAATAAGTGTCTGACCTTCAGATTTCCTTTAGACAAAGGACCATCTAGTCATGTCAACTGTACTTCATTCTCATGATGCTGGGATCAATCTTCTTTGTTGAGATCTTTATACAATCTGACTTATCCAGTATGTTAACTCTCTCCTAGCTTTGTGACACCTACAGATTGGATAAACATTCTGGTTCCATGTCATTGATAAAAATGTTAAATGACACAAGGTCAAGCACAGATGTCTGGGGAACTCCATTAAGAGACATGACTCCAAGATGATATAGAAATAGTAAAAACTGCTTTTTGGTCCTGCTCATTCAGTTAGTTCCAAAGTCATGTCTGGAACACAACTTTTTCCACAAGAATAGCATTTGGGATTTTACCTAACACTTGGTAAATTATACTTGTAGGTTTCCTTGATCTACCATTCTAAGAAACCGTTCCAAAAAGGAACCGGACTAACTCGCATGAACTGTTCTTAATGAAGCCATGCTGACTCTGTTATAAGTTTCCTTTCCTAGATAGTATGATTGTCAGAGACACCCCATAAAACATTAGGGCAACTCATGTCTCCTTCATTACTGTATGAAGTGTCCTTTCCAAGCTCTTGGTCTGTTTGTCAAATTTTGCTTATCTTCTTTTTGTCCGTGTAGCCTAGAGTGTACTCTGTTAGCAATAGTACGTTTTTCTTCTGCCTTAGTTGATTTTCACCCAAATTCTTTCCCTGTCTCAGTTAGATTTTCTCACTTGAATATATATTATGGATGTACAGTCTTATTCAGGCTTCCCTTTTCACTATCCTACTCCTTTTAAATAGGGTATGGATATTCCAGAATAATATTCCACATCTTAAGTCTCATTCTATCAAGATTCAGTAGCATAAATGAGGTCCAATTTGTCTCCTTGTGGGAGGGTTTCTCTTTCTGCTGGCTCATTGACAATTTGTCTTACATTGTGTGTAAATATAGGGTCCATTTTTATTTCATTGCTGGCTCCTTTCTTGGATTTGTTGCCTTAGAATTTCTGGTCATCTCTGCTGTGATTCGTTTTCTTACAATGTCACTAATCTCTATTATGTTTAGCTTGATGGATTTATAAAAGCAGCTTTCTCATCCTCTTTTTTTAGTTTAAATGCCTTTTGATTGTATTTTCAAGACTCTCAGGAAATGTATTTACCTTTCTTTGTGAGGGGCACTCTATTGTTGGTCAAGAATCCATCATTCTTGCATTTTATCAGTGATTATGAAATCCAAATTCTTTTCTCAGATACCATCATCTTTACAAGTTATTTCCCAGCCCTCTCTTTCTCTTATTTTAAAACCCTTGCCTTTGGTCAATAGAAATGATGAAAGTACCATGCCCTTAAAGTTTTTCATTTTTGTTTTTGTATGCCCTCAGAACTAAAAAATTCTCAGCAGTTTTTTTGGTGAGTTCCTCAAGAGCAGGGACATTTTTTTTTAATTTTTTTTGTATCCCTAATGCCTAGCAGAGTTAATAGCACCTTTTAGCATCTTGCAGAGTTATTTGTTGACTGACTGACAGATCTGGCAGTATCGTTTGATTCCACATGAATTATCAGAGGTAGGTATTAGTCTTAGAACATTTGTTGGCATACCAATACCTGAAGACATACCAATGAAGACAGCATGCCATTATATAGGCAAACTGGCAAATCTCTAATTCAAGAATTTCAGAAGGAAATTCCCAACCACTGCTTTTCATCTTCTCCTCTGAACCTTACTGATTGAATCTGTCTGGCTCTCCTTGTGCACCCAGATCAGCATTCATTAGGTTATCTTAATTTGTTCTTTTATTCTAGGAGTCCCTTTCTCATCTCTTCAAGAAGAGGTTACTCTTTATTATTAGAAGGACTATCATCAGCTTTAATATTCATGATTCTTGAGAATATCTAATGTGTTTTGCATAACTAGACATGTATGATCTATATTGAATTGCTTCCTTTCTCAGTGAGGGCAGGGAGGGAAGGAGGAAGGGAGAGAATATGGAACTCAAAGCTTTAAAAATGAATGTTAAAGATTGTTTTTGAATACAACTGGGAAATAAGATGTACAGGCAATGGAGTATAGAAATGTATTTTTCCCTACAGGAAAATAGAAGGGAGGAACAGAAAAAGGGGGAGTGATAGAAGGGAGGATAGACTGGAGAAAGGGGTGGATGGGTTGCATGCTATCTAGGAGTAGGGAAAGATGGGGAGAAAATTTGGAATTCAAATTCATGTGGAAATGAATGTGGAAAACTGAAAAATAAGTACATTAAATATTTTTAAAAATTATATATATATATATAAAGAAAAAGAAAGAAAGAACACATTTTCTTCAGACTTATCTTCAAAACTAGTAGCTTATACACTTTCCATTACAAAACTCACTAGCTTAAAACTCTCATATGAGAAAATATAGGGTTGTTGTTGTTTTAACAGCCTATCCCCTGTCTTGTTGCTCTCTCATTCTAGGCTCCAATAAAATTGAATGATATCTTTAAAACACCAAACTAGAGAAAATCCATAGCCTTACTTTCTTAGATAATTAGAACTAAAAATGACCTGAAAGATTTCTAACATTTCTACGAATGAGGAAAACAAAGCCCTAACTTTTAAAATATCATCCAGTAAAAGGTCTACTAACCTTTGTTTCATTCTTTCTATCTTGGACTGCTTCATTCATCTTTGAAAAGTTCTAGGTCTCCCAAAACAAAAGTCCGACTGGCTACAGAAAATCCAGGAAATGAGAAGGCTTCTCTTTAGTAGCCATCCTGGAACAAAATAAAAATCCTCAGGCACCATCATCAGAATTTTCCCAGAAATACGCACACTAACAACCTCAAAGAATCATAGAATACCTGAGGTGGATACTGGTTATCTAGTCTAACCCATACAACAAAAGGAGTCCCCTCCATAATACATCAATCAAGTATTATCCGATTGCTTGAAAGCCTTCACCATGCCCAGGGCATGCCAATCCACTACAATTCTAAGTCTTAGGAAATTTTTCCTGACAATAATTTAAATTTTCTTCCACCCAATCCTCCTACTCCTCCCAGTGAGAACCCAGCTGTTGGAGAGGGTCTTGGCAAGTTCTCTCTCTCTTCAATCATCTAAGTTTCTTTTACCTCCACAGGGCCACCTATAGTCGCCACATCAGTTCCTTAGTTTATACTTGGGGATGTCAAGAAAATTAAACTCATCATTTATCTGACAAGTGCCAGCCTAGGGCCATTACAGCACATGGACAGCTGTATTGACTCTTATACATCCCATGTATACTTTCCAGGTGTCTAGAAATGAAAGTACCATTGAGAAAGCAATGGTACTTGTTATTTAGTTATTATTTTTAACATTCCCTTTCAGCCAGTAGATTTTACCCAAAAGTCTTAAGCTTAAAACTGCACTAAAACTTTGAGGGCAATGTACATCTGATTCATAACAAAATGTTCTTTCTTATGAATTTCTAAAGCCATAAAATCAAAACTCTGGAACCTAGGGAAATTAGTGTAGGGGGAAGACCTCATGAAAGATGACAGAACTTAGTATCAATGGAGAGGAGGGACCTTCAGGCACTGCCTTCAGGGACAGAGAAAGAAACTGTGGGACACCCATGGAGCCAGTGCTAGAGAGTCACAAATCCAGAGAAAAGTTTATCTGGGGTGCTGCCACTGAGGGATCAAAAGAAAGGTGAGAAAATGAACCATCTCATAATTTCACATTTTAATGAACTATTCTTTGATCAATATGTATAAAGTTTAGTTATTTTTATATACTGAAGAAAATGTTATCAGAGCCCTTTAAATTTTGGAACCTTGAGGCAAAGTTTCATTCTCCCACAATAGAGGAAATGACTAACCCCAGTGATGGCTGCTAGCATTGTTCATTTCATGCCCTATTTAGTATTTCTCTTTAGTTCTTAAAGTAACATAAAATTTAGAAGCAATGGTAGCTCATTAGTTAAATTTTAAATGAAAAATGAAATATTTCATTCAGCTTTTCCAAAAGAATATGTGTCAAAATCTCAACATGACATTTAATTCTCTGAAAATTCAAAAGCAAGTCACAAAAAAACAGTTGATTATATATAGGTTACCATTAATACTCAAAACCATAAAATACAACATTAACTACTGTATATGCCTATTAAAGGTTCACAGAATAATTGGATGGCATGATAAACTATCACACTAAAAGCAGCTAAGTAAGTATTCTGGATATGTTAGCAGTAAATAAACATCTGCTGATATTGGAATATGAACAAAGCCATAGTAGAAAAAAGCTAACCATGTATAATACTTAATAAGAAGTACATTTCATGATAAAATATTGGTTCTAAATTTGAAATTACCACTTTTTAAACAAAGAAAAGGATGGAAATGCATTTGAGATTTTTTTGTGCTATTTTTTCCATTCATATGTAACCTCTATTAATGATAAATATTTTACTTGTGATAAGGGAAAATTCTATGCTACATATTAAACTGAGTGGTCAATAATTATTTTTATGTCCAATAATCTATTTTTATTTTTTTCTATGCTCATTTCATAAGGTTTCTTAAATCAGCTTATAAATCCCCACACCATCAGATGTAAGTCAAAGGAGAGATGTAGAATATTAAGCTCTTTTCCTGAATTTTTAAAAATTGCTGGAGGATGCCATAACCATTATCTTCTGGTATCTTTTCATCACAGAATTAAAGACGAGCATCTTAAGTCAAAAATATCAATCGATCAATCAATCAATGGACTGAGCCCCAATTCATTTCTTTTTGAACTCTCTTTCCTATAGGAGTGGATTGTAAGGTCCCATATCTAGAGTTGGAAAGAACCTCAGAGGGTAACTGATACATCCTCCCACCCCCAACTTATAGATAAGGGAACATAGCTAGGAAGGTTAAGTGATTTGTTCAAGAACAATACAGATACTACGAAGAAAATATGGGGAGAAAATAATAACAAAAACAGCAACAATAGCAATTGCATTTATATAATACTTTGTTGTTTGCAAAGCACTTTACAAATACTGCCTCCGATGACCCTTACAACAATTCTGGGAAGTATGGGCTGCTATTATCCCTGACCTCAGCTTCGTCTATTACAAAATCATAAGAAAGTAATGACTTCAAGGTTTATTACGAGAATCAAATGAGTTGATATTTGTTATATTTATGCCAGAAACATAGTAGACAGTAGATAAATGCTTATTCCCTTTCTTCCCCCTCTTAGAGATGAGGAAACTGAGGCAGGCAGAGGTTAAATGACTTGCCCATAGTCATTTAGCTTTCAAATGTCTGTAGAATTTGAATTCTATCCATTTTGCTACTTTGTACTTCCCCTTTCTTGCCATTATGCTGCTGAACACTATTGTGATTCATCCTTCATTCTCGAAGAGGACCATGATGGCAGGAAGATGATGACATGACTTGCAATTGACTTTGAGTGATGGAAAGCTGTACAAAGTCACCACTCTCACTTTCTCCTCCAGAGCTATCTGGGTCCAGTGACCAAATATCAATCAAGATGACTGGAGATGGCCCAGCACTGAGCACTATACCATATGGGGGAAGGGAAGTACATCTGAATGGAAACAGAAAGAAAAGCACTTATGCTTTCTGTCATATAGTAATAGAAGCAGATTAGTAGAAAAGTGGGCAGAGGGTGCTAAGAATCTCACAGTTCCTAAACTCAACAAGTACCAGTCTAACTCTGTCCAATGATATCTAATGACTTCAGCTTCCTTGTTCTTCCTCACATTTAACACTATATAACACACATAACATGCATAATACTCTGAGCATTTTCATTGGTTCTCATTTATGCCTAAAATGTTCTACCTCATGATCTCTGACTTTTGGATTTCCTGGCTTCCTTCAGGTACCTTTTTAAATCCCACTTTCTACAAGAAGCCCTTTCCCAATCCTCTTTAATATTAGTTTCCTCCATCTGAGAATATCCCCAATTTATTTCATATATATTTTGTTTGTACATGGTTCTTTGCATATTATTTCTCTCATTAGACTGAGCTTCTGAGAGAAAGGATTGTGTTTTGATTTGGATTTTATTTGTTGCTCATCCTTCATTCTCTAAGAAGACAAAAGACACCAACAGGATGATGTTTTGACTTCTAAGTGAATTGGATTTAAGTGAGGCAGGATTGTGCTGAGTCGTCAGTCTTACTCTCATCCAGAATCATCTGAGTCTAGTGGCAAAACATAAGTCAAGATGACTGGAGATAGTGTAGAATGAAAGGGGAGACCTTGGCCTTTTCAAACTAAGGTCTTTCCCAGGTCTTAGTTTATCTGGTGAAATACCCATCATTTGCCTTTCTTTGTATTCCCAATGCTTAGCACACTGATGGTGCTTAATAAATGCTAGTTCCCTGACCAACATTTTGGTGGTACTGAACAAGATTCATTTGAATATTTTACTGTAAGTGAAAAAAAATAAATTGCAGCTAAGTGGAAAAATGGCTTGAAGTTCACTTAGGTAAATAAAGTTGGCATTTAGTTGTTTTCCCAGGATATCTAATGGTAACACAAAGGATCATTTCATTGGATGGTTTTGAGTTGCACAGTTCATGACCTGCATAACAAATAAACTACCATGTCGGTAATCACATCTTATTTACCAATGTCAGTTGCAGAGGACAAGACAGTCACAACATCTGTGAAGACTTTGATGAAAGTCTCCAAATTAATTCAGTCTGCCCCTCGATAATTGGTGATGTCAGTGATAAGGTGGGCACAAGGAAATGCCTGGGAAAAGGTGTTGAAAACATTGGGCACAAGAAATGAAGGTGGCCAAAGGCTTGTAGACTACTCTAGAATGTCACATCTCTAATAGAATGAATATTTTCTTCAAGAGAGTATCAGAGGGAAGTGTATACAGAGAATGCTAATGAACATTTTTAAAATTCAATTGCCTGTATTTTAACAGTTATTTCAGAATCATCTCTCTGTCTATAGCTGGCCAGTTAGATTAGTTAGATCAAAAGTCAAAAACAATAGCCAGTAAGAAGAAAAAAAAAGACACAGAATCAATCTATCAACCATAGCCTTTGAGAACTCAGATTTACCCTCTTTGCCTACCAAATGAAAGACCACAAATAGGGCTTTTGTGGAAAGTGGTCATCTTACTCTAGATCAGGATCAGGCATGTCAAAGTGTTCAAGAAAAAAAGGCTAGGTTGGATATAATGGTCACAGTCCTACAGAAGATGCTATCTTCCAATTAATTGTTGTTGGGTTTTTTTGGTTTGTTTTCAATTGAATAGTGAAAGTCATTGTGATATAGTGGATAAAGAAATGGCTTCAAATCCAAGAACACCTAGGTTTGAAGCTTACCCTTCATACATACAGGCTCTATGATCCTATGCAAGTTACTTAATGTCTTTGTGCTCTTGGCAGTTCTCTAAGACTATAAATTATCAGAAGGGCGCAAACATGTATTGGGAAACAGAGGTTGCTCAGTTGGGAATTCCTTTCCTTTACCAATGCAATCACAGGTTTTGTCCCAACCCCTAAAGCTTGACTATGCTGAATGTTTAAAATAGAAGAGTAAGTATATGGGCAGAGACCATTGAAAGGATGGTATTCCGGGAGCTGAAGTTAAAGAAAAGACCTCAATCTTTTTGACAATTCCTTAAGGTCAGCAGAGATTGGTCCTTTGGCTTTTGAATACTTAATTCTACTCCCTCAACCAAATTAAAAGGAACCGTGTAGTATTTAGGGAAGTAGAGTAAAGCCTTAATTAGTTATCTTGCGTTTGAGACAAGAGAAATTGAAAAGGTCAAATGTGATAAAGAAATTCCTTTTTGTCTTAGAAATGGTAATTCTATATCATTTCTCTTTCTTTTGTGTGTGTGTAGGGAGTGTGTATGTGTGTGTGTGTGTGTGTGTGTGTGTGCGTGTGTATGTATGTATGTATGTACTATACGTTTGAAAAACTATTTTCTAGCCTTGGGTCTGATGTCACACTTTTGTTAAATAACCATGACATGTATTAAGAGCTTTTAATCCCTTTCTGTTGCAGGCACTTCTCATGTCTGTCCTCCAAGTACATGTGCCCTGGTGTCCCAGCAGTGATGAGTACCCTACTGGCAAACATAAATGCTTTTTATGCCCACCCAACAGTCTCAACTAATGTGCAAGTGTCTGCCTCAGATAGATTTGCTGCTACCAATTTTGGTGTAAGTATGATGTTAGTAAATAACGTTGACTTTGGCTTTTCTAAGTTCATTTTTCCATGATTGTCTCTGTTATTAAGTCTTTGAGGTTGTTGGAGGTGAACCTGACACCAGTATCTGTTAGTGGTAAGTTGTGAGTTATTGAACAATTAACAAAAGGAGTTTTACTCTTTCCTAAAACAACACAGGTATGCAACAAGCACTTAGCTTCTTATGTGGTCCCCCCTCACCTCCATATAGAAATATATCTGATCATGAAAAGAGGGTTTAGTGACTCATGTGTTCTTAAGATATCCATCAAATTACAGGAATCCTAACTCCATGTGTATCTGAATTTTTATACCCTTTGGTCACCAGATAGCTTCTTCAAGCTAGGCAGGGCCCAATCAGGTTCAGGGACAGCTGTGTTGTCTTTTAGGAAAAACTAATCCCTCTTTGCAGGTTTTTTGGGGAAAGGTTTTTGGGCTTTTGGTCCTATTCCCAAGGACTTGTAATTTAGATAGGTTGTTTCCAGAATATCTTTATAAAATCTTCATGCTTGTTCCTATTTATCATATAGTGCTAAAGCTTTAACATTTAGTTGAATATTTTTAGTGAAATGCACAATTACTGATGAGTCAAAGAAGAATCTAAATACAGTTGAATTTAAACCTGTAAAAATGGCCTTTAATTCTGTAACAGAAAAGGTATTTTCTTTGTATTCTCATTTTTTGAAGTGAAATAGGTAATTGCTTACTAACCACTATCACATCCATCACAGCTGTGGTCTTTATGGCAGTTCTTGGTATGTTCAGATATCCTAGCCCTATCTCCCCGAAATCCATATATCAACATTTCCAGATATTAGAGATGTAAAGTCATATTAGCACCTGGTTAAGGTCTCCCTTATTCGCACCTAATTGTGACTTTACTTATTAGTGCTTAGTGAGAGGCTTTCTTTCTCACCTTAGCAGAATAGTTTAAAGAGCATTAAACAGAATTTTGGGGCAGGGAGGTGGCTCAGTAGATAGAGGGTTGGGACTGCAGTCAGGAAGACTCATTTCCCTGAGTTCAAATCTGACCTCAGATACATATTAGTTGTGTGACCCTGGGTAAGTCACTTAACTCTGTTGACCTTAGTTTCCCCATCTGTAAGATGAGCTGGAGAAGGTAATGGAAAACTACTCCACTATCTTTGCCAAGAAAACCCCAAATGGGCTGATGGAGAGTCAGACATGACTAAGAAACAATTGAACTACAGCAACAAGAGCATTTTGCAGATGAAAGGGAGATGTGAGCCTTTGTTATCAGTAAAATCATTGTAACTATCATCTGGACCTTTGATTTCATCAGTCTGGGAAAATCATTTGATCCAAAGCAGGTTAAATCACACTTCTTCTCTTCTGAACCGTACTAGAGGGCATACCAGTCGCTGCATGGCCATGAACAAGCCTTCATGTGTCAATGTGATTTCGCCGTCTCACCCACTTTGAAAAGAATAGTTTTGGGAGGGCATGAGATGGACCTAAAGGGTAGGGATGAAGGAAGAAAAACTTACAGTAACATTTGCCTTCTGTTCCCACACATATAAAAGGTCAGTGACAATGCCAGCAGCTAAATAGCAGTCAATCAGTACTGAATTCATGACATTTATTGAGACCTTATTAGGCATATTGAGCTTTGACATAAAACATCCCATTTCACTCTAGAAATAAAGAAATAATTGAAGGCTCAGTTAAGACCTGGAAATTGAAGTGAAGATGTAATTGGAGTTATTTGTATCATTCGTACCCAAACAGGCTTATTTGGTGACAGAAGGAAAAGTGTGCTTGACACCTAAATTATCTAGAAAATTGATAAAAATTCTCCTTTTCTTGCCATGTCTATGCCAACACCTAATTCAACAGGGAACTCCTTTCTGTTCTTGAACATTCAATATCCAATTAAAGCAACCTTTGTGTGAATTGTTAGTTTACTTGATTATGCAAATGGTGTTCCTGTGTATTTGTTGGTTTTTTAAACTAGTTTAAATGGCTGTTAGAAGTGAGCTTTTCAGAGAGATGCTACTTTGTAATTTCAATAGATAGTAAATTGTTTAAATGTATATTGCATGACCACATTAAAAGACTTTACAGTTGAATGTTGTAGTAAGGATTATGTGGTTGGAGAGAGGAGTGTCTACCCTATACTTGGTTAAAAATCCCATTTTTAGTCTATAGATATGAAATACAACGAATGAGTAAGTGAAATCGGAATCTAAATCCAGTAGGGCAAAGGAAATAAGGATATTATGTAGCCCCAGTTCTTTTTCTCTTCCTATGTTCTTGTACACATGTTTTTTGTGCAGGCAATCAGGGAGTATATGTGTTTTGGGGAAGGTGTTGTTTGTTTTTTTTTGTGATGAAGATATATAGAAAGGGGGAGGGGCATGAAGTAGAAAGGGGCAAAGCTTAAATGGTCTTTCCCAATAGGACAAAAATCCTGTAATTGAAATGAAAAGAACATAGAGGTGGTATTCAAGGGGTCTGTTTGTTTTACTAATGAGCTACATGACCTAAGTGAGTCAGTTAATTCCTCTGTACTTCAGTTTCCCTGTCTGTGAAATGGGAAGGGGTATATTGCCTGTCCGGCCTATATTTTATGATACAAATCAAATAAAATAATATGTATGAAAACTTTTCAAATGTAAAATTGTTAAAAACATAAACAAAGCATCCTCATTCTTCTTTGAGCTCAGGTTAGCACTCTTCTGGACTTCAGTCATACCATATAAACAGCCATGGGTCAGTAGTTTAGCTATATATGTTGACTCTCGAATGGCCAGGGACCAGAGAATTGACTGTGGCCATATCAACAGAGTAGTTATTTATGGTCACCCATTGAAACCCAGCTGAGCTTTGTTATACAAACCTCACGTTTGGAATGGTATCACCAAGGAATTTTATCTGTCATGTGAAACAGGCTATGTTTTATGCTTGTTCCATTTCTAATATCATGCCTGGCTATGCTATATAAGGAGTAGCTTAACCTTATGGAACACTGGGCCTTTCTCCCCTCAGGGAGAAAGGATGTTAATGTTAGCATCAATCATGAAACCTACTTATAAGAAAGTCGGATGAAGAAGCCCTGCATTCATGTTAACCTCGAAGAGAATGCAGAGTGCATTTCAATAGAGCCCAGTGCTTTGAGTACAATGTGATTACAAAAAATTCTCTTTAAGAGCAAATAGGGCAGGAAATAGAAAAGCCACCTCAATGCTTTAAACTCCATTCATTTAAAAACCTTCAATCCTGACTCATTATTCCTATCAGCGGATGATTCTGCTCTGTTTTTGTTGAAGAAAATGAATATTAATTTTGGAATGTTATCTAATTTTGTTGATACCTTTTTTTTTACAACATATTCATTCTAAATATAAAAACTCTTTAAAATTTAAACTCTCCAACTCAGAAAGCCATCCCTTCCAACAAAATTTTGCAAAGAGAAAGAAGTTTATCAAAACTAACATGCATATTGGGCATGTCTGACTATATATAGTAATTTATATCCATGGATCCTCACCAGTACAATGAAAAAAGGGAGGAACATAGAAAACATATTTTAAAATGGGATGAAATTATTTCTGCAAGTAATCTAAGGCAAGAAAGAATTTCTTAGGAGTTCAAGGCACCTAGTAGGTAGAGTACTGGACTTGGAATTAAAATTCAGCCTCAGATACTTATTTGCTAAGTGGCTGTGACTCTAGGAAAGTCACTTAACATGTGTTTGCTTCAGTTTCTTCATCTGTAAAATGAGGGGAATGATAGCACTATATTCGTAATTCTGGGGAAATCATAAGTAAGTATCCTGTCTTAGGCTTTTTATATGACTATGGAAGTTGTCTGGATAATTTGAGACCAGGTTACCTCATTGTAGTAGCTCCCTGTCATTGGCTTAACCAAACAAGATGAGCATCCCTACATATATACTCATACTGGCACAAACCTGAAAGGGGATTTTGATGCCTTTTACTGGGAAATAGCTAGATCCCATGTGATTTCTTGAGCATGAGAGACTGCCTCCACATAAAGCCTAAGGAGATGGCTGAGGCACAGAGTTGTTATGTGATGGGTTCACAGTCCCATAGCTACTGACTCAAAGCCCAGCACTTCATTACTTACAGTGCGATGCTCCCTTTTGCTAATTGCAAAATAACTATGAAGTAATTTCAAGAGGGTAAGAGCATGAATGACTGCAGGAAATCAGGAAAGGCCTTGGGAGTAGCAGGTACCTTGTCTGTTCTTTGATAAACATAAGGAATTTCTAAAAGACAAGAGTTAAGGAGGGAATGCTTTTTTGGAAGTGGAGAGACAAACAGGTTGCACAAAGGAATGAAAGAAGATAGAAAGTCACATAGGGAAATAATTAGCCAGGCAATATGACTGGAAGGAAGGTGATAAGAAATAAAATCATAAAGGTAGATGTGAAGACCATTAAATTGAAGATTGCATATTTTACCTTAGAAGCAATAGAGAACCTTGATGATTTTTAAGTTTGAGAGTAATATAGTCAGCTCTGTATTTTAGGAATATCAAGTTGGCATCCATGTATAGGATGGATTTGAGAGACCAGTTAGGATACTTTGACATACTGCAGGTGAGAGACCTGAGAAAGGACCTGAGCTAGGGTACAGGCTGAGTGAGTGGGGAAAAGGGAGAAGGGGACAAGTTGGAGAGATGTTGTGAGGCTAAAATTGAAAAGACTTAGCAAATTGTTGTAAATTTGGTATGATGGAAAGACTCATCTATAAAATGAAGAAATAGATGTGTTCTGTTTCTCACTAAGACAATGACAGAAATAAAATGAGATACCTTCATTCGAAAAAAGGTGATGCATGTTAGCAGGTCAATGTTGATTTTAGATCTTGAAGTCTTTCTGAATCTCTAGCAGGGAAGTTGTCCTAGTTATTTAGAGAAAAGGGGAAATGTATAGGACCAAGAGAGGTTAAGAGAGATGTTTAAAGTCCCAAGTAGATAAATTGGTAGATTCCAAAAGCAACCTAGAACCTTTTTAAAAGTGAGGGGAGAGGAGGAGGCAGAAGAGACTTCTGGTAAGTTTTTTCATTTATTTATTTTGGCACAGTCTTGGCATTCTGTTGATGATTTGTAACCACAGGTGTCAATAAAACAGTGCTCAATTCTCAAAGGGTTGTCCTTTTCTGCAAGAAACAAGAGATTCCACAATACTGGAACAATTTTCCACTTTGATAATCCCTCTAGGAGAATAACCTCTTGCTCAATACTGGACAGACTAATTCAAGTAACTGCCTCAGAATTTTATGAGAACAATTCCGCTGGACAAAAATCCACTCAACTCTGATAAACAACAGCCTACTATAAAGCATAATGTTGTTCATTATACTCCATCCAGGAAGCCCCTTATTTGCTCAGTGAATTTTCATTGAGTTGGTATTATCAGTGGTTACTTTTTTTAAGCGTATTTTGATTTATGGAGTATAAACTCTTTCAGAGAAGGTTCTCCATCAGATCTTATTTACTAGTACAAGACTCCCCAACATAGCATGCCCAAGGAAAAGAAGGCACTGTGCTCTATGAGCAAAGCAGAATTGCAATAACTCCAAAGAAATGTGAGATGTGAAATTTAGAGACATTTCCACTTCAAATGTTCATATGGACTATTTGTTTCTAATTTGTGGTGGAATCTTCCAAGCTCATCTTGGTCTGATCAACCACAGTTGGATAAACTGCACCTTGACCCCAGTGTGGTGATGTCATTTTGGTCGTCTTCCAGAATGAAAGACAACCAACCAGTGTGTCTAATGCTAACACAGTGCTTCATGTATACAATGTACCATCTTTCTTGATAGAATTCAAGTTTCTTGATTGCATAAACTTCTGTTTTGTGTCTTTTCATCCCTGGTTTCTGGCACAAGCCATAGTATGGGCTTAATAAATACTTGTTGAATGACTAATCATTGGAAGTGTGCTTGTTAAACCAAATAATATATTATCAGACTCAGCCGATCCATAGGACCTAGGTCAGTCTTTTTAATAGTGAGCAAGTTGCTCAGCGAAATAATATATGAACTCAAATGATTTAATATATGAAATAACTCTTGGTGATCTTAAACAGTCTAGTTTATGCTAAGGGAATAGCTTTCTCTCCAATTAAAAAGTTCATAATGGTAATTAAGTCTGATTAACTGAAGGGGCAGGGAGCTAGAAAGTTCTGGTTTCTTTTCCCTTTGGACATCGGAGTTTAAGTAACATTCAAACATGCTTCTGTGCATTTGAAAGAAAGATAAAATATGTGAGTTCATTAGCTATTAGGGCAAACCTGTGTACTTTAATTGGAAATGAAACTGTCAGGTTGTTCAAAACCTTTGTTTTTGCAATATTTTCATGTTTTCCCTTTCCCATGGAAATCATGCTTGCTTTTCTCACAAGGAGCTGGTTAGTGAGATAAAGAACATGAAGAGGAGGAGAAAGGAGACTATTGGTGCTCGCTAATGCGTTCTAATCTGAAGGCTACTGGCTGGGTGCCAGGAGCATTTGTACTGCATTAGGAGAATGACAAAGTATGGCAGCAGGCATAAAAGAAACTCAACAAAACACATTTTTGTAATTTCTGATTCGCTTCCTATTATCTCCTAGCAATGCTTGTATGACTATAAATTGAAAACAACATGCCTTACAAACAGATCCCAAGAGGAAGGCAGTGAATCCATGCTTTATGTTAAGCATTTTAGATGGCACATTTGTCTTTTATTTGATTTTTTTTAAAAAAATTATTCATTCAACTTCTAATGAGCATGTGTTTTTTTTCTTTTTTGCTTTACACAGAGAGAAAAGTTCATAAAACTACTGGATCAGTTGCACAACTCTTTGAGGATTGATTTGTCAAAGTATAGGGTATGTACAAAATCATCTTCCTGAGAGGAAAATACAGACTTGGGTCCACATGGCTATTTGTCGTATTACAGAGTATTATTTATAGAGTAGAATCTTAAGGCTCCCATACTAATTAGTGTTTTCTAAAATTAAAAGCTCCTTTTTTTAAATCAAGAATTTTATTTATTTATTTTTTACATATGTTCCTCTGATGTGGACTTATTTCTGATTCTGAATATCTGAATTCAACTAAGAGTTTTGGTGGGTTTTAGCAAACATATATTTTGGAGTCCACATGGAATGGAGAAAAAAGATCTGACTTTGGACCCAGGAAGACCTGGATTTCGGTCATACTTTTGATATATATGGTTGTATGACCCTGAGGAAATCACTTGGCTATCGTTAGTAACCAAGGCAACTCTAAGCTATAAGATGCAATAAAAGGTGCTGGTCTACATTAATAGAGAGAGTTTCCTCCTCTGAGCACTCCACAAACCAATGAAACAGGTCTAGTTCCTGGGCTCTGCTGGTAAACGGAGTTGACCCACAGTTGGTCTTCCAATATTTTTCCACTTCCAAAACAACTCTACCAGGTACCCAGAGCCAATGAGAGCCCTCACAGAGGCTGCCTCAATGGCTCTGCCATCTCTGTCTGAACATCACTCCCATGATGTTCTCTCCTTAGCTAGAGATGATTGCTGTCATGTCCCCTACTTCATGCCCAGTGCTACAATTGACCTATTGAACACACCCTTAGTACTGGATCCTGTAGTTTATGATTTAACAATTAACTAATTTTATAAACTAGTCAGTGATTATAAGAGAAGACTAATAGAGAACTAGGAAGCTTCTTCAAACTTATAGTGATATAAGTAATTTTAATAATAATAGCAACGAGCTTATATAGAGGCTGCTAATGGCACAATGGATAGAGTGCCAGGCTTGAAGTCAAAAAGTCCTGTATTCATTTCCAGACTCAGATACTTATTAGTTGTGTGACTCTGGGCAAGTTACTTAACACCTATTTGTCACTTTTTTCAGCTGTAAAATGGAGCACTGCCTTTCAAGGTTGTTGTGAGGATCAAATGAGATATTTGTAAAAAAGCATTTAACACAGTGATTGGCACATAGTAGGCGGGATATAAATACTTATTACTTATTCCTTTCCCTTTTTTTCCATATAGTGCTTTAAGCCATTCACAAATATCTTATTTTGTCCTTATAGCAACACTAGGAGATAAGTCTGATTTTTATATTGATTTTTACTGATGAGGAAACTGGAGCAAACAGAGTTCAAGTGACTTGCCCAGGAACACACAGCTAATGTATCTGAGGCTGAGTTTGAATTTCAGCTTTCTCACTCTAGACTCAGTGCTCTAGCCACTGTGAAACCTACAGGGCTATTCTGGACATAATTCCTTAAAAGAATTGATTCAAGTTACCCTTCCTTCTCCTTACCCTTACTCTCAGAAGTAGACCCCCGAAATGCAAAATATATTGCACATCGGAAAAAGTCTTTGCATTTAATAACAAAAGGTTTACTCAGTATATTTGCTATATCTCAGCCTACATTTGAAAAAAGAAATTATAAGGATTGAGAAAATTGCAAGTGAAGTTTACAGATAACCTCCTCAGAATTCTATGTATAACCTTTTATTTCTGATTTCTGTGGTTTCATGCTTTGATTATTTCTTTGTGGTATTTGATAGGATATATAGTGTGATATAAAGTCTCTGAGTAGAGGGTAGATGGGGGGAATAGAATTTATTTCCCATCATTGTTGGCCACAGGGACTCATGGTTACTAAAAATTTTGGAGGATTACAATTTTCATTTGTAAAGGGAGTACCCATACTTTTTAAATCATAGAAGCAAAAATTTAGAGCTAGAAAAGATTTTAAATGTCATCCAACCTGACTCTCTTATTTTACAGAGAAGGAAAATGTGGCCCAGGGAAATTATGTGACTTATTTAAGGTCACACAGATAGTAAGTAGCAAAATCAAGACTTGAACTCAAGTCTTTTGATATCAAATCCACCTATCTTTATCAAGAGGACCACACTAATGAATGGATCCTTTGGAATTTGTTTTTTCCTAAGTTGAAGAAGCACATAAAGATTGAATTGTTTAATGAATAAGCTTTTTAATCTCAATACCTCAATGTCTTAAAAAAATAAATTTATACTTTCCTTTTTTTAAAAAAGTTTCTCTTTCCTTGAAGTTTGCTGCTGTTAACTTTACCCTCTACATTTCCTCTTTTCTTTAATTAACTAGGACAACTTTCCTGCCAGCAATTCAGAGAGACTTCAAGATCTGAAATCAACTGTTGACTTGCTAACAAGCATCACCTTTTTTCGAATGAAGGTATCTCATTTTATTTCTGTCATTGCCTTGGTGAGACATGGAACACATTTATTTTTTCAGGAAAACTAATGCTTTACTGTGTCTTCCTGATCCCACACAATTCAGCCTCAGTGATTAAGGTGCCAGCCTCTGTCTTAACTTGATGAATTTTCCAATAAAGTTTGATTTGAGGAAGCAAATGTCTTTACCACTTATGGTCTTCTGATATATTCAGCCTGACTTAGTTTTAAATTAAGCCCACCTTGAGCAAGGCTCTTTGAAAAATCTAAGCATATATGAATCTTCTGAGAAAGAATTTAAAGTTTGAATTACAATACTTTCCTTGCATTGGTTGAAATCAAAGGGCATCACTCACTTGTTTACCCCGAGAGAGACCAGTTTCTCCAATTTCAACCCATGTTCTTCAATATTTGCACCATGTTCTTTGGTTTAGCATTTGTCACACCAACTACTCCAAACTCTGGCCTTGATTATAGACAAATGAAATAGTACAATCTTCTTACCCAGAAGGTTTGTTTCTCAACAGGTAGTGCTTTTCTTTCTGATGTATTCTGATGTTTTACTTTTAGGTTTTTGTGTCCTTATCTTACCCTACCTTCCCAATAATTACTTGGCACAGTGATGATGTGGGTGATGGCACAGCTCATACAATGCCTCAAAAAGAATCTTTTAAAATGGTTTGCAAGGAAACAGATTAAAAAATATTGCCTCTTGATTAATATCATGCTAGCTCTGAGTCTGTTTTTCCCCTTATGATTATTTAAGGTCTCATATTCACTAGAAAAATTATAAATTTTCACAGAGGGGAAAAATTACAAGGCTTTTAAAAACTGGACTAAAACTTCTGCTTCTAGATTAAAAGGTAGAACTACCATGGGTGACTAAGTTAAACATCTGCAGCTCTAGTAGACAGCATTTAGGAAATAAATATCCCTATTTGTCATTTTAATAGGACTGATTTGAGGAAGACATTAGATGTGTTTGTGGATAAAAAACAAAACAATTATCCTATTAAAAAGTTCCAAAGAAAGCTCCATGTTTAAAAAAATATTTCTGAGATTCATTTTAATTCAAACTTCTAAAACTCAAATTTGATTGGTAAATGATAACTAACATGATTGTATGTAAACAGTTAAAATATATGTATGTATACACATGTACACTAAAATAAATATATGTAGATAAACATACCCCTTTCCATTGCTCTTTGGGTGATCTTTAATTTCATTTCTTTAGAGATCACATGCAGTGTCTTACAGCCTTGTTGATCAAAAAATTTGAAAGGCATAGTTTCTGGGTAATTTAGCCATTTTATTAATTAGATCCACATATTATTAATGAAAGGACAGTTATTTGGCTGCCTCCATTAGACCAAAGACCATCATGGGACAGGCTTTGAACTTATATGTTTTTTGGATGAGGAGTAGCAATCACTTTTGTTTAACACAGTAGAGGATGTGCTATATTAAAATATAAAGAGTGACATTATGTCAACCATGGACAGAGAAACTGTCTCTATACTCAGACCACTCCAGCCTTGGCCTACCTCCACCCAAGCTTGATTGAATGGAATTCATCTGAGACTGAAGATTACTTGTAGAGTTGGGTTGTATCAGTTAGAGGAGAAGTTAATTCAATCTCATCAGTAATGTCCTTCAAAAGACTAAAGTTTTTAAAATCAGGACTTTAGAAGAAGGGGAGAATTCTTTAATAATCATTTTTCTCACAACCAGACAACCACATCCAAAGACCAATGGAATTGCTTATGCCAGGATGAAGTGCTGGAGAAATAGACACTGAAAAGAATATCTTCAGGGAGATATAAAACCAGAAAAAAAGATAAGGTGATCCCATACTGAAAGCAAGAAATGATTTATGAAGAGCCAGATATTGATGTTAGGGAAATGTCAAGAGATCTAGAGGAAAGCTGCCAGTATATTGGGTTGATGTTTATGCAGGATTTTCAGGAAAACAAGGACAAAAGGATACATAGGCATGGATGGTTGATGATCAGCATCTTTGGAAAGGGTATCCACATCAGTGAGATCATAGGTCCATCCAGGTACTTAAAACTTATTTAAATTTGTTTAAAATAAATTCAAATTTTATTTGTTATAAACATATAAACCACATTATAATTAAATTTTGTATATTGCACATTTTGCTACAGTTTTTTACATGTATTTATCAATGAAAAGGCATCATGATGTGATAGCAAGAGAGCTGGCCTCAGTCATAAAGATGTGAGTTTAAGATCCAGCTCTGGAAGATAGTAGCTATTTTAATGTGGGCAAGTGACTTAATGTCTGTGTCCCAGGCAGCTAAGATTATATCAATGAAAATAAAAGTCCACTCTTTTGTTGAGAATTAATAGTATATTTCAAATAATGACTTGTTACTATTTATAACTTCTCATGTTGCTATATTTTCAATTGATGAAAATCTTTTCTTTCTCAGGTTTTAGAACTCCAAAGTCCACCAAGAGCCAGCACTGTTGTAAAGGATTGTGTCAGGGCTTGTTTAGACTCCACATACAAGTATATTTTTGACAACTGCCATGAACTCTACACGCAGCTAATAGATCCGGTAAGTGCAAATGTATGCTGTTTGTGATTTGTCTGCTTCCCTGGATTTAAAATGGAAGTAAAGCAGAATATATGTTTTGTTAATTGTACATCAGTCTAAGATCTTAGAATTATATCATTTTATTCACATTAAAGGAAGAATATTAGGGGAAAATGAAACCTTTTTTTCCTCAGAAAAGGTTAAACTAGCTCTTAGATTAAAGCAAGAGAAATTAAGTAGTAGTGTTAATCAGATGTTGTTTTGTCATATGCCATATACTGTGATGAATACTAGATTAGATAAATATATATTAAAGGGTTACTATATGTGAAAGTCTGGATACAAGCAATGAGAAAGATATTCTTTGGTTCTCAAGAGGAAAGGACGTGAGGAGACATGGAACGTAAAAAGTAATTTAAACATTTGGAGACCGAGTCAAGTGGAAAGTAAGCACAATTAACCTGAATAAATCCTCAAATGGAGGTTATGAAGAGGAATGAACAAATCAGAAGAGGAGACCAAAAGCATTGTCAAAGTGAAAGGTCATCAGGGGTAGAGATAAAAAGCTTTAATTCTTGTGAAGATATATAAAGCTCCTAAAATTTGGAACCAAAATGTATTTTAATTAACATGCGTTCTGTATAACTACTATGATGTAACTATTCATTTAAATAATTCACATTCATTTGGTCATCCCCCTACAAGTCTACAAAGGTTACCAAGATAATTATTTTCCACTCTTCTCCTCTTGCAGAGGCTCACTTACAAACATGCAATATTAGAGAATCAGATAGAAATTAGAATTACATCAATAAGTTCTTTACTAATTGGTTTGTTGAATAACAAATAGTTCTAGTTGTAATCAAGAGGGATTTTCTGTTTGTTTTAATTTGAATTGATTGGGACTTTTCTAAATTTAGTAGAGTTGCTTAAAGCCACAAGAAAAGACCTACTTTTTAGGCACTTTAGAAAAGTCATGTCTACATTCAAATCAGGGTAGATATGATTCAGTTTCCACACTATGATGAATTATTTCCAAATATTTTAATGCAGTAAGATAATAGTGATGTTAAAAATAGTGTTCATTGGCAAAGGATAATCTAAGAGTATGTTACTCCTCTGTGATTTAGACTTCAAAAATCTAAAATCCTGGAGAGTAGAGATTCTTTATTTTTTTGGCTTTGTAATTTGTATTCCCAGCATTTACCTATGTACTACGTTATGTACTGTAGAGGATTGATGGGGACTCCAGATCAATTGAATCCTCTGCTTCCCCAGCCCACCTTTTGAATTTACACAAGGAATAGGAGACTGAGACAGTAAGGTGTTAGGATTTCCTCTTAGATTCAGTCAGTGGCTGAATTCCCAGTTTGTCAAAGGTGTGAAACATTCACTTTCCCATAGCCTGAGTAGCTTCAGATTGTAGAGTGTAAAGACAAAGGAAAGAAGTAATTCTCTCCAAATTTTCTATGGGCTCTAATAGCTTCTCTTCCCACCTTTCTGAAATAACTAGAAGAAAATGGAATCTTTTATGCTTTGGGGGATAATTTTCTTGATCCCTAGAGTGTGCGTATAGAACAGATTCTGAATAAACCTAAATACTAATTGACTCTGACTCATTGACTGGCACAGATATGGCTTAAGAAACAAACAAACGAACAAACAAACAAACACTTGTGTCTTTATTATATTTTTTCAGTAGAAAACTTACATCAAGGCAATAGATTAAGTAGAAACAAAGTAAAAACAGTAACAACTACATGAATCTTGTCCAGTATGTCTTCTTGGTGCTTTCCCCTACTGCTAGGGACAGTGGCTAAATAAGAAAGATTTATTTTGTTGTTGTTTGTTATTTTTTAATTTATTAGAAGAGTACTTAAAGATTGTGCCTATTCAAGATTACACCAACAGCTTTGGTGAAAAATAAGTCAAATCAAATTAGTTTGTTTGAAACTTGGAGAACAGAAAATTATATGATTGAGTCTTCAAAAGAAATTTTTTTGGTTGTCCTTTGGTATCATATAGATATCGCTATGACCTTCTGAAGAGAATCTATTAATACAGATTTTAAAAACTCTTTTCTTTCTCTTTAAAGATGCTTGCTTATTAACTCTAAATAGACTGGCAAGTTTTAAGCTCTATGCTATTCTTAGAACAAGGAGTTCCGTGGTCTGCAGACTTAGCTGCCTGCATACATTTTTACGCACAATTATATCCTTTTAAAGTTGAAACTCACATTTAAAGTTGAAACTCACAATTGAGCCTAATTTTACATCTAGTTGAAACTTATTAAACACTTAAAGAAAAGCCCACCCACAAATTAAATTGAAATAATTTTGGATTTTCATGTAATTGGTTGTTTTGAGAATTTGTTCCTTAAATACACAGAATGTTTTTAGAAGGTGGCATGACTGACAAGTGAATACAGTAGGAAATGAGTTCCCTAGCAACAGCGATAAAACTATGAAATCAGAGGAAGCACATTTTCCCCTTTATTTTCTAAGGTTGAAATTTTACTACAGTACAATGGCTAAAAGTTAGATAAGACAAATGTTCTTTGTTACAATTTACAAAAGACTAAGGGAAGAAAATATTCTAGGTAGGAAAAATTTCCTACAAGGGAAAAAGTGTGCAGATACTATATCTGTAGGGCAGCTAGTTGGCACAGTGTACCCAGTGCCAGACTTGGAGTCAGGAAGATTCATCTTTGTATCTTTGCCAAGGAAACCCCAAATGAAAAGTCAGATACAAATGCAAAAAGACTAAACAACAACCAAGTGTACGTGTGTTCCTAAACATACATACAGCACATATACTCATGCCTCCAGGATCCTGGACAACTAAAGGATAGAGAAGAAGGGGCATTCTAAAGATGATCCATGGATACACTTTCATGATCTGAATCTAAAATAGTAGCCGCAACAATTAAATTTCATGACCCTATTTGTGAGCCAGAGTATTTGCATGACAGCCACCCAGAAGTCAACAGTGCAGTAAACTGGAAATAAGACTGGTTTGACGACAGGGTCGCTGGGTTCATAGAATTTCAGATTCAGTGTCTCAGAAATAATCTGTTCCATCTCTTTGCCTGAAAAACCATGTCCCCTCCATGACTGTGCTTCGTTCTCAAGGAGGATCATGACCTCAGGGAGATGACCACATGACTTGCATTGACATGGATTTGAGTGAGGGAGGGCTGTGCAAAGTTACCAACCTCACTTTTTCCTCCAGAATCATCTGGGTCCAGTGACCAGATAGAGATCAGGATGACTTGAGATAGCCCAGGATATAGTGGGCAGACTTGCACTTTTTTTAAGTTAAGATCTTTAACAGGTCTCAGTTTGACTGAGGCAACACCCATTCATTGATTAAGGCTAGGTAAAAAATTGAGGCAAAGAATAACTTCTTTTACCTAGTTAAAAAAGTCAATCTTGGAGGGGAAGATCATTAGGGTTTCTGGCCAAAAGAGAAAAAAATGCTATTTACATTCAACTCTGAACCCTTCCCATACTTCTTAATTCTGGTACCTTCTCTGTGTTATTTCCACTTTATCCTCTCTTTTTCTCATTTTAATATAGTGGTCTACTCATCTCTCCATTAGTCTGTGAGTTTCTTGAAAGTAGAGAATATATTTTTTTCTTTCTTTTTATCCTCAGCACTTAACAAAGTTTCAGCCATATCCAACTCTCCATGATCCCATTTGGGATTTTCTTGGCAAAGATACTAGAGTGGTTTGCCTTTATCCTTCTCCAGTTCATTTTACAAATAAGGAAACTGAGGCAAATAGAGTTAAGTGACTTACTCAGGGTCACACAAGCTAGTTAGCATCTAGGATCAAATTTGAACTCAGGTCTTTCAACTTTGGTCCAAGAACTTTATCAACTATGCCACTTAGCTGTCTTTCAACCTTAAACTTGGCTTCAAGAAATCAGCTTTATAAGGATGAGACAGAAGGGACATAGCCAGACAGTAGTTTATCTCTAAGATGATAGGAATTCTCTTGCCTGCAGTCTCAAAATAAGAATGTAGTATGTTATAACACACAAGAAAGTTGATTCAGTTTTAGGTTCCATAAAAAATTGTATTGTATTCAGAAATCAGGAAGTAATAGTACCATTTGGTTCTTATTAAATATCGTCTGTACTCCTGTCAGTCCTGGATGCTGCATTTTAAGAAGGACATTGATAAATGAGAGTGTCTTGATAAGGATAGCAAGAATTTCAAGGGCTTTGTATACATGACATATAAGGATTTGTTGAAGAACCTGGTTAATGGTCTCCGTGATTTGGGGGAGAAAGACATGAGAACATCAAGTTGTTTTCAAATTGCTGAAGATTTTTTACCTGAAGAAAGGATTAGACTTAGTTTACTAGGTCCCAAAAGTCAGAATGAAAACCAAAGAGTGGAAGTCAAAAAGAGGCAAATTTAAGTTCCTCTAAGAAAAAAGTCCTAAAAATTAGGAATAGGGAATGAGAGGTCATGGGTTCCCCTTTACTTCAGGTCTTGCATAACATGGAGTCATTTAACCTCTTAATCAGGACTGCTAGGTGACACAGTGTAATGGTAATTTAAATGGCAAGATTTTTCCCATTCATTAATAGGCCCATGTGACCTGCTTTAATAATATGGAAGCCTACTTCACATAAGTTTGAGTCATATGAAGCCTGTAGTGGGAGGAGCCTACTGAAAGGTAGAATAGGAAAAGGTGGAACAGGAAGAGGCAGAACTGGAGCAGAACTGAGAGGAAGGTGGTCAGACTTATCAGAGCTGGGAAAGAACAGGCAGCAACTATTGTGAGTTAGAGAGCTTATTTGTGATTTTTTGCTGGTGTGTGGGAAACCTAACAGAGACAAGGCTTGGAGATCATAGTGCCTTTTGCATTGTTATTGTGTACGGATTTCTTTGTTACTGTGATGGATGTAGTTTTCTGGTATTTGAATAAATATTTTGGTCCATCTTACATGTGGAGAGTCTGTTGTGTTTCGTGATTCAGAATTGTACCAGCATATTCATGGCTGCCATAGGTACTGTGAATATCAAGTTGGTGCTATACACAGTGTATCTAGCTCCAGGCCTGAAGTCAGGAAGACTCATCTAATTGAGTTCAAAGCTGGCTTCAGATACTTACTAGCTGTGTGACCCTGAGCAAGTCACTCAACCTTGTTTGTCTCAGTTTCCATATCTGCAAAATGAGCTGGAGAAGGAACTGGCAAACTCTCTCCTATACCTTTGTCAAGAAGACAAATGGGTCATGGGTCAAGACCCAAATGGGGTCATGAAGAGTCAGACAAGACTGAAAAGATTGAACAATGACAAAACAACACAAAAGACCTCTAAATCTGTTTCTCATTTATAAAACTGAGGAGAGTTTACCAGAGGATCTCTAAAGTTTTCTTCCATCCCTAAAATGAATTCATTCTGTAAGTCTATTCGTAGTTATTTATTTTTAGTTTTCAACATTCATTTCCACAAGATTTTGAGTTCCAAATTTTCTCCCCATCTCTCCTCTACTCCTACCCCGAGACACCATGAATTCTGATTACCCCTTTACCCAATCTGCCCTCTCTTCTATCATACCACTCCTTTCCCTTATCCCCATCTTCTCTCTTTTCTTGTAGGACAAGATTTCTATACACCATTACTTTGTGTTTCTTATTTCCCAGTTATAAGCAAAAAAATCTTCTCAACCATTGTTCCTAAATCTTTGAGTTCTAACTTCTCACTCTTTCTCCCTCCTCACCCATCTTCACTGAGAAGTCAAGCAATTCAATATAGGCTATACATGTGTAGTTATGCAAAAGACTTTCTAATAGTCATGTTGTGAAAGTCTAACTATATTTCCCTCCATCCTGTCCTGCCTCCCATTTATCCTATTCTCTCTTTTGACCTTGCTCCTCCCCAAAAGTGTTTGCTTCTCATTACTCCCTCATCCCATTTGCCCTGCCTTCTATCATCCCAAACCCCACCTATGCCCTTCTCCTCTACTTTCCTGTAGTGTAAGATAGATTTTCATACCAAATTGAATGTGCATGTTAATCCCTCCTTAAGTCAAATGTGATGTAAGTTTCACTTTTTTCCTCTCACCTCCTCCCTTTTCCCTTCCATTGAAAAAGCTTTTTCTTGCCTCTTTTATGAGATAATTTGCCCCATTCCATTTCTCCCTTTCTCCTCCCAATATATTCTTCTCTTACCCTTTAATTTTATTTTATATATTTATTTTTACGTTTCATCCCTTCCTATTCAACTCACCCTGTGTCCTCTGTCTATATGTATATAATCCCTCCAACTACCCAAACACTGAGAAAAATCTCAAGAGTTACAAATATTATCTTTCCATGTAGAAATGTGAACAGTTCAACTTTAGTAAGTGCCTTGTGATTTTTTTTCATGTTTACCTTTTCATACTTCTCTTGATTCTTATGTTTCAAAGTCAGATTTTCTGCTCAGTTCTGGTCTTTTCATCAAAAATGCTTGTAACTCCTCCATTTCATTGAATGATCATTTTTCCCCTGAAATACTGAGTTTTGCTGATTCTTGGTTTTAATTCTAGTTCCTTTGCCTTCTGGAATGTCATATTCCAAACTCTTCGATCACTTCATGTGGAAGCTGCTAGAGCTTGTGTTATCCTGATTGTACTTACACAATACTCAAATTGTTTCTTTCTGACTGCTTGCAATATTTTCTCCTTGACCTGGGAACTTTGGAATTTCGCTACAATATTCCTAGGAGTTTTTCTTTTCAGATCTCTTTTAGGAGGTGATCAGTGGATTCCTTCAATATTTATTTTACTCTCTGGTTCTAGAATATCAGGGCAATTTTCCTTGATAATTTCATGGAAGATGATGTATAGGCTATTTTTTTTTTTACTATGAGCTTCAAATAGTCTCGTAATTTTTACATTTTCTCTCCTGGATCTATTTTCTAGGTCAGTTGTTTTTCCAATGAGATATTTCACATTGTCTTCAGTTTTTTCATTCTTTTGGTTTTGTTTTGTAATTTCTTGGTTTCTCATAAAGTCATTATCTTCCATTTGCTTCATTCTAATTTTTAAAGAACTATTTTCTTTAGTGAGTTTTTGAACCTCCTTTTCCCTTAGGCTAATTCTGCTTTGTAAAACATTCTTCTCCTCATTGACTTTTTGGACCTCTTTTTCCATTTATGTTAGTCTATTTTTAATGGTTTTATTTTCTTCAGCATTTTGGGGGCGGTCTCCTTTAACAAACGGTTGACTCACTTTTCACGATTTTCTTGCATTGCTCTTATTTCTCTTCCAAATTTTTCCTCCCTCTCTCAATTGATTTTCAAAATCTTTTTAGAGCTCTTCCGTTGCCTGAGACCATGGCATATTTATTTTGGTGGTTTTGGATGCAGAAGCCTTGACTTTAATGTCTTTCTCTGATGGTATCCTTTGTCCTGCCTCATGCCGAAAGAATAGAGGAAAACACCTGTTCACCAAGAAAGTAATTTTCTATAGTCTTATTTTTTTCCCTTCTTTGGGACATTTTCCCAGTCAGTTAATTGATTTCTGAGTCCTTTTCAAGTGGAGGGTATGCGCTAGGGACCTGTAAGTTCTCAGTTCCTCCAAGATGGCACAGTCAAGGGAGTAGAGTTCATTTCTCTCCTGTCCTGCACTTTGGTCTGGGGGCAACTACAAGCTTTTCTGCTCAGGATCTGCAAGTAGGATTCCCTCTGCAGAGTCACCACCAGCTCCACCAGTCCATGCTCCTCCTCACCTCAGGGCCACTACTCAGGGTTGAGATCCAGATCAGCTGCTTGATTCCTCCAGAGCCTTTAGCCTGAGGGCTCCTAAAATGTATGCTGCTGCCTCA
This sequence comes from Potorous gilbertii, assembly GCA_028658325.1. Classification (NCBI taxonomy): domain Eukaryota; kingdom Metazoa; phylum Chordata; class Mammalia; order Diprotodontia; family Potoroidae; genus Potorous; species Potorous gilbertii. The sequence goes on along the minus strand of CM053769.1, from coordinate 593,336,393 downwards.
GAGACCTGCCATACCCTGGGGCATTCCCTTCTCACCCAGATGAAAGAGCTTTTTCACTGACCTTTGAAGCTGTCTTTGGCATTTGTGGATTGAGGAATCTGGGAACCACAGCTGCTGCCCATGATTCTGTGCCCTGAAGCCTCCTCCACTTCTGTACCTGATACACCATGCCTCCAAGGCTCTGCTCTGAGCAGATAGACCTTTCCTGTTGACCTTCTAGGCAGCCTTAGGCTGGAAATCTCTTTTATTCTATCACTTTGTGGCTTCTGCTGCTTTAGAATTTGTTTAGAGTCATTTTTTACGAGTATTTTTTGGGTTTTGGGGGTTGAGACAGAGGAGATCAGTCCTTCTACTCTTCCATCTTGACTCTGCCTTGTCAAAGGTTTTAAATAGCTTGTTAAAAATGCTTTTACATGATTTTGTAGACTTAGATACATTCTTCTACTTTGATATTATAAAACCTGGTTTATGTGATTTTTTGGTAACATTTGAAACTTGATTCAGCCAGCATAATATCATTGGAAAACAGGAACATCTGAATAGGAATCTTTATCTAGGTACAACTCTATGCAAATGTGTATTTAACATTGATATGATATTTGGTAGCCCATTGTAGTACATAAAGAGTGAACTTTAAATTCTTAAAGTTCTAGGTACAAGTACTGTCTCTGACACTTGTCGATGGCTGTAGTAAATTATTTAATCTCCCACTGTCCTGAAGATTGTCCTCAGACTTTGAGGAGTGGAACACTAATAGGGGGTTTCTTTATATGAATGAGATCACAGTTTAGTTCAAAAACAAAAAAGAAATCCCCCCAAACCTATAAATATACATTTTCTCCATTAAACTCTTACTCCTGCATTTGCTTCATCATAGCACAACAATAACTCTGCATTTGAGAGGATCTTACCAGCTGCCTACAAAGACTAAAGCAGAGCTTTCAATATGAATCAAGTGGTATATTGAATTTCTGAAATGGACCATGTTCTTTTGAGATATATATGGAAGATTTAATTAACAGAGGGTTTACCATCAGGGAATTCATTTTTTTATAGGTACAACTTATGAAGAATGTCTACTAAGGTATAGAAGGAGTTGCCATTTGCAGGAGTGGATCTTTGTGAACTACCCATACTGCTGGAATAAGAAATCCTTAGCATGTGTACATATATGCACACATATATGTATGTACATATCTGTGAACAGAGCCTATATGCACACATAAGTATATACATATACACAAAGCCTCGTTGTATACACACAATACATATTTTACATGTCTATACATAAAATTCATACATATATGTATGAATATATAATGAGAAAGTAAAGAGTATTTGTTGTTCAGTCATGTCTGACTCTTTGTGATGCCATTGGGTTTTTCTTGGCAAAGATATTTGGATTGGTTACCCATTTCCTTCTCCAGAGTAAAGAATATAGGATGGAGTATAGTATATAGGAACTAAGAAAAGCATTTTGAAAAGTTGGCACCCTTAGAAAAGTTATTGAAGAATTCTGTTTCAAAAAAATATACACAGGTATTTTAAAGAAATCAAATGCAACCTTCAGGGATGAAGTACATTGGGATTGACATCAATTTGAAATCAGCTAAGATGTCCTAATTCAATCTACTTTATGGGTTTAGAATCTAAAACTTGTCAAATTGGTTTAGAACAATGTTTATTCCTGAGTTGCTGTGTCAGCCTCTGGCACTAGTTAATGGAAGGAAAAGGAGCAAAACTGAAGTTATTCATTCCCTACTTGAGCAAATGAAACTGTTACCCTCACTATTATCTTGAGCCAAGGGTATTTATAGGGATCTGTAGTTGTAAGAGCAAGAGGCTTAGGAGGGAGAAGACCTGGCTAATGGGTAATTCCAGGTCTATTATTTATTTAAGCAACTCAAAGGACTAAATGAGACAACATGCAAAAGTGATTTTGGGTGAACATTGCACTCTGTCATTTTAAGCTTATTTTAGACAAAGGAAACAGTGGTGAAATTATTCTGATTTTTGAAAATCCATTTAGGTTATTTGATTTTGTTCCATGTACGTCACATATCTCCCAGGGAAGAGACTTCTTTTCCTTTGTTCTAGCTTCATGTTCTTCCACGTCCTCAATGATTTCTTTTGCTCACAAAAGATGACAAGCTAAAAAGAATGGATTCATTTTATTTTTGCCTTTTGGTATTTTAGCTACTTTTAATTAAGATGTTTGTAACACTTCATTTCTCCCCCAAGGCTTAGGCATCCCTGAACAAATCTTACATTGGTTATATTTCCATGATGGTTGAAGGGACTTGGGGCATTGATGAATTCTTAAAGTAAGGAGGATGTTTCAAACAAAGTTATTTAGGTAGTAAATCAAACAAACATTAATGAACGAATGGAAGAAGGCTGTTTGCTATAGCCCTCATTCTTATCTTAGTGAAATCTCAATTAAGCCACTTTCACAGTCTGTCAATCTAGACAATCCACAATATTTACAAACTCAAAGGTAATCAACATGTATGGGGAGGCAGTGTGGTGCAGTGGGAAGAATATTGACTCTGGACTCAGAGTACCCAGATTCAAATTCTGGTTTTGATACTTACTGCCTATATGACTTGTGGGCATTTCAGCTTCTTGGGCCTCAGTTTCCTCATATAAAATAAACAAACAAACAAGAGAGTTGGACAAGGTATCCTTTGAGGTCCTTTCTATCTCTGGACCTATGATACTTTGGAAAAGTGGTTAAAGTGAATATGAACATTCTCTCAAGTTCTAGATTTACAATGTATTGATTCAGAAAATAGCTATAGCTAAGTTATGACATTAATGACATCAATAATCTCAGGTTGGATTTGAATCTCTAGTGTTTCTATAGAAGCAACAAGAACTTATTGCTTTTCCAGTAATATTAAATAATATATTGTTATTGACAGGAAATAGTAAATAAAGACTAAAAACCAAATAGTAGAATTATATATAAAAATGACTTTGACAAGAGTTCCCATAGCTCTAGCGATTGGGCAATCCCCTAAATATTTTCTAACCATCTTTTAGGTGAAAAGAGTGGTATATGCTGCTGAGAACTACAAAGATAAGAAGTCGTCCTTGCCTCCAAGGAGTTTATAATCTAATAGGATAATTATATGTATATAGATATTTATTTTAAAAATAACTTTTCTCATATATCATGTTTTATGTTGCACATTAAGATTTTGACATAAAGTAAAAATAACATTTAAATTTTATTTCTATGCAATATTAGCATAATAATAAAAGTAATTGCATTTACATGAAAACAGTTTTATGACACATGTATCTGTATGCTTCTTTGATGCTTTGCAATTATTTTTAGTAACATCAGGTGTCCCAGCAATGAAATTAACAACCAAAAAAAAAAAAGCTTTGCAGTACGGTGGTCAAAAAAATCACCTGAGTCCTGTACATTTATAGTATTTTTTACTGTTTTGTTTCAAAGTATCCTATTCATTAAATGCAGTACTGTTGGTACTAATTAATATTAAATCACACTAACTTTATGCGTAAATGAAAGAATTTTGTCGTGTCAAAATCTCACAGTTACAGGACAACTGTAACTTATAAACAGTTTCCATAGAATTGAAAGCTTTCCCTTAACAAGTTCTGCTCTCTGTCCAAACCATGACATTTAATCCCTCAGTTCTCTTCTAGGCCACCATTCCTGTGCTACTTATTTTTTTCTCCTTTCACAAAGGTGGAGAAAAATCACAAGATCATGCTGAGTAGACTAGAAATTCATGTTACATCATTTCAACAAGACCTCTACTGCAGGTAGCTGGGGGACTCAGTGGGTAGACTGCGGGACTTAGAATAAGGAAGACCTGACTCTAAATCTTGCCTCAGATGCTTACTAGCTACATCACTCTGGCTCTCCTCAGTTTCGTTATTTGTAAAATGAGGAAAACAATAGCACTTACCTCCCAGAGCTGTTGTGAGGATAAAATGAGGTAATATTTAAAGTACTTTGCAAACCTTAAAACAATAAATGAGCATTAGTCATTAAAAGTGTGAAAATTTTTTCATACTTCCCTAATTGATTCACCATCCCATTCATTTTGGCTGTTATTCCAAATTTACTTTAATGAATCAGAAGATCTGTGGTTTGTTGGGTTAATCCTTTACTCTCTGGACTTCAGTTTCCTTATCTGCAAAATAGATTAAACGACCTCCTCTGTCCCTTCCAGTCATAAATCTATGGTCCTGTGACATATCCAATTAATTGCTGCAGACAAAAGAAAGTTCCTGACATTCAGCCTTCTGATGATGAACCTTTTCAAATTTAATTTTACTGATTCTCATACTTCATTGACTTTTTTTTTCAATTATCAGGCATTTGTTTTTCTCCCTCTGAATTCCTCCACCCCACTGGGAGTGGATAGGGGGAAAACAAACACTTGTAACAAATATGCTGAGTTGAGCAAAACATATACCCATATTGGATATGTCCAAAAAAGGGTGTCTTCTACTTATACATCATCTCTCTCTCTCTCAGGAGATGGTAGCATATCAGTCCTCTGGAATTAAGTTGATCAGAGTTCTTAAGTCTTTCAAAGTTGTTTGCTTTTATAGTGTTGCTGTTACACTGTAACACTATACACTATACACTGGGTTTGTTCACATCACTCTGTGTTAGTTCACGCAGGTTTTCCAAGGTTCTTCTCAGTTTTCTTTATGTCTTACAACACAATAGTAGATCATTCTATTCATATACCATAATTGGTTAGCCATTTCCCATTTGATTGGCACCCATCTTATCTCCTCCCCTTTTTTGCTGCTACAAAAAGTGCTCCTACAATTATATATTTTTATGTATATATAACACTTTCTCATTTATTTGATGTCTTTAAGTAGACTTGGCAGTGGAATTGATGAGCCAAAGAGTGTGTATAGTTTAGGCGCTCTTTATTCACAGTTCCAAATTGCTTCCCAGAATGCCTGTGCCAATTCATAGTTTTGCCAACAAAGCATCAATATGTCTATTTAATTGCTACCCCACCAATTATCTTTAGCTCTTTTGTCACTTTTGCCAACATGATAAATGTGAGAGAACTTCAGAGCTGCATCAATTTATGTTTATTAATGATTGGGAACTTTTTTATATGGCTAGAGATAGTTTGAAGTAGTTCCCTTGAGAATTGTCAGTTCACATCCTTTAAGCATTTTTCAATTAGGGAATGGCTCTTAATCTTATAAATTTGAATCATTTCCTTATATATTTTAGCAATAAGACCTTCCTCAGAGAACTTGCAGCAAAGGTTTTTTTTTTCTCTTCACTAGTTAACTGTTCCCCTTTCAATATTATCTGCACTGAATTTGTGCAAAAACTTTTATTATTTTCTGCAAACAGCTACAATGATTCTTTAATTTTAGTCTTGCCGTGGCAATCATCAAAGCCTTTTCAGTTTAGCCTTTTCAGGCTAATGCTTGTTAATGTTTGCTCTCTCTTGCTATATAGTCTTGGATAACCCAGGGTTGCTCCTATAACATGATATGGCATCGAAGAAATAACTAATACAGAATGGATTGCTGAGTGTGAAAGAGATTAAAGATCTGATTAGGATGGAGACTGGACATGCAATCTCAGGGCAGAGAGAACTTGGTCACGAGCAGACTCCTCTTAACCCTGCAAGTTACCGGGTTGTCTGCAACTTCAAGTCTTAGAGTTCTGATCATTGAACACTTAGAGTCTCAAACCCTGAGAAATTACATGGCTTGTTTAGAATCACATAGCCAGTATGTGTCAGAGGTAGGCTTTGAACCCCAGCATTCCTGGATTAGATGCTTGCTCTTTATCCATTGTGCTTGCTCCTACATGTGAAAAAGAAGAAGACATTTGGAATGTCGTGTGTGGAAAAGAGAGGGAAATTATTTTGTTATGAGAAGTGCTATTTGTTTTATGTTTTGTGAAATAGGTAAGATTTCCATGGGCAGAGATGGAAATAGAAGCATATTTCTTAACATAGGGAGCAGAATGCTTAGAGATGGGAATGGGAAAAGTATTCATCAAAAGATAAGGTATCCAATTTGTCTGTAATATATACTACATGAAGGGGAGGTGGAAACATAAGATTGGAAAAGTAGATTAGAATTTATTTGTACCATTTAATGCCAAGTTAAGAAGTTTAGACTGTGTTCACACAATGAGGAACTATTGAATATTTCTAAATAATGGTGTGACATGTACATTAGGAAGGTTAATTTGAAAGTGATGTGTAGGATAGGGTAGAAAGATAGGTGAGTTTGAACTTTAGGTTGAAAACTATTAATAATATAAGAAATTGTTGTAAAGGGACTCCTTTCTGCTAGAAAAGAGGAAGGGGGAAAAAAGAATGCAGTAAAGGAATGAGCTGGTATTTTAAATGTGCATTTAAATTTCTAGAATCTTGTTTTTATGTGATTAATTAAATATTTATATTTTTAATTTGCACTCTCAGTTCATTTATTGTACAAGAAGCATTTTTATAAATGAAAACACTTAGCAAATATAGCATAACAATGAATTCATGCCATATGCTGTTGACACTAGGAGGAATGCTTAGCAAAGAACATTGCTATGCTCTTCTATGATATTGGATTTTTTCCCCCTAGAAGATAAAAAATAACTGATATAAGCAAAATATGTGTCCCTGTCATGTAGTAATATAGCACCCCTGTTATTTTCCCTAGATGTTAAGAGAAGCAGCCTTGCAAAATTTGAATAATAGCACTCAGATACTCCTTTAGGCATTTTGTGGGATTGAGACACTTGGGGAGAGAACACAGTGTGCTCTTGAGGTCCTTCATCCATGAAAAGCCATCCTGTGGGCAAGGAGTACTCCATCTCATAAGAGAGGATATCAAACTGTGATAAATCAAGAGAAACCGAAGTAGAAATGGGGAAATGTAAAATCATCAGATGTGTGAGCACGTGGTTCCTTTAAACCCTTGGGAGGACTTTCCTGAGAATTCATCAATTCACCATTTATTAAACACCTACTATATGCCAGGCACTGTTCTAAGAGTTGGGGATACAAAGAAAGCAAAATCCTCTCAAGAAACTCAGACTAATGGGGAGGGCAACATGCAAACAATCATATACAAGCAAGATAAGTTGTGACTGAATAATTTCTAGTTTTGTCAGACTCGTCTTGACCCCTTTTGGGGGGATTCTTGGCAAAGATACTGGAGGGGTTTGCCATTTATTTTTCCATTTCATTTTGTAGATAAGGAAACTGAAACAAACATAGTTAAATGATTTGCCCAAGGTCACACAGCCATTAAGTGTCTGAGGCTGGATTTGAACTCAGATCTTCCTGATCCATGCCTGGCACTCCATCCACTACATCACTTAGTTGCCCAAAAACAGTATAAAGAAGATTAATTGGAAATAATCAACAGAGGAAAGGCACTAGCATTAAGGGGGATGGAGAAAGGCTTCTTGGAGGAAGTGGGATTTTAGCTGGGAATTGAAGGAGTCCAGGGAATCTTGGAGGCAGACATGATGATAGTAAAGATTCCAGGTATGCAGAACAGCCAGTGAAAATGCCTAGAGTCTGGAGAGGAAGCATCACATGTAAGAAATAACCAGGAATTCAGCAGTGGCTGGTTCATAGCGCATCTGAGGTGTAAGAAGACTGGAAAGGTAGGAGGAGCTTCAAAAGCCAGAGAATTTTATACTTGATCTTGGAAGTGACAAGGAGCCACTAGGGTTTATTGAATAGGAGGGTGACATGATCAGATATGTTTTTTAGGAAGATTATTTTCAGAGATGAATGAAGAATGGACTGCAGGGAAGAAAGACGCAAAACAGGGAGACTAATCAATAACCTATTGCAGTAGTACAGGCATGAGCAATGAGGGGCTGCACTAGGATGGTGGCAGTATCAGAGGAGATAAGAGGGCATATGCAGGAGATGTTATGAAGGTAGAAACAAAATAATTTAGCAACTAATTGGATATGGGGAGGGTAAGAGAGAGTGAGGAGTCAAGGATACCATCTGTGTTGCAAGCCTATGTAACTGGAAGGGTGGTGGTACCCTCCACAGTAACAGGGAAGCTATGAATTGGAAAAAAAATTGAAATATGTTTTTGCATGTTGAGTTTAATATGCCCATGAGTCATCCAGTTTGAAATATCCAATAGGAAACTGAAGATCCAAGACTGGAGTTCAGCAAGGAGGCTAAGTCTGGGAATCACCTGCATAGAGAAGATAGCTAAATTTAGGATCTGGTTGTTATGAGCCCAGAAGTCATTTCTTCTTCCTCTTCCTCCTTCTTGATTCTCCTTTCTTGGGCAATGTCATCTTTGAGAAGCCAGGGCCTTCTCACATTGTTAATGTTTAGGGTTATGGGGACTTTGATATAAGAGAAGCTTTTAGAATTATGCCTGTAACTGGTATTTAACCTTGGGCCAATGTATCTGGAATTAGAGAGCTACCTAAGAAAGGGAATCCACAGCATCTGCTGGGAGCTAAGGACAGCTACAGGAAGTATACCTATAGGTAGTATGATGGAGGCTAGAGAATCACAACATGGAGTGGCAAGACAGAATGTCAGGGCTGTGAAAAGGATTGTAATGGAGAGTGGCAAAATATGACAACTGTAGGTGTAATCAATATGTGATCTTCATAATACCAACTCTGAACAAACAGCTGGAGGAGCTATTGAGGAAAGTGCCTACTTGGAAGGTCAAGTCAAAGGGACTTTTGCTAGAGACCAGACCAGAGCAGTATCGAAAGTTCCTGAGCCTAGAGAAGCCTCTATGTGCAAAGTTTCCTTTACTGGACCTTTATGGACTTGTAACAGTCACTGTGGGGTAGGTGGGCCCAGAGCTGTGTCCTAGGTTCTGTTCTTTTCTGTTTGTATTCTCTCTCTTCTCTCTTTCTCCCTCCCCTGCATTCCAGTCTTAAAATACCAACTACTCCAACTACTTATAAGATATTTCTAACTAGGTACCCAATAGGTGTCTCCAACTCAACATGTCCAAATAGAGCTCAAAACAAACAAGCCTCAGCATAGAGCTTCTCTCTTTCTCTTGAAGGTACCATCAGTCTTCCACTCAAGTTTAAAAGTTTAGAGTTACTTTTGACTCTTTCTTCTCTTTACTCACATCAATTTAGTTGTCAAGTCGTGTCTATTCTATCTCCAAGATATATCTGACAACTATTTACTTTTCTCCACTTACATTGCCATTCCTCTAGTTCAGGATTTCAGCTCCTCTTTAGTAGACTCTTGTACTCACCTCCAAATTAGTTTCCCAGTCTCCTTTCCTTTCCATCTCCAACACCTCATACCTGGATTATCACAATGGCGTACAAATTGGTCTTCCTGCCTCAAGTTTCTCCACACTCCATGACAACTTTATTCAGCTGTCAAATTACTGATTTTGAACCATGGGTCTGACTATGTCACCTTCCTAGTCAACAAACTCCAATGGCTCCCTATCACCACTATGATCAAATAAAAAATTATTTTGACATTCAAAGCCTTTCATAATCTACCTGCCTGCCTCCCACCTTTCCAATATCCTTATATTTATTCTTCCCCACACACTTCATGATTCAGTGGCAATGGCCTCCTTGTTATTTCTCACACAAAATACTTAATTACCTGATTGCTGTGCATTTTCACTGGCTGTTTTCTGGGACTGAAATATGCTCTATTCTCATCTTTACTTCCTGACTTCCCTAGATTCCTTCAGGTCCCACCTAAAATCTTACCTTCTAGAGGAAGCCTTTCACAAAGCCCCATTAACTCCAGTACTTTCCCTCTGCTAATTACCTCCAATTTATCTTGGGCATATTTTGTCTGTTGATATTTGTTTGCATTTTTTCCTCCCCCAGTAGACTGTGAGGTCCTTGGGAAGCTTGTGGAGAATGTCCTTTGGTTTTCTTTGCATCCACAGTGTTTAACACAGAGTCTGACACATAGTAAGTGCTTAATCAATATTTATTGACTGATTTCCTCCATGCAGCTGTCAAATTGGTATTTCCAAACCATAGATTTATACATGTCATTCCTCACTTCAAGGTCTCAGAAAGCTTTGACAACATGTCCACAATCATATCATATCAGATTCAGTGCCAGAGTTGAGATTTGAACCTGGACCTCTGAATCCAAATCCATCAAACTTTGTATTGGGCTTAGGTAATTTTATGTAGTGTGTGATCTTCAACAAACTGTTTAAAGTCATAATTAATCATTTAAGTTCATAATCAACAAATCCAGGCAGGAAGTATGGTACCTTGAGTATAATGGAATTTTGAAGGTTTTGTATGGACATGATCCTTTCTGGAAAAGAGACACTTTTTTCATTCAGAAATAGCAATTTTTCTTTCTTGACCCACTACAGTTTAGGACTATGAAATTTGAAATGTTCAAGTAGAGTTAACAAACTGACCAAACTGATAGAATTCTAGATTTATGTAGCATTTTGTTATTATTTAAATATTACTTGTATAGCTCACTCCTTAAAAATAGATTGTCTGTGATGGTAACACAGAATGTAATCCTTTGCTATGCTCTGAAACTAGCCAAAAGGAAAATAGAATCCCTCTGTCTTGGCTGTTTCTATCTTTCATCTCTCTACTTTTATTTCTTTAGTTCTTTCACCATTTCTTATTTTGTGTTTTAAGAATGTAGTGACTATATAATGTTTTAGGTGTCTTCTTTCCTGATCCAGTATAAGTTCTAAGATTCTGTAGTTGCTTTCTTAGAAAATGGAAAAAAGGAAGAATAAGGGGAAATAATCCAAGCTACATAGAATTTGAATCTTATTCTCATGCTTCAAGTGTGGCATGGAGGTGACTCAGGGTTTTTGAAGGTTATTCCTGCAAGATATAATTATGCTCTGACAAGCCTTTCCTTTATGGAAAGATTCCAAGTATAGGCTTAGATGTCTGCTTTCCAAGAGGCTTATCTCCAGAAAGACCATAGGATGATGAGCTCTTGGACAGGGACAACTCTTGAAGAATATTGAGTAAAGTGTAGAGGTATTGTGCTCCTCAGTCATTGAAAAGAGTTGCCCCTACAGGTGAAATCAGGCTGATGGTCTCTGAGCTATCATCAAATCAGATTTGGAGCTGGAAGGACATTAATTATCATCCAGTCCAAGCCCTTCATTCTACAAATGACAAAACTGAGACCCAGAGAATTGAAAGATTTATCTAAGACCTTGTAGAAGATCTAGGTTTCCAATCCAGTTCTTCATATGCCAAATTATTCTTTCAATAGTACTAGCCCATTTCCATTCTCACTCAGAAAAGGAAAATAAGAATCACCATAGGCTATACCCCAGAGACATCAGTCCAATATGCTACCCGAAGGTCAATCAGTCAATAAGCATTTATTAAGTACTTATTGCATGTCAGGTACTGTGTAATCCCTGGTACTACAAAGAAAAAGAAAGAAAAATCTGTGCATACCCTTTAGTACAGCAATGGTACTGCTAGGTCTACATCCCAAAGACATCACAAGAGGAAGGGGGAAAGGACCTACTTGTACAAAAAACTATTTATAGCAGCTCCTTTTGTGGTTGCTAAGAAGTCAAAATTGAGGGGGATACTCATCCATTGAGGAATGGCTGAACAAGTTGTGGTATATGATTGTAATGGAATATCATTGTGCTATGAAAAATGACTGGCAGGATGATTTCAGGAAAACCTGAACCTGATTTCATGAACTCATGCAAAGTGAAGTGAACAGAACCACGAGGACATCATACAAAGTAAAAGCATCATTGTACCATGAAAACCTGTAAATGACTTAGCTATTCTCAGCAATACTGTGATCCAAGACAATCCCAGACTCATGATGAAATATTATCTGCCCCCAGAAAAAGAACTCATCTCATCTCAATGTAGACTGAAGCATATAATTCTGTCTCTGTCTCTGTCTCTGTCTCTCTGTCTCTCTCTCTCTCTCTCTCTCTGTCTCTGTGTCTATCTCTCTGTTTCTCTCTATGTGTGTGTGTGCTTCTCTCTCAGTCTTTTGGGGGTTTTTGAGTTGTCCTGTACAAAATGACTAATATGGAAATGTTTTACATGACTGCACATGTATAACCTGTATCAAATTGCTTACATCTCAGGAAAGTGGGAGGGCAGTGAGGAAGGGATAAAATTTGAAACTCAAAACATTTTCAAAATGCTAAGATTTGTTTTAACTTGCAATGTGGAGAGAAATAAAATATCATTTAAAAAAGCAAAAAGAACAAAACAAAACACCCAATCCCTGCCCTCAAGGTGCTCAGTTCTAATGAAGGATGCATAAACATACCTATGGAGCCAGTGGAGGCTTAACTCAGAGAACAGCATTGCCAGCTTGGGATAGTAAGAAGGATCTCCTGCTTTAAGGTGTCATTTGAACTGAGTTGTGAAGGAAATAGGGGATTCTAAAAGGCAAGAACAAGGAAAAGAAAACATTCCAGGCAAGGATAAAAGATACTACTAGACCACACAAATGAAGAGTTGTGTATGTCAGTAAAAAGGCCAGTTTGGCTGAATTATAGAGCATGTGGAAGGCAGTAAAATATAAAAAGACTAGGAAGTTGGGAAGGATCAAGATTGTGAAGAGTTTTGAGTGGAAAAAATATTATTCTAGGCATAATATGATTGCAGGAATGGAAGGGAATAATTATTAATGACTACCTACCAGGTGGCAGTCATTATGCTAAGTGCTTTACAACTGTTGCCTTATTTGATGCTCACAATAATTGAGGGGGGGGGAGCAGAGGTAAGTGCTACCATTATTCCCATTTAACAGTTGGGGAAACCAAGGTAGATTTTATTTAAATGACTTACTCTGGGTCATACAGCTTATAAGTATCTGAAGCAAGATTTGAAATTAGTTCTTCAAATCTGACTCCAGGTCCAGGATTTGAAGTTAAGTTTTCTGACTACAAATCCAGCTCTCTATACAATGAGTTACTTAGCTCTCTAGGAAGAAGAGTGATATATTCATATTTGTCCTTTAAAAAATTTATTTCAGTAATTATGTGAATAACAGATGGGAGAGGAGAGAGAAACCAGGAGACTAGTGAGGGGTCAATTACCATAATCCAACCTAGTTGAATGGAAGGATTATGGTGCCCTGGGCAGCAGTAGAGAAGTTTGGAGGATGGGTGGATTTAGGGGGAAATAGGCATGAGGTCTGTTTGTTTTGGACAAGTTGATTTTGAGATGTCTTTGGGGCTGGATATGTAGGTGTTTGCACAGAGATGATCACTGAACTTTTGGGAGCTAATGGGATCACCAACTGAGGAAGGATAGAAAGAAAAGAAGGAAACTGTCCAGGACAAAGTCTAGGAAGGATATCCATGTTTAGTGGATGTGACCTAGATGAAAATTCAAAGAGAATATTGCATAGCAGCCAGAGAGATAGAAGGAGAACCAAGAGAAGACAACGTCCTTATACCCCTGAAAAGAAAGACTATCTAGGAGGAAAGGAAAGTCAGTAATGGCAAATATTACATGGAAGTCAAGAAAAGTTAAAATGATAACAATTAAATGTTGAGCATCATCAGGAAGAATATTGGAAACAAAACAAAACCAAAAAATCGTGTCTTTGAACAAAGCCATAGTATAGCTGCACTGCCTTACTGTGGGGGTGGGAGGGGGTGTGGTTCTAATGGCTGGAACACTTAGAAAATCATCTATCTAGACAGCGTCCTGATTAGTGCAATTAAAATGGCCAAGGGCATGGGGTTGTTGACATCAGATTAAAAAATTTTCGGTGCTTACTTTTAAGGAACCCCAAACTAATCAAAAAATCAACGTCAGTATTTCCACCTACTGCTGTATATCACAGTCATCTGTAATTTCTCATTCTCTTTCATTTCTTTCTGTATATCCCTCTCATTAAGGATCTATCAAATATAATGGAGGTTTTCCTTGGGTCTCTTAATATATTGAAAATAGCATGATATTCATACTTTATATAAAACTAGTCAGTCAACTTTCTTCTTTGATCATGTGTGTCTTTTTATTAGAGTACACTTCACACATGTACATGCCATTCTTGGCATTATTCTGCAGCCTGTTTAAACTCACCAGATGTCTTTTTATCACTAGATCATCTCCAATTTTCTTTCAACTCTTCCCCACCATTACTTGTGCCTTCCCTCTGAGATTACCATCCATTTATTATACAACTTAACAATTGTAAAAATCAGATATCTTGCATGAACATAGTTATTGTGTCCTCCATTAGAATACAAAATATCTGAAGGCAGGGACTGTCTTTTTGCCTTTCTTTGTATCCCTAATATTTAGTGCAGTGCCTGGCACATGACAAGTTGAATAGATGGTTATTTACTAACTGGTTGATTTGTCTGAAATCATAGCTCCATGATTCAAAACCATAAAGCATGAGTGTGTGAATAAGCACAAGGATAGAGACTAGACTTGCAATTTTACTGGTATGAGGAACCTCCAATGAGAAAAAAAAAATATTCTTTCTACCAAATCAGCAACTGCTCAGCTACTTGAGGTCTTAGAGTTATCTGAAGCAAGAAGTTAATTGCTGATTTGCTCATGGTCCCATTGACAATGTCAGAGAGGACTTGAACCCAAATATTTCTACTTGTCTATCCATTATGCCATGGTGCCTCTTGAAATTGCGAGAATATTAATTTTTAAAAGATGGGCTTTCATTCCAGAGGGGAGCTTAAGACCAGTGAAAATGCTCCGCAGTTTCTTAAATGTCATCCAGTCTCATCTTCTCCTATTCACTTCCAGGACTACTTCATCATCTATTCTGTGCCTGTTTAAGTGATGGACTAACTTCATGGGTAGACAACATGCACTGAATAAAATATATTAATGTTATATTAAAGACATTATTCTAGGTACACAGAGGTATGCCCCTAAAAAGGTAAAAAATTGTTCTCTGTGAACTCAGAGTTTATAATCTGTATAGGAACACATGAAAAGTTAAATAAACTGTTCAAGGCAATATTTAAAAATAAATTATAAAGCAATACTCAGTATATTGCTAAGAACATACAAATAATTAGAATACTAGAATGGTTTGGAGGAGGGAAAGATCACCTCAGTAGAAGGTTTTTTAGAGGAAGGAAGATTTGTTTAATGGAAGGAAGAGTCAGTTTTAGGTTAATGGATGGAGTCAGATTTAGCTTAATGGATGGAGTCAGAGTTGGGTTAATGGAAAAAAGAGTCAGATTTGGGTTAATGGAAGAAAGAGTTAAGTGGGATAGAGATAGAAAAGAGGAATTAGATACAAAGAAGTTACAGGATTTGAAAAATAAAATAAAAAAAACAAAGGATAGAGTGAAAATAGCAATCAATAATGTTTAATTCTCCATACAGAGAAAAGTAAGAAAATAAATGCCAAAGATTATTGTAATGAGGGCATGTTAATGAATCCATGAAGAAAATTATCAACACATCAAAATCTAATTATTTCATTAATAGCATATATTTGAGTTTTAAGAGAAAATTATGAGGGAGAGTATTTAAATGATAACACAAATAAGTTTGCTTTCCACTTATCAAATATGTAGTAGCTACATTGGGTTAACTTGTTTTTATTTTCCTTTCTAGCTTTAAAAATGTCTAAAAGTCTGTTTCTCCATAGAACAAGTACTAAAATGAAATGAAAACATTTAAGTATATGTGTCATTTCTTATTCCTAACCTGAATTGTTCAAATATTAACTTTTAGCTTTCTACCATTTAGGGACTAGGTAATTTTCATTGGTCATTCTATTTATCTTTTTTAAACTATATTTAATTGTTCAGAGCAAAGAGTTAAGTAAATGTTTGGTACCTGTTGGCTGCTCACTCTCAACACTCTTCATTTCATGTCTCTTCATTTTCTCCCAGTTGGCCATCCCTCCAGCCAATCAATTCTTTCTACCTCCAAGTGGTCTCTTACCTAGTTTGCATTAGCATTCATTTAGCTGTTGGAAGTTGCAACAACTTTCTGAGGGTAAAGCATGCTATTGTACTGCCTTTTTCCCAGTTCCTAATTGTGTTATTCAAGGCTGTTCTTTTCAGTTGAAGGTCAATGCAAATGTGTGTGTGTGTGTGTATCTACAAACTCTAATTCTTTCCCCACAGTTTAAATTCAAATACAATGTTGCTTTTAAACATTTAAGTGTTATTTACAGAATGAATTCATAGGCGTAAATTTGACCAACTCATCTCAGGTGATTACAACTGGGAAGTAGCCTTTTTACTTAAGGGTAAATTGTGGACAAAGAAAAAGAAACCCGACTTTTCTAGAGAGGGTAGTAAACACATGGAAGGCATTTTCTCAAGAGTTAGTTGAAAATGTAATTAAAAAAAGATTTGAATGTCTTTGTGAGTGAGAGTTTGATTCGTAATTTAATATTAATGAAAAGTAGAATGTTTAAGGTTATATGACTAATCTTTGAGATTTATATCAAGAAATATATTTTTGTCTTTCCATATTACAGGCTCCTTAGTACCATTGCCATATAATAAATCTGTCCTAGAATGATGAGTCTTCCTGCTTTTTTAAAAGAGTTTATGTTGTATCAATATGTTAAGGATCTATTATTTCCTCTGTGCGAGAACTCTCTCTACCAAGGCAGGTTCCAACCACGTATAACTTCATAAATGGTGTTGGAGCTGCCTGAGCCTCAGGGAAGTTAGGTGACTTGCCTGAAGTCACACAACAAGGAAGCTGAGAGATAAGACTTGAACACGGTTCTTGATACCAAGTCTGCTACTGTCTCCTACATCATATTACCTACTATTTGAATCCATGATCTGTCTGAATTTTTCTACCATAAGGATTTTATGACAACGACATCTGTCCTAGGAGTTCTCATGCCCATAAATGAATAATGAGACAGACTTTGACTTTTTGCTCATACATTTATTTATCCTGCAGAAGTTCGGAAAACTGGAGATAAAGCAATGTTAGAAGGTATAGCAAGTGAAAAGAGTGGGCATTTTTTAGTCAGGTCAGTCTGAATTTTTCACTGATTTAGACCCAATGAATCTCAATATGATCTTTTAACTAAAATAAAATTAATGTTGTCTTCTTGTGTGCCTTTGTGAAGTCTCCAGAGTCCACTGATGCTGATGCTATTGATAACTCACCTCTATGAAATAATCATAAGAAGTACCTTTTTATTGATATTATTTTGTAACAAGCAGCTCTTTGAAAACAGTCTTCCCTCACTTTCACCCCTACTCCCACACCTCATTTTCTCTTTGCAACATCTACAGAATTGAAATTGATTTTTATCAGTGTTTTTTAGGAAAAGGAGAAATGTAATCTTTTATGGAATGTATAATTTGAGAACAAATGTCCATATACCCATCAAATCAAATGTCTTCTGTAAGTGGCACTAACTAGTTTTCTTCTATGATATAACAAATTTCATGACATTTTGAGTAAGGTAGAATTTTAAATTTTAGACATATACCATTTCAATTTAAGATGTAATGAACAACTTTTGTTATATTTCCAAATCCATTTAAGGAATTCTTTCTTTTATTTTTCCCCTTCTGAGCCAAAATTCTGATTTCTTTGGGGGCAGAGGGTGGGGAAACTGTGGCCTCTAAGTCCCTAAGTTCAGCCCTTTGACTGAATCCAAACTTCACAGAATGAATCCCCTTAATAAAAGGGTTTGTTTTGTAAAACTTAGACTCAGTCAAAAGACGGCACCCAAGGACCTAGAAGACCACATGTGGCCTTGAGGCTACAGGTTCCCCATCCTTATAAGGTATTCTTGGTGCAGAGATTCCCTTCACTACATTAATGTAGATGGATTACCCTTCAGTAACTTATTGTGTTAAAGTTGGGGCACTTAGATGTTAAGTGAATTGCCTATTGTCACAAAACTAGTATCTATCAGAAGTAGCATTTGAACTCAGGTCTTTTGGACTTTCACTTTACTTTGAAGACTGTCCTATATTCACTATGTTACTACTTCCATTGCAACATGATACATAGTTATTACTTCGCAATAGGCATTATAAAGATTCACCCCCCCCAGCATTCCTATAAAGAAAACTGATCAAAATTCATTCATTTAGAACAGATGTCTCTATAGTCCATGACCCTTTGTCATGACACAGTATAATTAAGTATATGGATGATTTCATAACCACCAACAACACCTTGGATGAGTCATAAACTGGAAAGTGTCATTCACTGAGTTGGCCTTGTACAATGGTGTTTACTCTTGTAGATAATATTACCATATATTTTACACACACTTGGCGCTGTCCATGACACCCGGCTGTAAGTACAAATTAAGCAGTCAGAAATCAAGGCAGCTAAGTGGTGCAGTAAATAAAGTGCAAGGCCTAGGGTGAGAAGTTGTGGGCAAGTCACGTAACCATATTTACCTCAGTTTCCTCATCTGTAAAATTAGCAGAAGAAGAAAATGACAAATCACTCCAGTATCAGTGGTGCCTTACTTCAAACCTCTGTCATACCTAGCCATTAAAAAAAGCACCAAGATCCCACAGAGGCCTTTTTCAACTCCTGAATAGGGGAGGGGTTGCCCT
Source organism: Potorous gilbertii (assembly GCA_028658325.1). Taxonomy (NCBI): domain Eukaryota; kingdom Metazoa; phylum Chordata; class Mammalia; order Diprotodontia; family Potoroidae; genus Potorous; species Potorous gilbertii. The sequence goes on along the minus strand of CM053769.1, from coordinate 593,317,883 downwards.
AGAACATTGGGCAAGTCCCTTAACCTCTGTCTGCTTCCATTTCCTCAGCTGTAAAATGGGGATGATAATGGAATCAAACTCACAGCATTGTTGTGAATATAAAATGAGATAACATTTGGAAAAAGTGCTTAGCACAGTGCTTGGCACATAATAAATACAAAAACATTTATTTTCTCCCTTTCCTTCCTTCATCTCTCCATCCTTCCATTCCACCTTTCCTTATTCCCTCTCTCCCTCTCTTCATTGCTTCTTTATTTCCTTTTCCCTTTCTTTCCTTCTGAAGAACCACCTGGGAAATTATTTTTTTCAGTTAAAAAATTAAGAATGGGAAAGCCAGATTGAAACTTGCTTATGGAATATTTTTATGCCAAGTTAAGGCTTTTAAACTTTATTCTTTAAGTGAAGGGGAGTCGCTGAAGGCTTTTGAGCACACGAGTACAATGATCTGAAGTGTGTATTGGAATGATTGATCTAGCCTTGATGCATAGGATGAATTTGAGATGCAGGGGGATTCAGGTAAGATCTGTTAGGCAGCTATGCTAGACAAGTGTAATGAAGGCCTAAACTGGGGCTATGGAAAGACAGTAGGAAGGAGAGAATAGATGCAAAAGATATTGTGAAGTAAAATTGATGGAGTTTGGAAAAATACTTTTTAAATCAAAGATCTCAAATCTCAGGATATCCCCATAGTGTGCGGTGTAACCTTTAGTCCCTGAAGGGACTAAAGGATGTATCATTTCAAATGAAAATAAAACAATTAACTTTATTAATTGTGTCTCGCACATAGTCGGTGCTTAATAAGTGCTTATTCCTTCGACTTCTCCTCCTCATGAGATTAACAAGTATTTATGAAAAGAAACAAACCCTTAGAAATAGGTACAGATAGTCCTGTAAACTAAAAATAAGCACAGGTTTTGAGTTTTTGACATACCTTGCACCCAGATATATACACACATGCATACACTTTTGAGACAGGAAGAAATGGAAAGAGGATGTCAAATGTAAACTCCTTGGGAAAAGAGATTGTTTTGTTAGCTGCAGTTATATCCCTAGAATCTAATAAAGTATTTGACATATACAAGGTGCTTAATATATATGTGTGTGTGTTAGATAATAAAGTACCTGGCATATAGAAGGTGCTTAATTCATATATATATATATGATTTTAATATATTTTATATACATATATATTTATATAAATTGTCACAAATATTGTCACAAAACTAGTATCTATTAGAGGTATATATATATAATATATATATATGTACTTCTATATATATATACATACATATATGTACCTATATATACATATATATACCTCTCTATATACAAAATATATATTTGTAATTTATATGTTATGTGATATATATTCTGTATTAAAATTTATAATTTATATATAAATATTAAAATGTATATATTTACATATATATACACAAATATACACTAATACAAATACGCACAAAGTTTTGAGTTAAAAAGAGAGGGGTTGAAGGGGCTTGTGGGATGTCACCTTCCTCAGTACAGTAGAAGAGCTGAGACAGCCTAGGACCCTTTAATACAAGAGTCTTAGGAATAGCAATACTAGTGTCCTCAACCATTATCCAGGAAACCAACTGTCAAGTGCAGCTTGGCAATAACTCTTGCAAGTGCTACAGTCATATCTGCTGAAAACTCAGAAAAGAAAAATCTTATCACCAAAATTCTTGGCACTCTCAAACATCTCAACATCAGATACTGCTATGATTTTATCAAAGAAAATGACATTAAATGAGACACTGTACTGCCACCCATACTCCAAGGACCATAGGACCTTAAGGAGAAAAAATTAAAACCAGCTAGCAAATTGTTTTGAACTACATACTAGATGATAATTCTGAGGGATATAAATAAATATAAGGTCCCTTACTACAGTCTTATTAGCATAGCAAGAAAAGTATAGTAGCTGAGCCATGGGTCAGTAGTTCAGAGAAGCTTATAAACTTTATTGTTTGACTATTTCTTTTGAAGGCTGCTTATGTAGAAGCTGATACTTTGTGAGGAAGTGTTAAGTCCACCTGTGACTTTGTAGTTACAAGATATTAAGGCTTTGGGATTCAGGTGGTTCCTCGCTGTCTTACACTTTGTATATTTAGATGCATTCTTCCTCTGCTGTGTGTATTTTCCCCAGGGCAGTCTTGCATGTCAAGCCTTGTTGCTCAGCTGCTAAGATATGAGGCACAGAAAACACTTGAAGGACATGACCATGATGAATCTTTTGTTTTTAACGTTTTATTAATGTTTTTCCTCTATATATTATTGTCACTTTCCCCCAAATAGAGCTGGCCATTGTAGCAAAAAACAGGCAACACTCTGTAATCAATATTAGTCATGACATTAATTTGAATCATAAGGTCATCTAGAGATGTTTTTATGGTCATTGTGGCCTCTTGGTTTTGCTTTTCTGACTGCATGAGTTCATATAACTCTACTCAAATTTCTCTGAACTCATAGTCACTGTTTCTTGTGGTACAATAATATTTCATTACATTAATTTAAAACATTTTTTCAACTATTTTCTAGTGTACATTAACTTCGTATTGTTTTCAAAATTATCCTGGTTATCTGTAGTTCCTTCTGAATTTCTTTCTAGACTCTTCTGTGTTTTTTAAAAATGTTTTTATTTCATTAAATATTTCCCAAGTACATATACAAAATTTTTTTTAACAGTCATTTTTGAAATTTTGAGTTCCAAATGCTTTCTCTCACATCTTTCTCCCACCCATTGAGAAGGCAAACAATTTAATATTGATTAAACATATGAAGTCATGAAAAATATATTGCCATAATAGTTAGGTTGCAAAATAAAAAACACAAAATCAAGAAAAATAAAGTAAAAAAGGATGTTTCAGTCTCACTTGGAGTTGATTAGTTCTGTCTCTGAAAGTAGATGGTATTTTTCATCATGGGTTCTTTTGATTTGTCTTACATCTTTATCTTGATCAGAGTAGTGAAGTCTTTCACAGTTAATGATGCCTACAGTACTATCATTAGTGTATAATGTTCTCCTGGTTCTGTTCAGTTTCCATCCGTTCATATAAGTCTTCCCAGCTGTGAATTTTTAAAAAGATTACAATGGAGCTTTTATTTTTTGACATCACTGTTGCTCAGTCCTACTCCCCTCAAACTCCAGCCATTGGAAACCAAGAGAAAGAAGAGGAAAAAAAGAAAAGGAGGGGGAAAAATATCAAAAGACTTTTCAACAAATAAGCTCAGTCAAGCAAAACAAATCCAGCCATCATGTCCAAAAAATACATTTTTCTGCATCTTTTATCCATCATTTCTCTGTCAGGAAGTGGGCTTCATTATAGATTCTTTGGAAATGTTTCATTGTTCCCATACTTGTATAAATTCTTCTATTCTTCTTATTTTGTATCAGTTCACACAATGAAATTATCTTTTGTCATATCTTAACAACATTGAATTTATGTACTACAGTTTAGAAATTCCTCAAATATCCAAGAGACAATCTAGGGTCAGTTAGGTGGTACAGTGGATAGAGCACCAGTAGAGGAGTCAGGAGGACCTAAGTTCAAATCTCACCTCAGACACTTGACACTCACTAGCTGTGTGACCTTGGGCAAGTCACTTAACCCCGATTACCTCATCCTGGGACATCTCTAGTCATCATGATGAATATCTGGTCATTAGATTCAGATGGCTTTGGAGGAGAAGTGAGACTGGTGACCTGCACAGCCCTACCTCACTCAAAACAAAGTGAAGTGCAAGTCATGTCATCATTTCTCTGACGGCATGGTCTTCTTCATCAATGAAGGACAAACATACACACAAGAAGAGCTGAGAATGATGAAAGAGGATTGATTTGGAGCTCTAAAGAGAGGTTTGGAGGAGACCATAAGGAAATAAAATGCATTAAATATTTATTAAACATTTTTATATGCCAAATACTGTGCCAAGCAATCAAAATATCAATGCAAGCAAAAAGATATATTCTCTGTTCTCAAGGTGCTTACATTCTAATACAGGAAGGAAACACAGAAAAGTAGCTGAAAAGCAGGAACGGGGTGGGGAAAGGGAATGATGGTGAAACAAAACCAGCCTGGGTGCCCTGGGAAGAAATCACTGAAGAATAAAGGGGACTGGAAAGAGGAGAAGATGTTCCAGGACAAAAAAACCCTAGGTGCTGAGGGAATTTCCAGGAGGAGAGGACAGCTCACATATAATAAAAGAGTACTAAGAGTCAAAATTAGAGAATTAGAAATGAGTAAAATTGAGCATCGTTGTGGACTTAACTGAGTATAAGGAGTGTGGATTGGTAGTGACCGCAATCCACTACAATTGTTCGTTTTTTATGAATATCGATGTAATGCTCAGATGCCTGGGAGCAGAGAAAGCAGATGGTGGAGGTTACTTTGGGTGAGAGATTAGCAGGACAAGAATAGTTCACTGTGAATCTGGTATCCTTGCCAATATGGACTGGAGATTTCTTCCTCCAGAGCAACATTATTGATGATCTGTTATGTCTTTCACAACAGAGACTGCTACATTTCAAATTAAAGAGAGGTTGCTTAAATGTATCTCCTTCATATCCACAAATGGCCAAGAGCTGAGCTGCTGACTACCTGCTTGAAGTATCATCACATTCTGTTTGATGCCTGGGGAGATGAAGGCTATGCTAATGGTTCACCTGTGTCAGGGAAAAATAAAGATAGTAAAGCCTGAATTAGGCTCACATGTAATTTTTCTGTGTTGTCCTTGTGCTCTCCATTCGCTCAATCTCATGTATGACAGATGGAGTATAGCAATAACATTTGGGGATTGCCTATCACCATCAGAGGTACTATAAAGGTTAACTTTATGAAGTCAGGTTGGAAGATAATGTAGATCAAGTACTTTTCACCATGGAAAATGAAACATAAATATGAGCTATCAATATTATTATAAAAATTAATCATTCAGCAAACATTGCGTCAGGCATCACGCTAAGTGCTGGAAATACAAATGTGGTAATGAAAGAACCATTTCTCACATGGTTTATGTCCTCATGACACAGGTTAATACATATTAGTGTATGTGTGTGTGCATGCATACATACACAATAAATTTTTCAAAGATAGATGAATTCCTATGTAACTCCCAGCATCTGGATTAATTAAGCATGCTTAATAAATACTTTTTGATTGAGTGACTGAAGGAACATCTGGAGAGGCCTTACACAGAAGATCTGAGTTGAGCTTTGAAGGAACCTAGAGATTCTAAGAAGTGGAGATGAAAAAGGTACACTTTATAAGCATGGGGAATAAATAGCCAATGCAAAGGTGCAGAGATGGGAGACGAGATGTTGTGTGAGTAACAGTAAGATGGTCAATTTGACTGAATTACAAAGTACATGAAGGGGAATAAAAACCTAATATTGGAAAGGTAACTTGGAACCAGACTGTGAAAGATTTCAAAACCAAATACAAGGGGTATGATAAAGTTTTGTTTAGGTGTTAGCTCCAGAGTTGTTGGAGTTTATCAAGCAGAGGAGTGATATGTCAGACCTGTGTGTAGGAAGAAAAAAACATTCTTTTGCAAGAGCATGGAGGATGAATTATAGAGTGACTTAAAATGTAGATCAATCAGGAGTCTATAGCAATAATCCAGGTAAAATGTGTTGTATCTGAACTATGTTTGTAGTTATATAAATAGAGAGATGTGAGAGGTGCAGAGTCAGAAACTAAAAACATGGTAACTGATTGGATATGTGGGGTGAGGGAAAGTAAAGAAAGCAAAGAATTGAGATAAGCTACAAGGTTGCTTGGGAGAGTAAAAGAATGGTGGTGACCTCATTCATAATAGAGATGCTCAGATAGACTTTTGGGAAAGATAAAGACTATTTTGGATGCAATGAATATGATATACATACAGGTAGGACATTCAGTTTGAAATCTCCAATGGTTGGTTGGTTGTTGTCCTTCATTCTTGAAGAGGACAAAATGATTTCACCATGTTAGGATCAAGTTACAGTGTGTCTGACTGTGGCTGATGAGACCAATAGGGGCTCGTAATGCTCTGTCACAGGTTGGACACAAAAAGTCTATGTGAACATTTGAGGTAGATTCTCTACATTTGCGTGTCTTGAGTTTCATTTGAGCTATTTCAATTCTGCTTTGCACATAGAACACAGCAACTTTTCTGATGAGGGCATGCCATGCTGAGTGGTCCTACACAATTCCAAAATTCTTAAGACAGACCTCGAGCATGTCCTTATATCACTTTTTCTGATAGCCATGTGAACATTTGCTGGGGCAAATGTGAGTTCTTCATAAAATAATCTATCTGGCAAGTGAGCATTTGGCATTCAAACAAGGTGGCCTGGCCATAGGAATTGAGTTCTCTGAAGTGGAGTTTGAATGCTTGGCATTTTAGTTTGAGAAAAGACCTCAGGGTCTAGTGTCATATCCTGCCAGGTGATCTTTAGAATCTTCCTAAGACAAGTCAAATGGAAGAGATTCAGTTTCCTGGCATGGTTCTGGTATACTAGTCAGGTTTCCCTGGAAGACAACAATGAAGTCAGCACAATAACTCTGTAGATGTACAGTTTGGTAGTCAGTCTTCTCTCCAACACTTTCATTCAGAGTCTCCCAAATATTGATCTAGCTCTGGCAATGCATGAGTCAATCTCATTATCAGTATGTGCATCTCTGAAAGTATACTGTCAAGGTAACTGAACTTGTCCAGATAATTCAAAATTTCTTGATTTGTTGTAACTGATGGCTCCACTTAAGGATGGTGTGGTTGTGGCTAATGGAGCACCTGTGTTTTCTTGATGTTAATCATTAGGCCAAAATTAGCAAACGTAGCAAAGAAATGCCCCATACTTCATTGCATTGCAGCTGCAGAGGCTGCATTGAGAGAAAAATCATTTGTAAACAAAAATCATGCACCAACACTCCCTCCACTTTAGTCTTGGCTTGTAGCCTTGAAGAATTGAAGAATATATCATCAGTGTGGTAGCTGACCTTGGTGCCATATTCTTTCTTATTTAAGGCATTTGACAAGACGGCTGAAAACATCATGCTAAAAAGCATGGAAGCAAACACACAACTTTATTTCACTCCATTGGTGACTGAAAGCACCAGACCATTATCCATTATCCAGAACCTGGGCAAGAATTGACATACAATATTGATGGGCAGCTCTGGACAAACAAATTTTGAGATAATTTTCCATAAGCAGTCATGACTGAAAGTATCAAAGGCCTTAGTCAGATGTACAAATGTGTATAAACCTCTGTTCTGCTCCTGGCCTTTCTCCTAGATGTGTAGGGTGGCAATCACATAATGATCATTCCTCGGAGCTTTCTGAAGCCGTGCTAACTCTCAAGTAGATTACCATCTTCCAGATGAAGGATCAGCCTATTAAGGAAGACTCTGGCAAAAATTTTACTAGCAGTGACTGAGAGACCCCCCTGTGTTTGTCACAGGATAATTTATTTCCTTTTCCTTTATAAAGATGGACAGTGGAGGCATCTCTGAACTCCTAGAGGATACCCTCCTCTTACTGTATGACCTGGGAAATTTTAATCAATTTTTGTATGAGCAATGGTCCCCCTACCTTGTAAATCTCAACTGGAATAAAATCAGCACCAGGTTCTTTGCCTCATGAAAGGGGCCTAATGGCACTCAAAACCTCTTCTTCTGTTGGAAGTTTAGCTAAGGAGGGATTGACTTCAACCTGAGTAAATGGTCAGTGGCTTCAGCATTGATTGATGATGGTCTGCTGAGAACACTATGGAAGTGTTCTTCCCATCTCTCTAGTATCATGTCCTTACCACTAATCAATATGACCCTATCAGCACTGAATATAGACCATAAATAGCCTTTAGGGTATCATAAACTCTGGATTGTTACTATCAGCATAAAACTGATTTTTTTTTAACCTTCTGACTGTGCCAAGAATCCTGCATCTCTCTAAACTTCTCTTGTACTTTTGATGGAATTGTCTTAGAGATGGACAAACTATCCTGCTGGTAAACTCTGTGAAGTTCTTGTTTTTCATTTAGCTGCTTCTGAATCTCCTCATCATTTTCATCAAAGAAGCTGTGATATTTGTGAGTGCTCTGACTCAGATGATCAAATGCAGTGCTCTACATCAAGTCTCTGAAAGCTGCCCACTCCTTTTCTGCCAACTGTGTATTGGCTCAACTTTCCCTCCAAATTAGCAACAAATGGTTCCCACTGAGAAATACAGGAAACACTACAATAAAATAACTTCCATGAAATGATGTGTTGCTTTGAGACACATTATACAACAAACTACTTTACTTGCTTCTCCATGGAGAACCTATGGGTCACTCTCTAGCTCTAGGCCACCTTATAGCTTCCATGTAACTACAAATTCTCCTGTTCTTTTGGTTTCATTTACACTCAGAATGTCAGGTTTAGTACAGTTATTCTAATGGTATATTCACTCAGTCACTGGACAAAGGGTCTTATATTTAGAGAGTTGTTGTTCAATCATTTTAGTCATGTCCTACTATTCCTGATCCCATTTGGGGAGTTTTCTTGGCAAAGATACTGGCTTGTAGCCTTTTCAAGTTGAAGAATATATCATCAGTGTGGTAGCTGACCTTGGTGTCATGTTCTTTCTTATTTAAGGCATTTGACAAGATGTCTGAAAACATCATGCTAAAAAGCATGGAAGCAAACACACAACTTTATTTCACTCCATTGGTGACTGAAAGCACCAGACCATTATCCATTATCCAGAACCTGGGCAAGAATGCTGCCATGAAATTGACATACAATATTGATGACCAGCTCTGGACAAACAAATTTTGAGATAATTTTCCATAAGCAGTCATGACTGAAAGTATCAAAGGCCTTAGTCAGATGTACAAATGTGTATAAACCTCTGTTCTGCTCCTGGCCTTTCTCCTAGATGTGTAGGGTGGCAATCACATAATGATCATTCCTTGGCATTTCCTTCATTAGCTCATTTTACACATGAGGGACTGAGGCAAAGGGAGTTAAGTGACTTGCCCAGAATCACACAACTAATAAGATGAGTCTTCCTGTACCAAGCCCAGTGATCTATCTGTTGTGCCATCTAGCTGCCTGATGTTTAGAATAGCAACTAATGTTTGTAAATGGTCTAAAAATAGTATGATTGTTAGCATTTTTTGTTTATAATTTTGCCCCATACTACACAATCAGTAGGGTGCTCTGTGGGACTGAATGTGATTTTGTAATTTTCCTTATTTTATGGACTGCCATGGCCGAAGCATTTATCCTTTAATGACCAGTTTACTGGTAATAATTCTTGATATACTTAGTTAAGTTGGTTTTTATACTGTAAACTCTCTGCTGCCAGGACATATTCTAAGCCTGGCAAGGTAGAACCTACCAGAGTAAATGTAAAGTCACTTCTTGACTTAGGTGATTCAGAAGAGGACTTCACAGAGTTCCCTCCCCAAAGTGATGTTAGGGACATTTAAGGTTTGGTGTTCAACCTGTCCCTTCCAGCCAATGACAGAAAATCCACATAAAGGCATTCTATACATTGCCTTAAAATTGTATCCCTTTAAATGGAAAGAGCTAATCAAGAGGTAACACATTAAAGCAGTTAGCCATTTCCATTTTGTTTAGAATAAACTCATCTTAGTTTTCCTAAGAGCTAAATTTGGTAATAGAGAAAATAGAGATGAAATAAAGAAACTAAGCATCTTTTAAAAAAAAATCTAACATTTTATTTTCCCCCAATCACTTGTAAAAACATTTATAGATACTGAGCATCTTAAGGGAGATGAGAAAGAAATAGAAAGATAAGATCTGAGGCACCAAAAGTAAACCTCAGATACTTCTGGTTTTTCATTTTTCTACAATTGATAATATGTTCACAAATGAGCCAAAAAGTTAAATTTAAAAATCAAAAACATGTTCAGCAAAGTGAAAAAATCAATTACATCTAATCAACATTCAGTGCACTCTTTATTGTAGTACAAAGATAAATAATTTGTATAGTCTCTTTCCTTGAAATGCTTGTGGTTAGGGAAATAAAACATAGGTACAAGTTGAATGTGGCAAAAACTTAGGAGAAGTCAGAATCATGAAAGATTGGGAGAGATTGTCTAGTTGAAGAAGGGAGTGTCAAAAAAAGTGGAGAAGATAGTTTTTGGAAAAAAGCAGTATTTTAAAAGGGACAGACAGAGACTTTTTCTAAGCATTATGTTAAGATTGAGAACTCTGGGGATGTCAGACAGCTCTGTGGGGGAAAATAATGTTTTACACAGCTTTCTGCAATCCCCTGGATTAGAAAAGTTCTCCTGATGTTAATAAAAAAGAGTGGTTTGAAGTGGTATTGAGATATGGCCCCTGGGTATGTTTATAGAGTGTGGAACAGTTATTGAGTAAGTGAAGTAGAACAAGATAGAGAATGGAATGTGTATCAGTTGAATGCAGAAGTGAAATACTGGGCAATGAATGCAGGGAAGGAGGGGTGTATGGAACCATTAAAAATAATGAAGGCAGCCCTAGAAGGAAGTGTAACTCTTTGGAAATAATTTCATGTTTAGAGTTATCTTGAGGTAGGATGTCTAACCCAACTTTCATGTTGGATTCATAGGAAGTGGATTATAGGACAGGCAGAGACAGGCAACTGGAAAGGTCTCAGTCCTTGGGTGTGGATCCCCACTGAATTACATCAGTATTTTGGGAGCTGCAGTGATGAAACCCTGGCTGATACAAATATTTGCTTGCCATAATTGTGAATACCAGTAATTTTCACCCAGGGAAATGAGAGTTTTCAAGAAGAAGCTAATGCATGTCTGAATTTTAGCGCAACAGTGGCCAGTATGAAATGCTTTTGAAAGTCCACCAGGGTTTCTTCACTTAGAAGGTAGCCTGTGCAAATGTTGAGAGGTGGGAGAGGACAGAATGAGATCTGCAAAGAATTATTCCCTTTGACTGTAACATAGAGTGTACAATGGGAAGTAGAAAATAAAGGCAAGAATACGAGTTGAAGCATATGGTAAAAGAACTTTGCCAAACATTTCAAGTTTGTTGTCATATAGGCAGTGGGGAATTCCTACATATTATTAATAAGGGAGATGTCATGATCACATCAATGCATTAGGAATATTGCTTCAACAGCAATGCAAAGGATAAATAGAAAGGAGAGATGTTATTCTTCAATCATTTCAGTAGTGTCTGACCCTTTGTGACCCCATTTTTGGTTCTCTTGGCAATGAGACTGGAGTGGTTTGCCATTTCTTTCTTCACATCATCTTACAGGTGAGGAAACTGAGGCAAACAGAGTTAAGTGACTTGCCCAGACTCACACAGCTAGTAAATGTCTGAGGCCAGATTTGAACTCAGGAAGATACAATGATACCATGCCTAGCACTTTATCCACTGTTCTACCTAGCTGCCATTTTTTTCCCCAATTTTAAAAGATGGAAGTAATGAAGGCCTGAATTAGAAGTAGCTGTGGGAGTAGGAAGATGGACAAATACATTTTGGAGTTAGAGTGGATGGGACTTGGACCTAATTAGATTAGGGAACAGGGGGAGTGAGATTGGAGAATTAGAGATGCCTCTGAGATTTTGAGACAGGATGAATTTAAGTGATAGTGATAATGTCAATAAAAATTAAGAAGTTACTATTAAGGACAAGTAGGGGTGGCACAAAGAAATTACTTTATCTTCTGATAAAACAGATGGAAAAAATGAGCTATACGATGGTTGCAAGACAATAGATTTCAAATTGGAAGGGGCCTTGGGAGCCACGTATCGCAAACCCCTGGCATCTTACAGATGAGGAAATGAGGTCCAGACCACGGGACCAAATGACTTGCCCAAGGTCACACAGATAGCATAGAGACTAGAATTTCCCAGCCAGGTTTTCTGAATCTAAATCCAGTGCTCTTTCCACTGTACTATACTCCATTTTACAGATGGCATATTCAACTCTATTGGAAAAATAATAGGTTTTAGATATATTTTCAAATTTAGATAAATTTGCAAATAGGAGCCATCTTCCTGTTGACCCATAAGTTTTTAAAAAATGACCTCTCCTAACTTGTCAGTACTAGTTGGGTAAAACCAATTTATCTATTCAAATAAAAATCTGATTTGTACTTCATGCTGAAATAGGTAGGATGATAAAATAAATTATAAAATCAAGCTTAAGTTTCTTTCTTTCAGTGACCAGTCAAATACATATGAAATATGAGCACAGTTTGAGCAAACATGTAACTTCTTTTGGCCAACACAGATGTATCACAAAGACAAAATTCAGAGATTAGCATTGCTGCTAGCTCCAAGTGACCATCCCCAGAAGCATATTTATGTTTTGATTTTTCTCTCAGGTTAAATCAAAATCAATTGTTTCTGACTAATGAGTGTCTGTTTGTCATTCTATCAGTCCAGGCCTGGGTTGAGAAGGACCATAAGTTTTTAACTTATATAGCTTTAAGTACATTTTATGAAAAAAAAGAGTCTAAATAACTTTCTACACCAGGTAAAGCAACTTAAACTTTGAATAAGCTAATAATAGAGAGAAATTGGCCCAATATTTTCACATAAATAGTAAGATCAGCAGTGTTCATTGAACCATTTAATATGGAGCACAAAAAATGAGAACACGGTCTGCCCTCAAGCTTCCAGCAGCCTGAAATATTAATGCTGAATGAATTTAAGATCCAACATGCCTCTCATCATTGCATAGTTCCTACTTATGCTTTAATTTGTTGATTTTAAAATGATGCAGAAGTAATTCTTGATCAGCCATTTCTGAATAATCCTTTTTGGTAGCCATTCTCTGGATTGTAGTAGAGATTCTGTTCTATAACATGACAAACTGAATGAAAAGAGAAGTGAAAAACTTAGAGTACTTATGCTTGGCCCACCCAGATTTTTCTTGTGGCTTCACAGCTGTAGATTTTAATCTTCCTACATGTTTTCCTCAAGATTTTTTTTTTTTACGATCCTAAACCAACTCCTTGAATTGGAAAACATGACTGTTCCAAAAATAATTGATCAGATTGTACTTTCCATACCCCACTTAATCCTACATACAACATAATACAACATACAGACATACAAACATACACTCTGTTCCATGCAGCTATGTAAAGCACTCTAGTCAACTAATCTGTAATACACATGTCCATGTACAGTACCAATCTAGATGTTGCTATTATAAATATCACCTGTTGATGTATTTGAAAATTTAGATCAAATGAATGTCCCTGAAATCTGGTTGAAATTGAATAAAGTATATTATTTATTGGAAGGAAAAAATGTTTCAGACATGTTGACGGGAAAAGAAGGCTGTGATGTTTTTATAATATAAAATTTATGACATTTTTGTAATATATCATCTTGGAAGTGAACATTGCTCCCAACGAAGCAATCAACTATCATAACTATTAACTTAAAATATTTGACAGGTTTGTTTCTCTCTTTTTATGTGGAAAAAAGTGGCTAACCCTTCCTAACTATAATGTTTATTTAGTCAACTCTCAATTTTCCATTCAAACAAAAGTTTGAATAAAGATATGTTACATTTTTTTTTGCCTGTGTGGATCACAACAAAATGTGGCAAATCCTCATCATCTTACTTGTCTCCTGAGGAATTTGAATGAGGAACCACGAAGCAAAAGTTAGAATCAAATCTGGAACAAATGAGTGGTTTAAGATTGGAAAAGCAGTATGACAAGGCTGTATATTTTTACTTCACTTATTTAACTTATATCCAGAGTACATCATGCAAACTGACAGGCTGGATGAATCAAAACCTGAAATTAAGGTTGTCCAGAGAAATGTCAACAGTCTCAGATATGTAGGGGATGCCATTTTAATGCAGAAAGTGGAAGAGAATTAAGAATCCTCTTAATGAGGGTGAAAGGGGAAAGTGTAAACACTGCCTTGAAGCTTAACATCAAAAAACAGATCTTGACAAATGGTCCTGATCATCACTTCCTGGCAAATGGAGGGAAAAGAAGGGGAACAGTGTCAGATTTTGCATTCTTAGGCTCAAAGATCACTACAGGCGGTAACTGCAGCAATGAAATGTAAAGACACTTCCTCCTTGGAAGGAAAACTGTAGCAAATCTGAACTGCGTACCAAAATGCAGAGACATCACCGTGCTGGCAAAGGTCTGTATTGTCAAAGCTGTGGCTTTTTTCAGTAACAATGTACAGCTGTGAGAGTTGGATTGTCAAGAAAGCTTAGGGCTAAAGAATCAACGCTTTCAAATTTTGATGGTAGAGAAGTCTTGACAGTCCCTTGGACAGCAAGGAAATCAAATAGGGAAATACTTAAATTCAGGATACTCGATAGAAGGTCAAAGACTGAAGCTGAAGCTTAAATACTTTGACCACTTGGATTTAAGTGTGAGAGGGCTGTACAAAGTCACCAATTTTTTCCTCTGGAACCATTTGACTCCAGTGGTCAGATATAAGTTAAGGAGAACTGGACATAATCCACATTCAGTGGGAGACCTCAGCCTTTTAAAACTCAGATCTTTTAAGCTAAATTCTCCCTTTGAATGAGGCAATACCCATTCATTGCCTGGAGCTGTTTAAGAAGAGAGCCAAGGGATGGTCCCTTTAATCCCCGCAAAAGAAAAACCTATTGTGCTATGGTCCATGAGATCATGAAGAGACACAACTGAATGACTGGCCAAAATATGTTAGATCTATATGTAATACATTTAATTCCCTCATGGCAGTGATGTCCAATTCCACTACTTACATTAAAACAGAAATGAGATCCAATCAGAGGTCTCTGTAGGGTCCACATAGATCAGAATTTTGGCCCTGTTTAAAAGAAACCTCCCAATTCAATTAGAAATCATTTTTAAAAGAATGAATGAATCTTTGATTACATAAAGCTATTTACAAAGAATTTATTAATTATAGTGGGTCTAAAACTATAATAAATTATTATTAGCGGTTGGGTGGTATAGTGCATTAAAGTACAAGAGCTGGCATCAGGAAGACCTGAGTTCAACTCTTATCTCAGACACTAACTGCAGGTGAGTTAATCTTATGTTCCTCAGCTGTACAAAAGAAGATGGTACAGCTATATCACAATTAGTGTGATTAACAAATCTACTGAAGTACTTGTTAATGTTGCTTCATCATTGAGTTGTGTCTAACTCTTTGTGACTACATGGATCACAGTATGTCAATACTATCTATGGTGTTTTTTTGGCAGAGATACTGGAGTGGTTTGCTATTTCCTTCTCTAGTGGTTCTCCAATGAATTAAAGCAAAGAGAGGTAAACAGACTTCCCAGGGTCACATAGCTAGTAAGTGTCTGAGACTGGATTTGTCCTCATGTCTTCCTGACTCTAGGCCCAGAACTCTATCAACCGAGCTATCTGGCTGCCACTGAAGTAGTAACATTTTTCAAATTCACACTGCCCATTTCCACTAAGTTAGAGCAATTTACCATATTTTCCATGATGAGGCCCTGAATTAAATTGTCAATATAGAGAAGGAGGAATATTGAAAAGATATTATGAAGGTCAAATTGACAAGACTTGACCAGAAAACAGATCAGAAGGTGGGGTGAGAGAGGGTGAGGAGCTGAGAATAATTCCTAGGTTACAAGCCTAAGGGACTGGGAGGATGGTGCTACCCTCAGCAGGAAAATGGAAGTTTAGAAGAGGGGAGGGTTTGGATGGAAAGATAATGAGTTTGCATATTTCCAAGAGGGAAGAGAACTGGGAATAATAAATAGGGAAAGGAGGAATTAAAAGGGAAGACAATCACCTGCAAACCAGAGTTTGATTCTCTGCTTAGAATGCTAATGCTGCTTACAAGGCAACAGAGTCCAAAATAGAGCATGAAGTTAACTTGCTTCCCGAGATCATAAGGAACAGTGGAACCTCCTGGTTTGGGATTTTACAATTTATTTCCTTGGATGTTTCTTTGACAATATTGAATTTGTTTCTCTGCAGATCTTTTAGAATAAGATGAATTACTACCTGCCGGACTGAAGTAAGCTGAGTAGGAAGAAGACTTTTACATATTAATTCCAGTTCTCAAAAATCTCCAGATCTATTAAATCAAAGAATATTGGCTACATACTATGTAGTTAATACAATGCATGATTGTTCCTAATCTGGTACTAAGTGTACTTCCCCTAGCAGGACTATCAAATTGGCAATTGTCTATTTAGGATCATTATTCCCCACGTAACCCTAAGCTTCTAAATAATGGCTTGAGAGTTAATAAGAAGTAACACAATTTTAAAGCATGCCCCATAAATTTTATGCCTGTAGAATGGACTGATAACCCTTGGGGAAAACTCTGCAGGCTGTTGGCTGGGAGACCAATCAGTTCTTATCACAATACAACTAACAGCTCTTGATTATTTACAGATTGGCTACTGACTTTATGGGTCAGCTAGGTGGCTCAGTGGATAGAGCACCAGCCTTCGAGTCAGAAAGATACATGTTCCCGAGTTCAAATTTGGCCTCAGATACTTACTAATTGTGTGACCCTAAGTAAGTCACTTAACCCTGTTTGCTGAGGCATCTGTAAAATGAGCCAAAGAAGGAAATGGCAAACCCCTTTGCCAAGAAGACTCACAAAGGGTCAGATGTGACTGAAAAAAGACTAAACAACATTTGAGTTTGTGGATTGTCCCCTTTTCCTCTTGTTTACTGCTCTCCAGCTACTTGCTTTATGACCTCTGCCAGAGGGAAGAGAAACAGAGAGGTGACCAGTTTATGGGTCGGTCTCTTTACTTCTAAGGCACTCTTTCAGGTGGTTTGGTACTGGAGAAATTTGAGCGTAAGAAGATTTTTGGATCATTTTCACTTTTCATGCTATTTCTTTTTCCCATTATTGTGAATAAGCAAGAATTTTGTTGGAAATTTCAGAATTTGTAAGTGAGATACAAATTATATGTTCTATAGGTTATTATATAATGTCCCAGATGAGATACATGGATAATACAGTATATATAGTATATATAATACAATATAATCTAATTTATTATAATAGTACCTCACATTTACATAGAAGTTAAATGTTTACAAAGTGATTTTCACACAATATTTCTAAGAAGTAAATAATATTCTTATGATTCTTATTTTAAAGATGAGACCAATTAATCAATAGAATATGTAATAATAATAGCTAATATTTTTACAGTGTGTCAGCGTTTGCGAAGCACTTTACATATTATATCTTATTTTTTGCCTCTAAACAACCTTGAGACATAGTGCTATTCTTATGTTCATTTTACAGATAAAAAAACTGAGGCAGAGAGGTCATACGTCTAGTAAAGTTGAATTTGAACTCAGATCCTCCTGGCTCCAAGTCCAGCCCTCTGTCCAGTGTGAAACACAGCTGACTGTCTAGGCTATTTAGTTAGTAGTGATCATGTTCCAGGGGCATTGAGGTAACAGAGAAAAAAAAAGTCCTTGCCCTTAAGGAGTTTACATCCAGTTAGAAGAGAGAATATTGCGCGAGCATGCCTCTGTGTGTGTGTGTGTGCGTGTGTGTGTGTGTGCATGTGTGAGTGTGTGTGTGTGCGCGTGTGTGTGTGTGACTAGTCATAGGGGAAAATCAGGACAGGTTTCCTGTAAAAGGTGACACCTGAGAGTTTCAAAGGAAATGAGGAACTGCAACCATCAGAAGCCAGGAAGGAGTGGATTCTAGGCAGGAGGGACTATTGTGTGTGTGGACACAGATGGTAGGGTGCTCCCTGAATGTGAGAAACTGTCTGATGGAAGCCGTCCTAATCTGGGACCAACTGAAGGCAAGATTCCTTATTTTAAACCTATGGTTCTTTCTGCTCTCCTTCTACACTTGCTCTTTGTTCACTATTTGCTAAATAGTCATGGTATTGTTACATAACAAAAGTCCTTTTATTTTATAACAATAAGTAGTTTCTTTATAATCATTTGATCATTAAGAGCTAATATGGTGTAGTAGATGAAAAGGTAACCTCAAAGGTAATGATAAATAGTATTTGTATAGTACTTTAAGGTTGGCAACACACTTAAAATATTGTCCCACTACATCAAATTGCCTCCTATTTTCAGAAGAGGGGAGGGGGAAATAGGGAGGGAGGGAGAAAAATTTGGAACTCAGAATCTTGTAAAACTAATGCTAAAAATTTTCTTGACATGTAATTGTAGGGAAAAAAATAAATATAATTTAATGCAAAAAAATCTCATTTTCATCCTCACAACAACCTTTGGGGGTAGGTGACATTTTTTCCTTCATTTTACAGATGGGGAAACTGAGGCAGAGAGCAGTCATGATTTTGTCAGAGGTCAAACAACTAACAAAGTGTGTGAGGGCAGATTTGCATTCAAGTCTTTCTAACTCCAGAACCAGTTCTCTATCCATTTGATTTTGATACAAGTCTCATTGCTTTCTTGTACTGACTATATTACTTCTGTAGGAAAGTCACTTGAAATCTTAGTGTTCTTTGCAACTCTTGAGTATGAATTATACAGGAGGTGCCAACTTGCAGTAATTGTGGGATTTTTCTCAGCCAGGAGTTCTTTATGTCACCAAAATCCCAGATTCAGCCCCTATCCCTTACCCATTTAGGCTCTGTAGAATTTATATGCTGTTTGTACAGACTTTTCACAACCTTTAATATTTTGTGAACTACATAGTCACTTAACTAGGCAAAGAGGAAGAAATGTAGTCTGGGATGATGGCTTGTTCAAGGCCAATCAGAGTGAAAGAGCTATAACCAAATTGTCCTGAATACCTTCACTCACCCCAGTAAACTGAAAGCTGAAGCTTCTGCCTCTCAAAGTATTTGAAAGGACTGTATTAAAAGAGAAGTCAGGATCCTGACGACCATTTTTGCAAGTATAAGTTAAACCTTCAAATCCCTTTGCCCCTCCAGCTCATTTTAAGCAATTAATTGACTTTAAAAATCAGTAAATAATTTATGAGGAAAATCAAAAGAATAGACACATAGCCAGAGTCTACCTACATGAATCAGGCCAAAGGAGATGACAACGATGGTGGTGGTGATGGTGATGGTGATTCCTGGCATCTTTTAATATTCCTAGTTTTGGCAATGCATGTATCATGAAGTCCTCTCCCCTACCTTGGGTATACGAAGTGTGGGTCTGGTCTATTGGAGGAAATTACTTCTCCCCTGATTTCTCATGATGTTTAGATTTGTAAGGATAGCACAGGGGAAATAATTTATTCCTAGATATAATTAAATAAAGCAGAGTATCAAAATGGTACCTAGGTTTTGTTTTCTTAGCTTGAATATCCAGACTTTACATTAGTATGATTAACTGAAACGAAAGAAAATAATATACTTTTCTACCCAATTACTGATGAGATAATTTGGCACAATCTATAGAATGCTGGCCTTGGTATGTGTAAGAATTGCATTCAAATCTTGCTTCTGATACTTTCCAGCTCTGTGATATGCAAGAACTTAACTATCCATGACCCCCAGTTTCCTGATATATAAAAAGCTGATAATAGTATCTATATTTACATTTTACATCTAAGACTGAAGTGAGAGGATATATGTAAAGCACTTTGTAAACTTGAAACAGTTACGGCTGTGTCAGTTATGAATTATTCATGAATTACAATATAGCTGTTAAATCAGCTAAGCAAACTATATAAGCATTAGCTGATCACTAATGACTATTTTTTAAAAGGATACATAATTTAGAACTTTTAAAGAAATTCAAACCTTTTAGTACAATTAGGTATATTTATCATTAATTTCTTCACTACTTCAGTCAAATTCCAAGTTTTCATACACCTTTCTTGTTTCTAAGTACTATGAAAAGTTCTAGTATACACAATTTGATATTTATGGGGCCTTCCTTGGAGTTTATACATAGAAATGAAGCTCTGGGTGGAAGGGTATGGATATTTTAGTCACTTTTTTCACTTGATTCCAAAATGTATTCTAGAATGGTTGAAAAAATCTACAGCTCCACCAATGGTCTATTAGTGTGCCTGTGTCTCTGTAAATTCTCCTAATTTTGAGCTATTGTAATATCTTCATAATTAGTCTCCCTATCTATCATCCACAGAGATGATATGTAAAGTCTTATTCTATCCATGCTGCTTCCTTGCTCATAAAAATCCAGTTGGCTTAGTCTTGTGACTAGGATGAAATAAAAACTCTCCTTTTTGGCCTTCATAATCTCAATTTAGCTTATCTTTCCAGGCTGGCCTCTTATTACTCCCTAACCCATCCCCAGTGTTCATTATATTTTAGCTAATGGACTGCTTGTGGTTCCAGGGATGTGACATTCCATCTTTCCTCTCCTCTTTGCTCTGGCTATTACATATGCTCTCTCTTTACTGCCTTCTCTTGGAATCCCTGATTTCCTTCAAGGATCAGTTCAAGTTCTATTTCCTATGTGAAGCTGTCCCTAGTCTTTGTTGGTGGTGTTCCCCTCACCCCCAAATTAATTTGCATTTAATATGTATATGTGTATACTTATGTCTGTGTATTATACAGACATGTATAAATACACACATATATCTATAAATAGCTATAACTGAAATCATTTAACTTGTCAGTGTCCTAGGCAATTCTTTAAAAGTATACATGGTGGAGAAGGTGACAGTCTACTTTGGTACCCAGAGTAACTCAACATAAGTTTCCTTATCCAAGTTACGTTAAAAAAACTTAAATAATGACACATACTGTTTCTCTTCCACATCTCCCTTCCCCATCTTTCTTGTTTATCAGCCACAACCTCTTGAAGAAAGGTATCAGCTAGGAAACCATGGAGGCACAATTGGTCACCCTCCATGTCACCATCCTTAGTCTGTTTTTAGCTATGCATTTGGAGTTTTTACCACTGATACCTTTTTGTGATGTCAGATGTTCAGTTGAGTCTGTAAGACAGTCCTTTATCAGTGACTTTTAGACAGAGAGGTTACATTCTGTTGTATGTTGGATCCCTCTAATATCTACTCCCATTTGTCCCATACTAATGGGCTTCCAGTTCACTGCTTGGCCATACTGCCTCTCTTGAGTGTTTCAGTCAGAAATAGATGCCTGGATGGGAGGGGGTGCACAGAGAGAAAATGTATAAATCGTCTCCTCTGCTAATGAAGAAAAACCATGTCAAGTGTTTGCCTTTCTGATCCTTCACTTGTACAATCTGAAATATTCTGTGTTGTACTATGTGCAGACCACCAAACTAGTTCTTTGTGATTTTTGATGTGTGTGGTGAGTGAAAGACTATGAAAGATTATGAAAGATAATACCTTTCTGGCATACTAAAGTCCTCTGATTTAGGAAGTTATGCCTTCATCTCTTTTTAGCACTTTTCAATAAATTTAGGTGCAGGCATCAAATGATAAAATCTTAGATTTGGAAGGGACCTTAGAGATCATCTTTTGAAAAGCCCTACCTTCTACAGGAATCTGTCTTATTTGATCTGTGATTGAGCAACAAGGTTTTGCTTGAATATATCTAGTAGTAGCTCATTACTCACTGAGGTAACTCTTGCTTGCTGTTGGACAGCTCCAATCTTTAGAAAAATATTTCCTGTATTGAAAAGAAAGCAAATGACTTCAAACTGGTTTGTTCTAGTTTTGCTTTCTAAAACAATAATTTATTCCCTTTTCTATATAATAATTCTTCTTACAGTTGAAGATAATTTTTAAAGACTCCTCTTGTTCTTTTATTTTCTAAGTTAAATAGTTGCAGTGTAATCATTCTTCATGTCATGGTTATTAGAATTCTCTTAATTCTTGTAGGAAAAAAAGTAAAACTAAATTAAAAAAAATACTCCCTGGTCATGCCTGTCTTAAATATATTGACTTCTCTTCTTAGAAATCCAAGCTCTTTGTTTTGTGGTTGTGGTGGTGTTGTTTTGGTTTAGTTTGCATATCTCCAGAACCTAGCAGAATGCCCAGCACACAGAAAGCATTAAATAAATGCTTTTTATTCAATTAATTGATTACTTTACCCATTCATGCCTATAGGTACATTTCGGTCTCAGTGCCTCTTTTAAAATCTAGCAACCTGAATTTAACTCAGTCCTTCATAAGAAAACCAAATTTCTTTTTCTTTCTTTATGACAAAGTCAAGTGCAAGCTATATCATCATTTCTGTAATGGCATGGTCTTCTTCAGCAACGAAGGACAAACACAATTCTGTTCACACGTACAAAAAACAGAGTTGAATCACTGAAGATTAGTGTAGGATTGTACTATGAAAAGGCTCTGGATTTGGGGTCAGATAACGCATTCAAATCAAAACTTACTACCTATGTGATCTTGAGCAAGGTATTTAACTGGGCCTCAGTTTCCTCATCTGTAAAATACGGGTGTTGGACTAGATTGTCTCTAATTTTTCTTACAACTCTTAATCTATGAACCTATAAATAGATGTGTGTATATCCCTATAAGTAAGTTTTAAAGCTGCTAAGTTTACATTTGTACCTAAATAATTATCATGCCTCCAAAATCCATAGAACCATGTAGTCACTCCAAATAAACTGTGTTAACACAATTTGAAATATATATTAGAAAACAAATCTATTAACAAAGAAAATTTTATATTTGCCTCTAATTTCTGATCATCAGACCTAATAAAACAATGAATTTTTCATCAGATACTACTTTTAGAATATTGGTTCCATGATTTCAAGTGGTAGAGAAAGGCATGAGGTACCTTGGGCAAGAGTATATTTCTTTTGCTTGATTTGTCTTAAAAGCCATGGTCTTAATAGCTTTGAATAGTCGACTGCAAATGACTTTCTGAATTTGGATGAAACTTACATGCAAATAAGCTTATTTCCATTTTTGTGTACTTCTAAGTACATATAAACAGGAGAAATCCTGTAAGCCAGTTGAGCATTTAATAAAGTTTTTATGATCTCCGTTATTACCCAAAATTGTTCAATGTACCAAAATTTTCTCCTTAAAGGTTCTTTAATTCTTCTTTTATAGTAAAAGGAAATTTCCTGGTCTTCTACCCTAATAACCTTTTTAAAAAGTTTTCAGGAATTATTGTGATTTCAGAACAATGTTCTCACAATTCTTTTTAATTGGAAGTAAACGGTGTATTTATTCATTTAGGGATGCTGGTAAATGTACTGGTGTCTATACATTAGCATAAAATTTATTACTAGACCTGTGTCTATTTAGTCTGACAGTGGTCAAGAAAGTTCCTACACCATTATTCTATAAGGATTGTTATTAGGTTCTTTTTTAAAAACTGTAACAAGCCAGAATGCTCACTTTTATACATAAAACTAGGGGAAAACATGCTCTTTGAAAGCAGTTAGGTATAAGGCTGAAATATAGGCCCTTCTTCATCATGAGAAGAGGTGAACATAGCCAGTAAATATCTGGCGTTGGCACCCAAAGGGGGGAAAGATCAATGATCTTGTTTAAGGAGCAGACAGTATTTCCATGAAATAAAGGCAGTTTGATACTTTCTTACAAGAACAGCTTCTGCAGAGGACTTGTTTTTCTTGTTAAATAAAGTTTTCTATGAAAACTTCCTTAGATAATTAATAGGAAGTGTAAAACATACTCTCAGCTTTACTCTTAAAATCCAGAAGATGTGGATTTGAGTCTCAGCTCTGCTACTTGATTATGAGAACTGAGATTTTTTTCCCTTAATTTTCCTTCTTTGGGCTTCAATATCTTCATAATAAAAATAGAAAAGCATATAGCGCTTTGAGGCTTGCAAAGGAAATGCTTTAAACATATTCTATCATTTGATCTTTACAACAAATTCAAGAGACAAGTACTATTATCATCTCCATTTTATTGAAAAGGAAACTGACACGAAGAAAACTTAAGCAAACTTACTAGGAGTCACACAAGTAGGAAGCTTCTGAGACAGGATTTGGACCAAGCTCTTCCTAAATACCCGTCTAACACTCTATCCCCCGTAACGCCAGACTACCTGTCATCATCATCTTTAGGGCTTTGTTCTTGTTGAATGATTTTTCAGTTGTGTCCAACTCCCCAGGACTCCCTTTGGGGTAGTTGTTTGCCATGTCCTTCTCCATTCTATTTTACAGGTGAGGCTTAGAGGTAAACAGGGTTAAGTGACTTGCTCAGAGTCACATAGCTGCTAAGTGTCTGGGGTCAGATTTGAACCCTCAAAGCTGAGTCTTCCTGCAAGTCCAACACTCTGTCCATTTACCACCTATCTTCCCTGTAAAATGGGGAGGTGGGAATAAATGTTCTCTAAGGTGCTTTCCAGCTGTAACAGTCTATGAGTTAATGAGACATCATTCTTCAAAGAATCTAAGAGGGGGAAGGAACTTCAGAAGCCATCTAGTATAACCCATACCCAACAAAGAGTCTTCTCTGTACCATCTCAGTGGGTATAATTATTTTCTCAAAGACTTCCAGTAAAGGAGAGCCCAAATTTTGGGGTATTCCATGTCACTTTTGGCCTGTTCTAACTTAACAAGTTTTTCCTTATGCCGAGCCTAAATTTTCTTCTCTGCAGTTTCTATCCATTCTTCCTAAATAAAATAAATACAATTGCTCTTCTGTATGATAGCACATCAGAAATGTGAGGACAGCTATCATTTCCTTTTGCTCTCCAAATCTTCCCTTATCCTGGCTAAATATCCCCAGTTCCTTCATGACATTATCTCTAGTTCTCTCAACAACCTGGTTACATTTTTCTACATTTACTCTATTTTTTATGGACTTCCTTACCAGAATGTACATAATATTGCACATATGATCTGACTAGGGCAGAGTAATACAAAACTATGACCTTTTGGTTCTTGGCCCTATGCCATATTAATAAAGTATAAAGTTTGCATTAGAATTTTGTTTTATTTTTTCCTGGTTTTGACCAAATTATTGCTCTGCTCACCTGTATAGAGTCTTTAGTTCCCTATAATTTCCAGAGATTCTTCAGAGAATCTACTCTCTAGCCATGCCTTGCTTGCTCTATCCTTGAAGAGTTGTTTTTTTCATATAAGTGCAAAATTTTACATTTATCCCTAAAAAACTTAGCTTTTTATTTGTTCTTTTGTTCTTCCTTACCCTTCTGGATTCTGATTCTACCCTTCAGTATGCTCTCTGTCCTTCCAAACTTTGTGCGATTTTCACATTTACCATGTATACCAGCTATGATTTGATCCAAAATATTGATTGAAAAAATGGTGAAATATTTAGAATCATGGGCAGACAAATCTCTTGAGCATTTCTACTACAGACCTCCAGTCGAAGGAGGCCTTGACCATGAATGACTACTCTGATTTTGATCTTTCAACCAGGACCTAATTGTAGTAGCTCACATCTCTCCATATTTCTCATAAGAACAGGATCATTATATTAGAGTGTAAGCTCCATGAGAGCAGGGGATGTCTTTTGCCTCTTTTTGTATCTCCAGAGCTTAGCATAATGCCTGGCACATAGTAGGCACTCAATAAATATTGATTGATATAATTTGGGCTAACCATCTCCTCCCTACCCCTTCGATGAAATGCACTCTTTCCTTAACCTTATAGAACTCTTCTTTCCCTTCAAGATTCAGACCAGATACCATCTTCCTCATGAAGCCTTTTTTGATCTCTATACCTGCTATTTACCTCCCTCAGTAATTCTCTTTTATTTAAATATCTTACATTTAATTGGATTTCTTCTCTTTATATTTATTATGCATATATTTATATGGGTATTTGTCATTTCCATCAAAATGTAAGAGTCTTGAGAATAGGGATCATTTCATTAGGCTTTAGTGCCTGGCACGTGGGCACTAAATAGATGTTTATTGATAGATTGCCCTTAAGGATCATATATCTTTCTGAAAGCTTGGGGAAAGAAGGAATCAACATGTCTTCATATCAATGCAGAATATATACAAAATGATTTTGGAGGGAAGAGGGGTTAAATTAGAAACTGGGGGAATCAAGAAAGGCATCTTGAAGGAGCTGAACCTTGAAAATGACTAGGAGTTCTAAGAAGCAGAGATAAGAGAGTAACCATATTCCAAGCCTAAACAATGATAAGTTGTGAAAAGGCATGAAGACCAGGCATGGAATGTTGTTCATAAGACATAGAGTAGATCAACTTATTTAGAACATAGGGTGCCTGAGGAGGAGTAAGGTCCATTCAGCCTAGAAAGATGTATTAGAGCTAGATTGTGAAGGAACTTAATCGTCAAACAGGGGAGTTGACATTTATTTTATTCTAGATAAAGGATAGGAAATCCTTGACTTGACCAAAGGGAATGAAATGATCATGGGTTTTGGGAATATAAACTTGATATGAATTAGAAAGAGAAGAGACTGGATAAGAGAGAAATGAGTTAGGAAGCTCTTTCAATTGTCCAGGTGAAAGGTTTTGAAGTCCTTAACTAGTAGAATTGTGGTATGAGTGGTAAGAAGGGAATGGATGCACAAAAACCCAAACAAACTAAAAACATTGAGGAGGTGAAACTGAGGAGCCTTAGCATCTGATTAGAGTGAAAGAACAAAGAGATAAGCATGATTAGTAGATTGTTTGCCTTGGTAATTGGAAAAAATGGAGCTTTAATTGACAGGAATAGAGAAGTTAAGAGGAGAGAATCTAGGGGGAAAATAGAATTCAGTTTTTGACATGTGTTGTATATTGGACCTCCTAGTGAAGATATCTAGCAGGAATTGGTAATACAGGACTAGATATATAGATTTTGGATTGATGTGTACAAAGTTGTGCATGAGAAGAGAGAAGGGATTGGAACAGAATCCTTGGCTAAATCCGCAGAGGGCAGGACAAGAATGGTGATCCTACAGAGGTAACTGAGGATTGCTCATATAGGAAGGAAACCACAATAGCCCAATGCTGTGAAAACTCAGGGAGCAGAGATTATTCAGGAGAGATCGGTCAGTGTTACCAAATGCTGCCAAGAAGGGACTGGGAAAAGGCTCTTGGAAAAAGCAATGGAAAGGTCACTGGTGACCCTGGAGAGAGCAGTTTCATGAGTGGTGGGGAAGGAAACCAGTTTTCAAGAGGTTGTGAAGCAAGCCTGAGGTAAGAAACTACAGTCAATGAGAATAAACAGCTTTTTCTATGACACTTCCTGTAACATGGAAGAAATATACAGGATAATAACATGAGGGGGGAAGATAAAACCCAGTGCAAGTTGTATTTTGTTGGTTTGTTTTAGGATAGAGGAGATCTGGCTATGTTTGCTTGTAGGCAACAGGGAAGAAGCCAGTGAACAGGAGAGCTTGAAAATTAAGAAGAGAGAATTTGGAGATGAAAAGGGACAAGATTGAGTGTACAAGTTTGCATGGGCAAGAAAAGCCACTTCTGAGAGTAACGAGTGGGGAAAGAGTAAACAGAAATTGATGTTTAGATGTTTAGATGTTTAGATGATGATTAGACAACTCCTAGATGTTTAGATGATGATTAGAAGTTATGGATTTCGGGAAAAGAAGAAAGTTTGGATGGGTGACTTCATTTTTCTTTCTCCTCTGCTGAGAAAAATAGGTGAAAGTAATATAACTGGCATGAGGAGAAAAGAGCTTTGCAATAGTGTTCAGGGGGAGTGAATTAGAGATCCAAAATTCTGTTTTGATTCCTATCATCAGAAGTATAATTCAAACCCAGCACTTCATGATTCTCAAACCATTGCAGAGACTCTATTACAATGTTACCCATTTCTATCCAAGTATTTTGTCAAGGAGGTCTTTTTTACCCAATACATTTTTCTGTTCTTTTTTGTTGAAACATAGCCAAAGTATAGAGTTAGCTTTTCATTTTATTGAAGCACTGTTTTGTCATTAAGATAGCATTGGAGAACTGTGGAAAGTTGAAGTCAGTGTTGCTTCCTTCTTCATTGATTTTTGGTTGAATCTGCTTCAATCCAATGGTTGGAATATGATGGTGATACAAAGCTGATGGCAGCTGCCGTCATCTTAACAGGTGCTCTCTCTGTGGGCATTAATAACTGCTCTAGGGATTTCTCTATAGGGTTAACACTTGGGGCAATGAGGTGTTAATGAAACCACAGAAATAACCAAGGAAACCCTTACACCTGGAATAACTACATAGAAACTATTCATAGTTAGCCCACTTTTCGTCAAATAGCCCTTAATCTGCCAGTAATAGCTTAGCATCTTGAAGGTCTTCTGAGATCAGTGAGAGCACGGTAAAAGATGAACAGATACACAATAATGACTTAAATCTGTGTCATTTTCCCTTACATTCTTAAGGTTGGCAAGGTGACCTTGGTATGCCCGAAGAGGGGCACTAATACTTCTAATCTGTGCCTGTAAACAGCACAGTTGACTTTGGGTTTAATTATGACAAAGAAACACTTAGACGATAACCTAAAATGTGATCTCTCCATACTTACTAATAGTTTAAGGTGTGTTGACAAGAAATAAAGTGCAAATGTGTTGTTGACCTGAGGGAGATAGGAATGATGTGAAGGGTGATCAGGCAATAAAAAAAGCAGCCAGGGCTGAGGTGTGGGAAGGAGAGAAAATAGATTTCTGTTAATTTAAAAAAATGTGTGAAATGATGCATATACTTTTAGATAAGGTAACTGTACTATTAATTTTAATTAGCCATTTTATTTTGTTGCAAGACACCTCCCATGAAGCAGGAGTATATAATATAAAACAAAGCACATCAGTAAAACTATAAGTAACAAAAAAATGCAGTTATCCAGCAACAATAGCAACAAGAAGACAAGTGAAGGTCATGGCTCATTAATATTAGAAAGGAAAATTAGATATAAAATTCTAGAATAAGTCACTTTGGAAAGGAGGAAGAACATTCAAAAAAGTGTGTGTGTGTGTGTGTGTGTGTGTGTGTGTGTGTGTATTTCTCTTAAAATATTCTTGAGTGTAGGAAAGAAAAAACATCTCCTGCTTCTACATAATTAAATCCCGAGTTTCAGATCCCAACAAGAACTAATTTTATGAAGGAGAAGAGAATACGGTATTTCTGGATACCACAGAGCATTCCACTTTTGACCTTGTTTCCCAGATAAAAAGGGAAGAATGAATGAATAAATACTAAACGATATGTTAAGCACAAATTATGTGCCAGGCATCATACTAGGCACTAGAGATACAAATATGAAAGTGAGACGGTGGCTGACATTAAGAAGCTTATGTTATAATGGTGGGGAGAGATAACGCACAGAGGAAAAAAAATGTGTCCAAGTAAAGGAATTTTGGTCTGGGCAGTGATAAAGATGGTGAGTGGAACCACAGAGCAATTGATTGCCATAAACTTTCCAGAAGCAATAATTGTATTAATTTGATGTTTCAAGAATTATAAGTAGAAAGTGTAAGCGTGGAAGGGCAGTGTGGTGGCAGGGAAGGAAATGTGGGAAGATGTTCAAGGTAGATAGGTGGATATTATTGGATGGGATCTGATGTGTGGTCTGGACTTGGCTAGATATAATAGGTTAGATGAATTTACTCACTCACCAATCAGTGTAGCTCAATCCCAGTGGGGTCAAGTTCCAATGCTATGTGTTAACTCCCCTGGGGATTGGGGCAGAGCCTAGAGGTTTGGTCAGAAGGAAATACTTCAGGTGAGGAAAAGAGGGAAAGCTGCATAGCAGAAGGCAAGATGCCCAGTACATATTATTGTATAAGGTAATGAGTGAAATTGATGAACATTGATTAAGTACATATAGTGTGCTAGGCAATCCTAGGTGCTAGATAAGATGACTTTTTGTTACCTTTTCACATCTTTAGGCATCAGAGTGACTATTACTATTACTGTCTGCAATTATTGGGGGGAGGGGCATCAGGGTCCTCTTACCTCGGAAATGTTAGAGATTTATCCATTAAGATTCTGATGAGAGCAAGGGAATATATAAAAGTACCATGGAACTATAAAACATTATATAATGTAGGCAATGATTATTGTCAATAGGAACACGTAAATAATTATGAATTAATTTGGGAATAGGGAAACCGATTCCAAAATAGGGAACCATTTTACCCATTTTATTAGAGAGGCCTTGATATTATTTATTAGGCGGCTTTATGTATAATCTATCCATTTTATGTGAACTTTTAAAAAATCATCTGTTTGACAGGCATCAACAAACATGAATATTTTATTATAGAAAGAACATAAAAAGAGGATTATATAAGAAACTGAGTCTGTTACATTGAAAGAAATGGTGTCATACTGATATAGAAATGGGAACTATTTAACAATGTGGACGGATCCCTGCTGGTCATATTTTGACAGAAATGACATAGTAACATTGTATTCTATTTATTTTATTAAATATTTCCCATTTTAATCTGGTTCAGGCCACATATGATAATGTTGCCACAGGGTTCATGTTTAACATCTCTTTTGTAAAGCATGGTTTCATTTAAATATGTAATAAATTTAGCACAGTAGTACTAACCCTGAATTCCTTTTCTGAGTCCTCTACTAAATGTCTTTTCTGTTCTGTGTATTGTTTTTAAAATCTTTCATTGATGTCCTTTTCTTTTTTCCTATTGGGTTTTTGTTTTTATAATAAAATGTCAGTCTTATTTTGTGTGTGTGTGTGTGTGTGTGTGTGTGTGTGTGTGTGTGCGCGCGCGCTATGTATGCCAAGCCCCACTCTATGACCATCTGGAATCCTTAGTTCATAGGACCAAAGGATCATAGACTGAAGTTGGAAACAACTTTAGAGGACAGTTAGTTTTACACATGAGCAAAAAAGGGACTCAAAAAATTGTGTGGTCTTGTCCTGGTTCACATGTAAAATAAATAGGAAAGTGAGGTTGTGAATTCAGGTCCCCTGACACTTTCCACTCAAAATGTTTTCAGTAATTTCTTGCCTTATTGACTAGATCTTTTCAGAACTGCCATACATGCTTTGCCAAGTTATTTTTTGTTTACCAAACTTGCAACTATCATCCTCCTGGTTTTCATCGAGAGGTCTTTGATGGGGCCAGTACCTGAAGTATAACCATGCTCGTGTGATTGAGGTTGATTGGAGACAGAGATCATTGAAGTTGAGGTAGAGGAAATGGGAGGACAAAATATTCAAAGAGTAGGTGGGTAGGGATGAAGATGATGAGTATAAGAACTTATTGAGGAAGAGGAAGAATGCCTTTGAAATTGAGAAAAGATAGCAATTACAAGTCTGATTGCTG
Organism: Potorous gilbertii; assembly: GCA_028658325.1. NCBI lineage: Eukaryota > Metazoa > Chordata > Mammalia > Diprotodontia > Potoroidae > Potorous > Potorous gilbertii. The sequence goes on along the minus strand of CM053769.1, from coordinate 593,286,815 downwards.
CTGGAGAGAACTTTAAAGGAGAAACAGTCCCCATTCAGTAACAGAGGCAGTGGAAATATATGAAAGTGGCAACAGGGAGCAAGGAGTATGGCAACTTCTCTTCCTGGTGCTATGTTCTAGATGTCAGGAGATAAGACAGCCTGATGGAGATGGTGTCAAGAGATATTATTTTCTTCATGAAAAACTCAGGTTGCAATGAGTACTAAATAGAAAATAAAAGGAATGTGGAAAAGATCTTAATTGAAAAAGAGTTTGTTAAAAATGGAGAATTCCAGAGGTCACAGTGGCAAAGGAGGTCAGGGGATAAATAGAATCTGGAGAAGGCCAGGGCTGTGTTCATTATAGTGGAGGTGGGTGGGTTTGTCTTTGCCATAGTTCCCATAGTGATTTGGGGCATCCCATATAGCATGTTGGAAAAGTGAACCCTAAGAGATGTGACAATCAAATATCCTTTGAGCCAGATGAGAAAATATTCTGATTGAGCATTCAGCACTCTACCAGGGAGAGCAGATATAATCCACTTCAGATGTCAGTGCAAGGTCAGTGTGGGCAATCCCTGCACTAATGTGATCACAATTCTTAGCACTTTAGTGATAGTTTCATAAGTTATTATGGCCAAAAAAAATTAATCATCCATTAGCCAATCTCCTCCTAATCAATTTCTCCAGAATTGTTGAGGCTTGGTCTTTAAAAAGAAGCATGCAGTCTGCTATTGTTCCATGCCCAGGTCTTTGTAGGACCTGGCAAAGCTACTGCTCCAGCTGCATAGCCTTAGAGAACCCAACATCACTTCCATGCTTCAATGAAGCATCAGAGTAGAACTTTAAGAGAAATCCCGAGTGATGCTTTTGAAAAATTCAACATACCATTTTAAGTAAGTGAAACGAACATAATTCTTATGGAGTCTATAATCATCTCTCCCTCCCCCTCCACCCCTTTTTCCCTACAATGTTAAAGCCTCTGTGGATTCTCTTTGTATATAAAGAAAACACTTTGAGAAATTATCCCTCTCCAGACCCCAGTCAGTTTCCAATAAGCTTAATTGAATTCCACCACCATCACCAATCTTATAGATGATGTTGTTATTATATGTACAGGAAAGTTACTGATTAGGAACCTGATTCATCTGAATCAGTGCTCTAGAATATGTAAACAACTCTAATGGGTAAATGAACCTTTCAGTTAATCCTGATAAGAAAACATTCAGAATTCAAAGTACAACAGTGGCTCCAAAAATAAATCCCTCATGCCATGGAGCATGTAAGACTAATGGGTATGCAATCAGTAACATCTCTCAGACTTTTGAATTGACATATATTTATCTAATTTTGACTCTCTCTCTCTCTCTCTCTCTCTCTCTCTCTCTCTCTCTTTCTCTCTCTCTCTCCTTAAATCCTCCTGTTTTTAGGATAAGTTGATTGTGATATTACTCATACTATCAATTGCAATTTCCTTTCATTTAACCACGATATTTACAATCTGTAATTTTTTTTTTTTAGTAAACTGCATACACAAGGTGGTGATTAATGAGAGTAGTCTATTATTGTCTCCTGGAACCATCAGAACTAATTTTATTTATGCCTTGTTAAAAGTCCCAGGGTTCTTTTGTTTCCTAAACTCTCAGGAAAGAGATGTAATTGAAGGTAATAGAAAATGCAATTAATTAATGTGACAAAATTTAATGGAGACCTGTTTAAAGTATTAGTGATTCAATTTCAGTGAAGACAACTCAAAAAATAAGTTAAAGTACATAGATACCAATCTTGTGGATAGGATTTACCTGATAAAGATCTACTGCTATGTCTTGAGGCCAATAGTTTAAATGTACAGCTCTAGTTCTGGGACCACCTGAGGCCACCAGTCTGTCATTAATTCAACAAAGTCAGCCAGAAGTCTCTGATTAAATGGTTTAAATCCTTGTACATTTTTCAGCAGAAAATCTTCCTTGTCTGTTTGACCTAATTTTAAAAGGTCAATAAATACCCAAATGGTCCTGCAGGGAGAATACTTACTAAATGAAAAACCCATTGATCTGCTTCATTGTAATTGAGAGAAGTGTATAGTATCAAATTGGAGTTGTTTGTAAGGGTACAAGGGCTACTCTATGCTGAGTATGAATATTCAAAATCAATTCCATCCCAGCACACTCTCAGACCTGTAATGGAGAGTTCTAGGGTACAAACAGTGTGCCAGTTTGAGAGGCTTGGATAGAATGAAAGTCATGTGTATACAGTTCTGATTATGGAGACCAGAGGTAGGGATGCAGGGAGAAAGCATTTGGAATGATAGGTTCTTGGTCATTCAGCTAAAATTGTGTCTTTATGCATGTGATTTTAGGAATTATACAGATTTAACCAAAGAGTTCATTACCTGACCATCCATAGGCTCTTAGAACCCAAAATTTTAATTTAAGGTCTTGGGACATAAGAACCGAAGACTGTGAAATTCAATTGTCTTCTGTTGTTCCACAAGTAAAGTTCTCATCAAAGACATTGACCAAAGATGTACTGAAAGAAATGATCTCTCCTATTAAAGGTCACCAAATCATAAATCACACCAGTCAGTGCAGTGCTGTAGCTGCAATCTTGGCATTTATCATAAGCAACAAGAAATGAACCCTCAATTCAACTGTAATTTGTGGTGCAGAAGCAATAAAAGATGTACTTAAGACAAATTCATTAGAGATGTGGATTAGTTACAAAGTTGATTTCTAGACTGCTAAAGAAGTAGGATTGCTAAATTTTTTTATTTTCTAAATTTCTATATTCAGGGGCAAGGACCTTTTCCCTTTTCCTTTCCAGTTAATCTAATCTAATGGATCACTTTCGGGTCAGCAAGATTCTTTTTTTCCAGGAGGCAATCAGGGTTAAGTGACTTGCTCAGTCATGTAGCTAGTAAGTGTCAAGTGTCTCTGACTGGATTTGAACTCAGGTCGTCCTGATTCCAGGGCCAGTGCTCTACCAATTTGCCCCGCAAGATTTTTTTCCAAAGGGCACATGTCACTATCAATCTCCAAATGATTACTCAAATAAGAAAGGGAATTTTATTTAGTTTCATTTATTTAAATAACCACAATTTTTTTCACATTTTTCTCTCTCCATTACACATTGAAATATAATTAAATTTATTCAATTTGACATTTTGTTTGTGTTGTGATCTTCTAAACAGAGTAAGAAACAGGATATTCCTCGGGAAGATCAGGGTCCGACCACCAAGAATTTGGATTTTTGGCCCCAGCTCATAACTCTGATGGTCACAATTATTGATGAAGATAAAACTGCATATACACCTGTCCTGAATCAGTAAGTATTCTGCTTTGGAAATGGATGGACTTTCCATTCAAGTGCATCAACCAAATAAAATTAACCCTTTATCAATATTACCATAAGAGGATAAATCATGTTTCAAACTATTTAAAATAATCTACAAATGAAATTTTAAACAGTCTTTCTTTATGTTTTTACCACTTAAATTAGCATTAAAATAAAATGAACAAATTTAAGATATTTAACTCTTTGAATACAGTCAGTGCCTAGCATAGTTAATTAAATAGTTCATTGAATTTGGGTTGAATTGGATATAGAGGCAAAGTTTTTCTGACCACCTTTTTTCTTTAGAACTAGGTGTTTCCTCATTCTTTCTTTCCTCTCTTTGCCCCTTCTTATCTTTGCAGAGCTAGAAAGAATATTAAAGATAAAATAAAGAGGGAATTTGACTATAATTAAGGATGCTTTTGTCTGAAAATCTCACCTTAAAAGGGTTGAAAGTATTAATTTTAAGCAACTACTTAGATTAAATTTCCCTTCACTAAAGAACCATAACTGCAAGTACAAAATATCAGTTTGACATGTAAAAATAAAGAAAATGATCCTGAATTATTGCTATTTTAATATTTTACTATACTATGCACCCATTGAGAATAAATTTCATGTATTATCCAACTTGTATCTGTCTTGGCGCTGTGCTTTGCACATGGTGGTGATGATTAGGATGGGCATGGGACATTTTGATAGGGTCTTAAGTCAAAAACCATCTTGTGTAGTAAACAGTGCTAGTGCTATTATCCTCGTTTTGTGGATATGGAAACTGAGGTTTAGAGAAGCTAAGTCATTTGCCTACAGGCACTAAGAATAAGAACTTGAACTCAGGTCTTCTTACTCTAAGACAAAATGTTCTTTCTTCTGTAGCCTTCCCTTTCATATAAATTTGATTAATTAATTACTTCTTAGCTTCCAAATTAGCACAACATATTTGTAGTTCTATATTAATTTGAATGGACTTCTTAATATATGCTATTATTTTATTTTCATGTCCTTTTTCTAATTCTTTCCTTCATCATCTTATAGAGGAGACTGTAGTGATTACCACCATCCGACAGGGATATACTAAGTGCTCACAGGCACGTTCTGTTAGGCTATGTGCTGGATGAACAAGTTAGACAAATGTGGTTCATGCCTCCAAGGGTCTACGATATGACTTTGGAAAATATGTCCAGTGAGAGGATATTGGCATATTAGTAGATGCGAACATGATAGACTGAAGCAGGTGTTTTCATAATGGAGTTGCTGTCTTGATAGCTCCCGAATGAGCTTCTTATATAAAACATCTGTTGAAGAAAATAATTGATAAAACATCTACATTCAGTAAACTGTAAGTTCTTTGAGGATAGGCACTGCTATTTTTTGGTCTTTGTATTTTTGCTTAGAGAAGTACTATGGTATGGAGGGTAAGGACTTGGCATGTGACTGAAAAGTACTTTCAAAATCTCTCTCTGATATTTCTGGATTTTTTTTTTACTTTGGGCAAGTTACTTAGCCTCTTGGTGTTCACAGACAACTTTCTGAGGCTGTAAATTACAGAGGAACAATGGCTGTCCATTGGTAGAGAGACTTTCTTCACTGGAAGTTCCCTATGTTAATGAAATCACAAGTTGTCCAAAAGACAAAAGGAAGAAGATGTGGAAGAAGAGGGAGAAAAAATTTGCTTGTAAATGCACATGTGACATCAAGACTGATTATTAATCAAGGCAATGATCATTTATTCCTATTAGAATTTTGCTGTCAGGAATCAGCCTCCCAAAATAATTGGTTATACCTTTACGCTTAACTGAATTTCAGAAATCAGCATTGGACTATTGTTATTCGGTTGCTTTGGTTATGTGTGACTCTTTGTGACTACATTTCGGGTTTTCTTGGCAAAGATACTGGAGTGATATGGCAGTTTTCTTCTCCATTTCTTCTCCAGATGAGAAAACTGAGTCAAATATGGTTAAATAATTTGCCTGGGGTCACACAGTTAGTTAAGTGTATAAATCCAGTTTAGAAATGAGGAAGATGAATCACCTAGCTCCCTAAAACATAGCTCCAGTAAAATGTCTATTACAAAATGGTAGGATATTGACTTTTTTCCACAACTCTTTCTTATTCACTTTATTACCTATAGATAGCCAGTTTCTCAGTTAACAGTGCATTCTTATGATCCATATCGTGTATTATGTGTGTTAAATAGAACCTTTAAATCAACATCCCACTATAAAATTGTGCTCAAGATTTTGCTTATTAAGGACAATAACATACAATGAGTGTAGTTACTGAAACTGGGATGGGAAAATTGTCATATTTACATTTCAGTTTGTTTTAAAGTAATCTCTGCTACTAAATGAGACATGAAGTGAGAAAGAAGATTGTGAAAGAAATGTCATGTCTTATGATACCTAATGTCTAATGAAGTGAACCCTCAATATAATTGAGCAGTTCTTTCTTCCTTTGGTCTGACCCTGAGGCTCTATGTCTTTAATGAAAGTCTGGGCTTTGTTTTATTCGAATACTGACTCAGTAGCCTAAAATTGCCATATTGAAAAGGTCATACCAATGTCTTTGGATACTTCTTCCTTCTTTGTGTTAATATTCTCCCATCCTCCTAAATGACATAAAGAAATCTGCCTGAAGATACGTGCCTACCTTTCTTAACCTCTCTAGGACCAACCCTTATCTGATTTGATTTGGTTGTTTGTTTCATAAGATTTCATAGGAACTGGGACCATGAATTTTCTTTTGTTATTAATGTCCATAGCCTCCGAGATGAGGAGGTAACTAATGTCTAGACTAATGTAATTGCTAACAGTGGAAATAGAAAAGATCTGCAACTCCATGAACTGTGTCTGTAGGTGCTGGGGTAAGGGGCAGGAAGGACAGAAGATCACAGGTTCTTAGCTGTAGCCCAGCTATGTAACCACTGATAATTTCATGTCCACATATATGAGTTATCCCAAGACAGCAGGCAGTTTAGAGCCTTCCAAATAATTTGGTATCAACATACTTTGAAATAGGGCTATCAGTAATAGGAAAAAAAACTAGATAGGTTAAATATAGCCCTGCCATTGAAAGAGGGGTGATAGTTAATTAAAGAAATATTTCCACCCTGCTTTATGAAGGGACACACTATTGCCCGGTGGATGGAGAGAGCAAAGGAAAAATGATACCTTAGAGTCCAAAGAAGCTTGTTTTGACCTTTCAGTCAGTAAACATTTATGTAATGTTCCTCCTGGCCAAGTGACTCAGTAAATACTGGATCCTGGAAATAGGAAGACCTGAGTTCAGATGCGGCCTTAGATGCTAGCTGTATGACTCTGGACAAGACTCTTAATTTTTCTTGGCTTCTCAACTGTAAAATTTGGATAGTAATCATAAGAGCTCCTACCTTGCAGGTTTGTAGGAAGGATCAAATGAGATAATATTTGGAAAGCACTTAGCACAATGCCTGGCACATAGTAGGTGCTATCTAAATGTTTATTTTCTCACTGCTTCCGTTTTGCTGGATGCTCTATTATAAAAGTCTCTTTGATGTGACTGACTTCCCTCTTGCTAACCCCAAGTCTTTTTTTTTTCCTACTTTCTTCTCCTTTGACCTTTTTATACTATTTGGTACCATGGACCTAAGTTTCCCTGATTAAAAAAAAAGTATTGGCAACAATTATGAAATCTTAGGCAAGAAATAAGATCATGGGAACATAGGCTGGGTTTTTGAACTTGTTCTCCTTTGAGGCAAAGAATTCAGAGGGGAAAATTTGATTTGAAAGTGAAGCCAAGAAGATGATATCTGAGAATGGGATTTGAACTTCTGGACCATGGCTTAAACTTCTGGACCATCTAGGGATGGCAAATTTCCTGGCCAGAGATTAATTCTCTTGATTCCTACCAAAGTCTCTCTCCCATACATACCCTTCCCTTCCTTTCACTCACATGTGTGCCATTACCCTGTTCAGGGATAAATGCACTGGAGAAGGAAATGGCAAACCACTACAGGATCTTTGCTATGAAAACTCCAAATGGGGTCACAAAAGTTGGACATGACTATAAAAAACTGAACAACAATAAAAAATTGAGTTGCTAGACACTGGGGATACAAAGACCAAAATGGAAGCATTCTCTGCTCTCAAAGAACCCATATTCTACTGAGATTCCATTAATGACAAATTAAAAACTTAATGTAATATTAAATATAATACTGCAATGACAAATTGTAGAAATTTGTTTTTAACCTAGTCAAGGAAAGCAAGCTATTTCTAAAACTTTGACACATAGCAGTAGCACTATATAGTTAACTGCTGCCCCAGTAAACAGAGAAGCATGGAAGCCAGAAGTTAAATGGACAGTAGGGTGAACCTTTAACCAGAAACCCAAAAGACATAAACTCAAAAGCAGAACCTATGAGCCTACCACCCAGAGGAAGAAAACTTTAGAAATTACTTTGAAATATGGAGGAGTTTTGGTATTGTGAAAAAGTCATGGTTTCATCAGAAGCTGAGATATTGGAAATATTTTTCATATAGTAAAAGTTATATGTTAATTTTTATATCTGCTAATTAAACCATCAAGAACTTTAAATTAGATCATTCTACTCCTGGTAAATATGAAAGTACAGAAAAGCTTTGTTATTTAGGCAGTGGAGGGGAGTCCAAACTAAATAAACTAAGAATTCTCCTTGGCCAAGATGTGAGAATTATTATAATTAACTAACAAAGAAAACACTGGAAAGAAGGACCTAAGGAAAGGCCTTCTGCTTAAGAATGTTATAAAAAATATAATCAAGGTTATGTCTCTTTTTCTATCTATACATTCACCCTACCACCTTTGCCAGTCCTGCAAAAAATGGACATTACTGTGAATACTTTGATGTCCCTGAAATACCAAGTTATTAAGAGAAAAACTTCTTTCCCTTGGCAAGATCATCTGTGAAGATTTTTATGGGAAGACTTAGATAGTCAAGAACCTTGAAATGAGGATTTCAGTGGGCAGTGTTGGAAGAGATGCCAACACTGAAAACATCAGGAGTCATCCAAGTAGCATGACTCATGTCATTGTCCCTTTTCTGAAAACTTCTTAAATTTTCAGGTTGCTGTGTCTACTTTCAAAGTTTTGAAACTATTGTCTTGATTTGAGAAAAAATGGACTAACTCTAGATTAAAACAGAAATGGTAGAAAGAACCCTGAGTAGGATTAGGAAAAGTAAACATGGCACTTTGTCTCTCCATTTATTTTCTACATGGAAAAATGATGAAGTAAACTATACAATCTCAGTCCTTTTCCAGCTCCAAATTCTAGAATTCTACACTGATTCTGCCAGCTACAAGATCTAGACGTAAATTGATTTACAATTTCAGGTTGCTTTAGCAAGTGCTTTTAAATGCTCTGTTGTTCTGCACAGTCATTTTCAAGTTCTTCCAATTAAAATTAAACTTTATTTTAAAAATTAATGAAATAATTTTGATACCCTTATGGAAGTTGAGGGAGAAGGGGAAAGGGAAGCTTTTATAAATTCTCTTCTACCAGACATCTGTACTCTCATACAATTGTTGATTGAAAGGTATTGAGAATACATCCTGCTGTTACTATGTTTGACTCTGAAAATGTAATCCAGTAGAGTAAATGTCACCTTATTAGCTCCCTATACGTGTCAAAATTATGCACAATTATTTGAAGGATTTAATGAAGACTATGTTGTTCACCGATCATCTCATTATTATACTGTAATCTCCTTGAGATCAGGGAGTTTTTAAATTGGTGCCTCTAATGCCAGTCATAGTGTCTATCATACTTAGTAAATATTTTTGATTGGCTATTAACCTCAAATGAAATCTCAAACAAGGAAATTGCTACTCATCAAAGATTTTCACCAGTATCCATGGACACAGAACCACAGTTCTCTGTCATTGTCAATGTCAGTGGCTGGTAATGATCTTAGAGATCACTGAGTCCATTTTACAAATGAAGAGATTGCAACACAAAATGGTTGAGTGACACCCTTAAGGTCATACAGCTAGTCATTGTTAGGCAAAATCTCAATCCAGATGACTCGACTGTGATACCTCATTGACACGTAATTTTTCATAGACTTCTGAAGTATATCTTGGTAGACTCATTTGACTCAAAGACTTGCCATTAGATTGGAAGCTAAGTGAGGATTGCCTTTTACTTCTTTTTGTATCCTTAGTGCTTAGCATGGTGTCTGGTCCTTAACAAATGTTTATTAATTGATTAATTATCCATCACAAAATACTTTACATGAATTGTCCTATTTAATTTTCACAACAATACTTTAATGACAGTAGTACATGTATGACTGTGCCCTTGTTAGCTTTGAAGAAATTGAGGTTCATCTAGATAGGAACTCAGCAGAGATTACAAGACTAGTGATCCATGTAGGAGCTGCTAGGTGATGCAGTAGATGGAGCGTTGGACTTGCAGTCAGGAAGGCTAAAATTCAAATTCTGCTTCAGGTGTGTACTAGCCTGTGTGACACTGGGCACGTCACTTAACTTCTGTCTGACTCAGTCTCTTCATCTGTAAGATAAGGATCATAGTAACTCCACCCAGCTACCCTCTCAGGAAATTTGTGAGGAACTAATGTGATATTTGTAGAGTACTTTTGCAAACATGAAAGTGTGACATAAATACTAGCTGATGCTTAATATTAACTATGATAATACAAATACTTATTATGACGCCACCTGCCTCCAAGAATTGTTGTGAGAACCAAATGAGATAGTATTTGTAAAGCACTTTTCAAATTTATTGTTTATTTCTGTTACTATTACTGACATTATTACTCACTTCCAAGGATCAAATGGGAAAATTATAAGGAGCTTTGCAAACCTTAAATTGCTATTTAAATGGTAACTAGTAGTAGTAGTAGTAGTGGTAGTAGTAGTAGTAGTAGTAGTAGCAGCACCAGTAACAGTGACTGTTGTGACTGATAGAGACATGCTTGCAGTGTCTCATTCCAACTCTACTATTTTTTCTACTACCTAATGTTTTTTCCAAACATACCCTCAAATTCTATGAGTTTTTTCAGTAGAGTATTTGTGAATGGAACATTGTTAACCAATACCACTTTCCATACCTGAGAAAATTATTGAGGCAAGTCCTTTCATTCTTATTTGGAGGCATTCTTGTGGCAAGCAGTATCTGTGACTAACTTTCTTAGATCAGAATTTAGTTATATTTTTTAATTCCTCATCTTTTTCTCTGCCTGTTGCTGAGTTGTTGCTTTTAAAAACTGTATTTTTTATTTGTTCTATTAAATATTCCCCAAAATTTTAACCTTAATTTTTTAAAATTTTGAGTCCTAAATATTTTCTCTCCCATCCTCACCCCTTGAGAAGGCAAGCAGTAAGATATTGATTATGCATGTGAAGTCATGTAAAGCATATTTCCACATTAGCCATGTTACAAAAGAAAACACATACAGACACACACACACACACACACACACACACACAAAACAAGAAAGAGAAAAAAGTATGCTTCAATCCACCTTCACAGTACATTCATTCTTTCTAGAGGTAGGTAGCATTTTTCATTGGCATCCTTTGGAATGATCTTGAATTACTGTAGCTAAATACCAGAATAGTTATCTTTCACAGTTGATCGTTGTTACAATAATGCTGTTAGTGTGTACAGTGTTCTCCTAGTTCTACTCAGTTCACTTTGCATTCATTTTTTTGAACCATTTTTCTTGTCATTTCATATAGCACAATAACGAGTCATCCTGTCACAATCATATACCGCAGCTTATTCAGTCGTTCCCCAATGATGGACATCCCCTCAATTTCAAATTCTTTGTCACTTCAAAATGACTTGCTATAAATATTTCTTGTAAATAGGTCCCTTTCCCTTTTCTTTGATCACTTTGGCATATGGGCCTAATCATGTATTGGGGGCTGAAAGTTTTATAACCTTTTGGATATAGTTCCACATTGTTCAAATGATTCGAGCAGTTCACATCTCCACCAACCGTGCATTAGGGTCCCAGTTTTTCCACCTCTCCTCCAGCATTTCTCATTTTTCTTTCCTGTAATTTTTATGAGGTCACATCACAGAATTGTTTTCATTTGCATTTCTCTAACCAATAATGGTGAGAGCATTTTTGCAATGTGACTATTGATAGCTTTGATTTCTTCTTCTGAAAACTGCCTGTTTATCTCCTCCTTTATCAATTGAGGAATGGTCCTTATTTTCATAAATTTAGCTCAATTTCCTATATATTTTAAAAATGAGGCCTTATCAGAGAAACTTAAGTGTAAAATTTTCCCCTAGTTGTCTATTTTCCTTTTAATTTCAGCTACACTTGATTTGCTTGTGTAAAATCTTTTTAATTTCATGTCATCAAAATTTTACATTTTGATTCCCATGATACTTTCTATCTCTTATTTGGTCATAAACTCTTTCCTTATCTATAAATCTGATAGGTGAATTCTTTCCTAATTTACTTATGATATCACCTTTTATGTCTGAATCAGTGTTCCATTTTTATCTTGGTATATGGTATGAGGTGTATGTCTACTTTCTGCCAAATTACTTTCCAGTTTTCCCAGGAATTCTTGTCAAATGGTGAGTTCTTGTCCCCAAAGCTTGGATCTTTGGGTTTATCAAGCCACTGTCATTTACTCCTCTGTATTGTAGAGGCGATCCGTTCCACTGATTCACCACTCTTGTTCCTTGGCAAGTACTAGTTTTAATAATTATCACTTTGTAATATAGTTTGAAACTTGGAACTGCTAGACTACCTTTCTTCACATTTTTTCCTTGATTCCTTTAACATTCCCGATCTTTTCTTCTTCCAGATGAATTTTGTTATTATTTTTCTAACTATATAAAATAATTCTTTGGTAATTTGATTGATAAAGCACTGAATAAGTAAATTAGCTCAGGTAGATTTGTTATTTTTATTATATTGGTTCAGCTAACCTATAAGCAATTAATATTTTTCTAATTCTTTAGATCTGCCTTTATTTGTGTGAAATGTTTTGTAGTTGAGTTCATATATTTGCTGGCCTTGTCTTGGCAGGTAGACTTCCAAGTATTTCATATTATCTATGGTTATTTTAAAAAGGAATTTTTCTGTCTATTTCTTCCTGCTGGGTTTTATTGGCATTATATAGAAATGCTGATGATATCTGTGGGCTGATTTTATATCCTGTAATTTGTTTTTGATATGTGTATGAAAGTTCCTTATGAAAGAAAGTGCTGAGCTCCTATCTAGATCAGCATTCAGGGCCTTCCTCTGAAACCCTTTAATTAAATGTTAGTTTCCATCATCTATGAAAATGGTAGAATGTAGATGTTGATAATGTAATACCTACCATGGAGGCTTGTGAGACTCAAATGAGATGACACATACTTCAAAGTGTCATGTGAATGTCAGTTATTGCTACCATTGGTGTATCTTGGCTATTTATTAAAAGTAACCTAACAATTACCTAGCCACCCAAGTGACAGGAAAATGAATATATCATATATATATATATGTATATGTATATGTATATATTCATGTGTATATATACACAAATAGAAATCTATGTACATTATGTGTATGCATGCATATACACACACACATATATATATACATGCATATACACAGAGATGTGTGTGTGCACTCTTTCCAAGAATGTTTAAGACAACTCTTTGAATTCATATAGATTTGCATAAAGTGAAAATATTAAAATAAAGTGCTGGAAGAAAGCATGGTAACAGGTTCAAATTTCAGCTGTGCTATCTTACTACATTTGTGACTAAGACAAGTCATTTAACCTATTTGAGGGTGTAATGGCAAGCAAAGTGGGATCTTTTGCTGTTTTTGTTTTAGTATAATCAAATGCCTCTGATTGAATAATGTGATTAAAGATCTTCCCCACCCATTAATGGGCCTGGGAAGATTTGTGGGAAGGCCCATAACTTTTGTTAATGAGGCACTAGTTCCCAAGGGTTGTAATGCCATCTGGCTCTGAAAAATGTGTAAGTACTCTGAGGTGAGGTTTTACTTTAGAGCTTACTCATTGGAAGTGTTTGTTTGGCCAGAGGAGACTCTGGGTAGTCGCTAACAAGCCTCCTGGCTTTGAAAACCCAGATGTTGGTGCTTCTCTGTCCAGTAACTATGTATGTATGATCAGACAGATATCTATCTGTTGATTTGTCAGACAGTTAGAAACCCTGTCTGTTGATTTTGGTTTCTCTGTATTTTCTCTGAAATTCAAGGTGCTGACTTTTTCCCCTGAAGTAAGTAAATGATATATGTGCTTGATTAATGTGATTATTGAACCCTAAAGTTGTTTTCCTTTTAAAAAAACAGATCTAAGAACCTGTATAACAGGCCCTCCTGTGTATGTCAGGGTCCTTACTGTTACAGGGGGCCACCTATAAACTGAGGGGACAAAGAGAGGCTAGATGACCTCTATAGTCCTTTCCAAATCCAGTTATTTTATACCTAAAATTTTAATGCTAATCTAAATCAATCTAGTTGTTGTCGTCACAATTATTGATATTTTAATATTGAAAGTCTTGGTTCTATTGCATTCTATCCAAAATGTGCATTTTATAGACATAGTGTATTGGTCTTCAGGGATGTGAAAAATGACCATTAGGATTAAGAAGCTCCTCAGTGACACCAACTTTTCATTGTATTAAATATTGGAATGAGGTCTTGTCCTCCAGGACTTTGGCTCATATCTGGATGATCTTTTTGAGTTTTTTTCAGTTTCCCCTGAAATCATTAAACCTTTTAATTTATATCATCTTTTTCCACATTTACCTATACCTTGATTCCCACTAACCCAGCAAGCTATTCCACTTCTTTAGGCTGCACTTGTGTTAACAAACTAGATCATCAGCTATGAGGAAGATAAACAAAATTCCCTTGATTGCTGTTGAAAACTAAAAAGTATAAAAGGGAAAATGTGAATGTTTATTGATGTATTTTAGAACCTTTGCCCAAGTTTCTGTTTCTTGTGACATGCTTGATAGAGTGCTAAGTTTTGAGTTGGGAGACCTGGATTCAAATCTGCCTCTGACATTCAATATTTTTGTAACATTTGGCAACTCATTTACATGTGACATAGACAGTAACCTGGGTTTAGTTCTTAACTGTTTACTTACTTGGTATGGAAGCAAATTCCTTTACTAATATCACAGATTCTTTGATTATAATGACATGTACAATGCATAGTTTATTACTCCAGACCCATCTTCTTTTTACAACCTCCATTTTACTAATGTTAAAGTAAACTATAGGTCAATGTCAGCTGGAAAATTTGGACATAGAGGCAGAAAATAAGAAATGATTTAGGCTTTGATTCTAACTTATTTAATTATACTCAATCAAGATATAAAATTGAGAAGCAATTTTTTAAAAAATAGTCAGCAAATGCTGTTTAATTAGTTGAGTTCACAGATAGACAGATAGGTGCCACAGACCTGACAAGAGGAAGCTATGATCCGAAATATGACCTATCATGTGAACCTGGACTGACTTCAACTTTTTCCTGCCTCAGTTTTCTTAACTGTAAAATGGATATAATAAGAGCACCTATTTCCCAATCCAATACAATAAATATTTATTAAGATTCTATTATGTGCCAAGTCCTGTGGTAAGGAGGCAGTTAATAAAAAGGAAGCAGTGCCTGCCCTCTAGGAATCTAGGGAGATAACACATAAAAGAGGTAAGAAAGCATGGATGGGGTTGTGGGGAAGGCATGGTGGCATCTCGTTCTGTGGAGTTGGAACTAGGCGGAGCAGGAGAAAAAAAGTGGTGGAAAGCTGAGGGCCAAGGAGGCAGAGAGAGCTGGTGTCCATCAAGGCTTGAGTTAGCAGTATGGTGGTGAGATTCTAAACAGAGGAGTTTATCCTGGGAGTGGCATCTGAGTTGAAACCAGGCAGAGCAGCAAGTGTGAGGTAGAGTGCCTCCCCTTGTTTCTGTGAAGATAAAATGAGATGTTTGCAAACCTTAGAGAGCAGGCACATTACAAGCTGTTGTTATTATTCATACCATTAGAAACAAGCTTTTTCACTCTTACGTTAAACCTTTCTTATTTTTTCCTTTTATGTCATTGCTCCATAACCTATTCCTAGCCCTTCTGTAATTTCCTAGAGAAAAAGTTTTGCTGTTAATAGTTATTTTTTGGCTTTTTTCTTTCCTTTGAGAAAATTGTAGCTAATTACAGTAATGTATGTCAAGCTTTAAGAGCAGAATGAATTAACAGATACTGAAATTCTTATAGTATGAAAGGGCTACAAATCTCTCCTGAATTCTAGCAATGAAAATGCAACTCTAATTGTATTACTGACACGCAATAATGTACAACCTCTGCCTGTGGAATTAAAATAATGAACATTATTTTCTTCGAAGGCAAACTTTGCATATCAAAGTAATACATCTAATGAAGTTTAATTTTCTCTGTTGTGACTCATGCATCAGTATTATCACATTCAGCAATATAAGATTGTTTTATTTATTTTACCAAGAGATCTGAATGACAAATTAAATTCTAAGGTTATTTGTTACTCATGGAATTTAATATATAACATATTCGTGTGTTTTCTTAATTGCTATATCTTAATAAGTAGAGATATACTCACAATACTGGTATAAATCAGTTATTTCATTAAGCCTTCTTTATAAGTAATAGATGAGAGAGGAACTAATACTTGATGAGTGAGAATTACTTCTTTACATGACAGAATTAAGTTATATACAATTAAGGCTTACTAATTCATACTAATTTGAGAGATGGCCTAAGTTAGTGACTAGGAATAGGGACTGGACATCTGATTTTCTTCCTGTTAGGAGCTTCTGCTTTATTCACCAAAGCTGGTTTGGCACCTTCTATGTAACTTGTCTGAGTATTACCTAGAGCACCAAGAATTAAGTGATTTGCTTAAGGTCCTGCAGGTGTCATATGTCAAAGACAGGACTAAATTACTAAATTAGTAAAAAGTATGAATTATCAAGCATGTTTAAAGAAATACTGTATTTTTGTTATTGAATATTTTGTTTTGTTTTTGCTTCCTAAGATACACTCACTTAGATGAAAAAATTATCAAATACATTTTTCTTGATTATCTATTCTAGGGAATATCTAAACATTTAATTCAATTCCAATATATGTAGAGTGTTATTCTAGCCAGTATGGAGGTCATAGCTCTACAGCAGGAAGGGGAGGCTTCTTGTAGTCATAGACTATCTAGTCTCGCCTTCTCATTTTACAGATGAGGAAACAGGTTCATGGAGATTAAATAACTTGCCTAAGATGACACCACTGTAGTGGTATGGTCATAACATCAACATTAGATGTGGAATAGGAAATCTGAGTCCAGCGTCAATGTTCTTTCCATTATGCTGTATGATGTATGTACCTCAGCACCGACAGAGGTCATTAGAACATGATAAGATGTCTTTAAGAAGCTTACTTTTTAATCTATAACAGGGGGTCTTTCTGTAAATTCTGAAATCACACTATACCTACTCATAAGCCCATCTCTGAAACAGCTAATTCACTTATAAAGAAGTAGAAGACACATGGGGGGCTAGCTAAGGATGCAGGGTGTTGTAGTCATTCCCAGCCTTGAAAGAGACTGAGTTGTGAAGATGGAGTGGAGAGGTGTGGAGGGCAGCCCAGCATGCAGAGCATGTAGCACAGCCCAACAGGGACAGGTCTTGGAACAGGCTTCAGGAAGCCATGAGCAGCAGCAGTGTCCAGATTGCTCAAACCACAAACAGTTTCAAAGGTCAATGGGAGGGCTCCTTCACCCAGGAAATGGGAAAAGATAAATGTCTCAGAGAACTGGGCTTCAAGCCTGTTTTAATGGATAACTCATTAGGGAATTTATTGTACAAGGCATTTTTTTCTGAACATTCTTGCCTCCTCCTAGGAGAGAGGCAGGCTTCTAAATGAATGTACGTTAAAAGGTTGACTTTCCAACATACTTCTTGGACTTGGGTGATATTTCACAGCAGGCACTGCAATGGCAGCACCCTCCACCTAGAGCCCCTTGAGGCTCAATTGAGCCATTGATCTGAATCTCAGCCCCGAGCTCAGACCTAGGGTGAGGAGGAGACCTAGTGTGGTGGAGCTGGAGGTGATTGAGGAGAGGGAATTCTACTCACAGATCCTGGGCAGAAAAGCTTGTGGTTGCACTGACACCAATATGCAGGCCAGGAGAGGAGTAAACTCCTTTCCCTTGAGTGTGCCACCTTGGAGGAACTGAAAACTTACAGATTGCCAGAGTATACCCTCCCCTTGATAAAGGACTCAAAAGTCAAGTAGCTGGCTGGGAAAATGCCCCCAAAAAGGACAAGAAATAAGACTATAGAAGGTTACTTTCTTGGTGAACAGGTATTTTCTTCCATCCTTTTGGATGAGGAAGAATAATGCTTACTGTCAGAGGAAGTTGAGGCTTCTGCATCCAAAATAAGTATGCAGTGGTCTCAGGTCATGGAAGAGCTCAAAAAGGATTTTGAAAATCAAGGAAGAGAGGAGGAGGAAAAACTGGGAAGAGAAATGAGAGAGATGCAAGAAAATCATGAAAAGCAAGTGAACAGCTTGTTAAAGGAGACCCAAAAAATACTGAAGAAAATAACACCTTGAAAAATAGGCTAACTCAATTGATAAAAGAGGTCCAAAAAGTCAATGAGGAGAAGAATACTTAAAAAGCAGCATTAGCCAAATGGAAGAGGAAGTTCAAAAGCTCACTGAACAAAATAGTTCTTTCAAAATTAGAATGGAGCAAATGGAAGCTAACGACTTTATGAAAAACCAAGAAATTACAAAACAAAACCAAAAATATGAAAAAATAGAAGATAATGTGAAATAACTCATTGGAAAAATAACTGACCTGGAAAATAGATCCAGGAAAGACAATTTAAAATTATGGGACTACCTGAAAGCCATGATCAAAAAAAGAGCCTAAATATCATCTTTCATGAAGTTATCAGGGAAAATTGCCCTGATATTCTAGAACCAGAGAGCAAAATGAATATTGTAGCCAAATTCCAGAGTTTCCAGGTCAATGAAAATATATTGCAAGCAACTAGAAAGAAACAATTTGAGTATTGGTGGAAATGCAATCATGATAACACAGAATCTGGCAGCTTCTACATAAAGGAGTTAAAGGGCTTGGAATATGATATTCCAGAAGTCAAAGGAACTAGGATTACAACCAAGAATCACCTGCCCAGCAAAGCCGAGTATAATCATCAGGGGGAAAAGTGTTGATTCAGTGATATAGAGGACTTTCAAGCATTCTTGATGAAAAGACCAGAACTGAATAAAAATTAGACTTTCACACACAAGAATCAAGAGAAACATGAGAAGGTAAACAGGAAAGAGAAATCATAAAGGATGTTCTAAAGTTGAATTGTTTACATATCTACATGGAAAGATAATATTTGTAACTATTGAGATGTAACTCTTGAGATGTATCTCAGTATTTGAGTTGTTGGAGGGATTACACACACACACACACTCACACACATATATAGCTGGAAAGCACAGGGTGAGTTGAATAAGAAGGGATGATACCTAAAAATATGAAATTAAGGGGTGAGAGAGAAATATATTGGGAGGAGAAAGGGAGAAATGGAATAGGGCAAATTATCACTCATAAAAGAGGCAAGAAAAAGTTTGTTCAATGAAGGAGAAAAGGGAGGAGGTGAGAGGGAAAAAAGTGAAGCTTACTCTTCACATTTGGCTTAAGGAGGGAATAACATGCTCACTCAATTTGGTATGAAAATCTATTTTACACTACAGGAAAGTATGGGAGAAGGGGACAAGTGAGGTGAGGGGGAAGATAGAAAGGAGAGCAAATGGAAGAAAGGAGTAATTAGAAGTACACATTTTAGGGGAGGGACAAGATCAAAAGAGAGAATAGAATAAATGAGGGGCAGGGTAGGATGGAGGGAAATATAGTTAGTCTTATACAACATGAATATTATGGAAGACTTTTGCAAAACTACACATATACAGCCTAAATTGAATTTCTTGCCTTCTCAGTGGGAATGGGTGGGGAGGGAGGAAGGGAGAGAAATTGGAATTCAAAGTATTAGGAATGAATGTTGAGAATTGTTTTTGCATACAACTGGGAAATAAGAAATATAGGTAATGGAGTATAGAAATCTATCTTGCCCTACAAGAAAGGAAAGAAGATGGGGATAAGGGAAGGGAGGGGTGTGATGGAAGGCAGGGCACATTGAGGGAAGAGTTAATCAGAATACAAGGTATTATGAGGTAGGGGAAGGGAGAGATGGGGAGAAAATTTGCAACTCAGAATTTTGTGGAAATGAATGTTGAAAACTAAAAATAAATAAATAAATAAATAAACATAAAAAAAAAGATGGAGTGGAGAGTTTTGGAGTCAGACAGAACTTTAAAATCTTTAAAATCTAACATCCAAGAAGAAATACACATATATATGTGTATGTGTACACATATGTGTGTACACACACACATTTATGGCAGCAAGGTGGTACAGTGTGTAGGTCACTAGGAAAACCTACATTCATATCTGGCCTCAGACACGCAGAAAGCTGTGTGACCCTGTGCAAGTCACTTAGCCTTGCTTCAGTGTCCTCATCTGTAAAATGAGCTGGAGAAGGAAATGGCCAACCACTCCAATATCTTTACCAAGAAGACCCCAAATGAGGTCTTAAAGAGTCAGACATGAAGGAAATGATTCAAAAACCCCAATATGTTTATTTTCTTCAATTTGTATCAATATGCACATACAAATGAAAGAGAATACAAATAAATACAGAGTTTAATTCAAGATAGGGAAAGTGAACAGTAGCAGTTTGGGGATCAAGAAGAGTTTGACGTAGAAGGTGGTGCTTGAGAGGTGGTCTGGATCAAGATTACAGAAGAGCCTATCTTTTTATTTAAGAATTCCTATTTTACTCTGCATGCTATGAAGAATCATGGAGGAAATGGAAAGACAGCCAGTCAGCAAGTCAATAAATGTTTATTAGGCACCTTCTAGGTGCCAGACATTGTGCTATGTGCAAGATCAGGGACATATATTAGGAAGATTGCTCTGACAACCGTGAGAATTGGTTGGAAAGAGGGAGAGTTGTTGGAAAGCTCTTGTAGTTGCCCAGGCAACAAATAGTATGGGACTGAACTAAGGTGGTGGCAGTGAAAATATTTTATATGGGATATATTCATGAAATATTATGGAAATGGCTTTAAAATTCAAGAAAAAGAAAGGAACAGAATGTGGTAAGGACTAGAAGATATGGGAGATAATAGAACAGACAAAGACACCTGGGAGATTACTCTTGCCTACAAGAACAACCACTTCTTCTAAGAGTGAAGGTAATGAGGAAGGGATCAGTTAAGACATAAAGGCTTCAAGGGAGGAAATTTGGGGGAGCCTAAGTCAGGTGGCATCAGTCTTTTTAAAAACAATAGAAGGTGTTCTGTGGGTGGTTAGTCAGTAAGATGTGACTGTGAATCTGCAGCTCAGAGACTTGGTATGAGTGAAGATGGGTAGGTATCTTCCTTGGCCAGAAAAGGTTGTAAATCCACCTAAAGACTTAAAGAAACCTCATGGAAAGAAGTGTTTCTTTGTGAAGTTTTTTAGAATGGAAGATCATACTTGAATCAAGATTGAACAGCTAAAGCTATATCATCCTCATAAAGAAGAAATGATCAGAATTAATATGGGTAGAAGACTTCAGCAATATGTAGATGCTGGGGAGGAGTTTCTCAAACAAACCAAAAGCAAAGACCAGTTATCCCATCATTCTGCTGAAGAGAAAGTCAGTTTAATTCCAGTGAAGAAAGAATTAAGCAGAATTCAGATGAGAAATACACAGCTGGACTATCTGAAGAGAAGGTGAGAAAGAATATGGATGAAGGAAAGAAGAGACTATCTTCAGTCCCTTCAGAAAGAGCCTCTGGTTCACCTCTAAAAAGAGTCCAGGAATAGAGTCCCAAAAGGTGAGGTTGCCCCATAAGGACTGAGAAGGTCCCTCATAATACCAGGGTCCAGTAGAGTGAAAGGAGTAGTGGTAGGAATAATGCCTGGGTTTAAATGGCAACCATATATCAGGGAGACTGTAAAAGACAGGGACCCACATTTCCTTCACTTTCTGCTCAGCCAAACAAAGAAACCAGCTGTCTGTTACCAGGCAATCACAAATAAGCTAAAAGGATGTGAAGAAGAAACTGGATCCACATCTATCCAAGGAGCAGATAGCACAGCAGTGAACTACAGCAATACTCCTACAGACAAAATGATAAAGGATTTGTGGGCTTTGCCCTCATGGGAAATGACATTGTCTCCAACTTACTAAAAATAGGTCATACAGTCACTATCTGAAACCAGGCAACAGAAAAAGAAGGGGCCTAGCTGGGAAGATCCTCACTCCCCGCCCCCCCACTGAAGTCATGTCCACTCATGACATCACCTTCACCTGTGTGTTGGAACCCAGAGCAGCTAAGGACCTGATACTGGGCTCTCAGAATGTGCTTCAAAGAAGCCACTACATGCCATATAATCATGTCAATGGTGGATGCAAACACAATCACTTAACTGATCCAGCTGATTGTGTCTGGTATGGTGAATTTCTAGAAGCCCCCATCTCAAGAAATCCATCAATAGCTATCTAATGACTGGTGATCTTAGCAGGGCTTGTATGAAGTCTGCAGCAGCTGCTTCCAGGCAATGAGGAAGACCTCCTTCTTTATAGATGAGTTTGGGAATGCAGTCAAGATGATGTTGATTGTGAATATGGTCCAGGCTTCCATGGCCACCATTGCTGAAGGGTAGTCTTCCCCCCTTATTGTCCCAAGTGACAGGACAGTCTCAACAAACATTGCTTGACATCCACAATTGGGAACAACGGCTAGCATCTTTCTGTCTCAGAAGTGCCAAAATATCCTATAAGGGAATTTTAAACCGATTTCTACCTGAAATATATCCATGCAAAATATCCAGAAGGATAGATTATTTATTGCACTTAATGATTCTGCCAACCACCCAACTGCTGTGGTAGCACCATCAAATGAGATATGAAAACAAGTCAAGGCACTGAACCAGTCTGACAATAACATGTCTGCTGTGTACCAAACCTACATACACTAAGTCCTGAGGTACTATCTTCCTGTTAATCCCCATTCCTCACATGGGGTCTGGGTCCTGGGACTTAACTCTGGACCAATTCATCTGTCTCTATTTCCTTTTCTTCACAGACTTCAAAAAGAATTGCCATGAGTGCAATTGCACCATCAGGTTTCCCATGGGGGCTCAGGGAAGGGTTGAATGTTGAATTGTGGAAAACTGATAAATATTCTTGCTGTACACTTGCTGTGTGAATCAGAATGATGGCTGTGTGTTCAAACAGGCCCTACCCCCCACCTAACTTGACTCCCAGAAGTCATACTGTCAGAATCTGATTGACTTATTTCTCCTTTCTGAATCTGTCAGAATCTTGAGTTCCTTCCAGCTAAAGGGACCAGAGTCTATATTATCTTCTTTCATTGGGTGGTAAGAAGCAGCTTTCATAGTATCCTAGTTGTAAAATCTAAGTTCCTCAAATACTTAGGATTGGCTCTTCTTTTTGATCTTGCACTGAATTCTATGGGAATACAGACTGCTTTGGGAGGCCACCTAGATCTCACATATCAGCACATCCCCCAGGGAAAACGACAGTGAGGTAGCACAGACCCCAGAAAGGGGCCTACGGTGCTTCAGACTATAAGCAACCAGTTGGAGAGTGTTTGGGTGTTGAAGCCACTGACATTCTTAAAAGAGAATTGATAATCTAATTCCTCCTTACATGGTTTTATGAACTGAAAAGATTGCAGGTCTGAATGAACAGACCTAGCCCACTATCTTCATTCCATCATAGTATCCACCATCTGCTAAGGCTCAGGCTGAAACTGGAATCTCTGTCCCTTGTGAGAATACTGTAAAGGCTTTATCTAATATAGAAGGGATTTAGCTATCACTAACCTGATTTACTATTTGGACTTGCATTCCAGTCCTGCAGGGTGGGAGTGGGGAAGGAGACTGAGAGAGCAGTGAGATGTGTATGGAAGAATGACTCCTTTCTGTTTCCCTTGTGTCATATGCTCTTCTGACTCCTGGTGAAGTCCTCTTGATATCCCCTTTAGGTCATGCCATCTGTGTTCATACATAGAGCACTGTGCATATGCCACCAACTTTTCCTTTTTCCTATCCATCCCTACCTTTGAAGAGACAGTGGGTATCCTTTTGCCAACTTAGACCCAGACCAGCTTCCCTGCCTTGGGTAACCAACACTGATTAATCATGGGATCAGTTCTTAGTAAAGGAATGAGTAATTGCACTCCAGCCAGAATCATGTTCTTTGTGCTTCTGGGACTGCAAGATTCCCTGTTTGGGAAAAGAGAAGACTTTGCCTGAGATGGGTCCTGACAGACTAGAAAGGTAAACCCAAGTTCGTCTTTGCTTTTGTTTTTTGCTCCTTTTTAAAGAGAAAATGTGATATTTGTGAAAAATCTGTAAGAAATGCAGTTTTCTCCTTGTCAATGACAAACCTTAAGTTTATTATCTAAGTAATTAGGGTTGTGAATTTTTTCTGTTTTGTTTTTAATTAATGTTTGCCATTCAGAATAGGATGGTGTGATAATGTTTAAATGGCAAAATAAAATGATTTTGTGCAATTAACAAAACTAAAACCTTTGGTGAAAAAGAAAAAAGGAGATGAGGTCATATGCTTAAAGGGAAAGACAGAGATAGAGTTAGGGAGAATGAGAACAAAGAGGAAAGTTTAGAACAAATAAGGATCAGTTACTACTGGTTAGAACCAATTGTTCAGTTTCCAAGGTAAGGATTTACACCTCAGAATTTAGCAAAGGCTAACAATTAAGTCTTGATTTATTATTTTGTGAACTGCTAAACTTAAGAAAGTGATGAAGAAAATATTAGTAATTAAGATTAAATCTAAAATGTATGTCACACATACATTTTATTCCTAGAGAATCAGTTGTTAATTTTACCAGCACGTCTAGTAGGCATTATATTGAACATGATAGGGGAATCAATAAGGATAGAATTTATAATGGATGAAATCATTAGTTTCCTAATGTTGTCCAATAGGGGTTGATAATCTAGGTTTAAAGAAGCACAGAAATGAATAGTTGGGGTTACCTAAGTTTAGAGGTTATTGGAGTAAAAGTGAAAAAAGGTAGAGGGGAAGATAGAATTAAGATGGTGGTAAATACATCATTGAAATGCCTGAATGTGAAGTTCAAAAGTAAGGGGTTCCAAAAGAAGGACGATAGAATTGTATAATAGAGGGGAAGGACAAGAAATCAGTCAACAAACATTTATTAAGTGCTATGTACCAAGCATGGTTTATAGAAAGAAAGGCAAAAACGTCATCTCCTCTTTTGAGGAGGTCACATTTTAATGAGGGAGACAGGGTGTAACAATGGGTATAGAGAATAGATAGGAGGTAATCTACAGTGGTCCAAGACAATTCCAATGGACTCATGATGGAAAAAACTATCCACAATTCCTGGAGTAGCAGAAGCAACAAAAGCATGGGGTGAGATAATTTTCCAGGCAAAGAAAGCTTAGAAGGTCAGCAGGAAAGGTCTGTTGAGAGTGGAACACAATTCAGTTCAGGTGAGAATGAAGCATAGTCCAATTTGGGCTGCCCCAGCACAGATCCTAGCCCCAGCAAGCCAGGAGGAGACCTTGGGAGCCACTGAATCAGCAACAGAAGCTGCTACTGACACTCTCAGTCCTCAGACTGTAAGGGGGTCAAACAACTGATCAGAAGAACATTACAGGGACCTCTTTGCTCTCACTAGAAGTAGGATTCCATTGCTTTTCATACTCATATCTGGGTCGTAGTACTGTGTGATACTGTGTGACAGTCCCAAAGTGAGGAGAGACACTAGCACACCAGAGCTTGTGGCCACAGTGAAGGGGGACCTTTGTCACAGGTCTAAGAAGAAAAGAGCATTTGTGGTCACTCACAGATGAGAGCACAGGCTAGGAGAGGAATAAACACACCTCTCCTTAGATTTTAGCACCTTGGAAGAACTGAAAACACAGGTCTCACAAGTATCTCTGAAAAAACTGCACAAAACTCCGGAAACCTGAGACAGTGCGCCCTTTACCCTGGAAGCAGAAACCCACTTTTACAGAGTTAAAAGTCAAGAAACATACTGGAAAAATGAGCAAGCAACAGGAAAAAAAACTGACTGCACAAACTTATTATGATGACAAGGAAGATCAAACATGCAATCAGAAAAAGATAACAAAGTCAGAACTCCAACATCCAAAGCCTCCAAGAAAAATATGAATTGATCTGAAGCCATGAGAAAGCTCAAAAACAGTTTTGAAAATCAAGTAAGAGAGGTAGAATAAAAATTGGAAAGAGAAATGAGAGTGATGCAAGAAAATAATGAAAAATGAGTCACAGTTGGGTAAAGGAGATGCAAAATAATATTGAAGGAAATAACACCTTAAAAAAAAATAAACCAAATTGCAAAAGAGGTACATAAAGCCAATGAGGAGAAGAATTATTGGTTATTGAGTAGTTATTGTTGGCAGACAAAACTGATCAAATGGAAAAAGGCATAAAAATTTGCTTAAGAAAAAATTCCTTAAAAAGTAGAAGTGACCAAATGGGGAAGAAGGTACAAAAACTTACTGAAGAAAATAATTCCTGAAAAATTAGAAATGAGCAAATGGAAGCTCATGACTTTATAAGAAATATATAAGAAATAATGAAACAAAACCAAAAGAATGAAGAAATAGAAGACAATGTGATGGAAAAACAGCAGACCTGGAAAATAAATCCAAGAGAGATAATTTGAAAATTATTGCATTACCTAAAAGCCATGATCAAAAAAAGAGCCTAGATATCATCTTTAAAGAAATTATCAAGGAAAATTGTCCTGCTATTCTAGAATCAGAGAGTAAAATAGAATTTGAAAGAATCTACCAATTACCTCCTGAAAGGTTTCCCAAAATGAAAATTCCAGGGATATTACAGCCAAATTTCAGAGTTCCCAGGTCAAGGAGAAAATATTGCAAGCAACCAGAAAGAAACAATTCAAGTATCATGGGACTACATTCAGGATAACGCAAGATTTAGCTACTTCTTCATTAATGGACTGGAGGCTTGGACTATGACATAACAGAGGGCAAAGGAGCTAGGATTAAAATCAAGAATCACCTGCCCAGCAAAACTGAGTACAATCCTTCAGGGGAAAAAAATGGACATTCAATTAAATAGAGGACTCTCAAGCATTGTTTATGAAAAGACCAAAGCTGAATAGAAAATTTGACTTCCATTTACAAATCTCAAGAGTCACATAAAAAGGTAAACAGGAAAGGGAAATCATAAGGGATTTAATAAGGTTAAACAGTTTACATTTCTGTAGGGGAATGATGATACATAAAAACTTTCTCATTATTAGGGCATTTAGAAGAAGTATGTAGACAGAGGGTGTGGGTTGAATATGAAGGGATATCTAAATAAAATAAAAATAAGGGGTGAGAGAAGAATGTATCGGGAGAGGTAGAATAGGGTAAATTGTCTCACATAAAAGAGACAAGAAAAATCTTTAACAATGGAGAGGTGAGGGGGGAAGATGAGAGGGCTTGAGTGAACCTTACTTTTGTCAGATTTGGCTAAAGGAGGGAATAACATACATGCTTAATTTGAATATAGAAATCTGTCTTACCCTATAGGAAAGCAGGAGGGGAAGGGAATAAAAGGAGGTAGGGTAGAAGGGAGGGAAGATTGAAGGGAGGGATAATTAGATGCAAAACGCTTTTGAGGACAACCAGGATCAAAGAGAAATAGGATAAATAGGCAGGCAGGAAATAGGGTAGAGGGAAGTATAGTTAGCAATAGTAACTGTGGGAAAAAAAAATTTAAAGTGAGTTTCTCTGATAGAGGCCTCATTTCTCAAAGATGGATAACTGAGTCAAATTTGTAGAAATAAAACCCATTTCCCAATTGATAAATGATCAAAAGACATGACCTGTTTTCAAATGAAGTAATCAAAGCTATCATAGCCATATAAAAAAAATGTTCTAAGTCACTATTGACTGGAGAAATGCAAATTAAAATAGTTCTGAGGTACTATCTCATACCTATTAGATTAGTTAATAGAACAGAAAAGGAAAAAGACAAGTGTAAGAGGAGATGTGGGAAAAATGAGACATTAATGCATTGTTGATGGAGTTGTAAGCTGATTCAGCCATTCTATGGATTAATTTGGAGCTATGCCCAAAGGGCCCATGTATAAAACTTTGACCTAATAGTGGCATTACCACTAGGTCTGTATTCAAAAAGAGATTAAAAAAAAAGAAAACAAAAAGGAAAAAGACCTATATGTACAAAATATTTATAGTTACTCTTTTCCGGTGGCAAAGAATCAGTTGGGAAATGGCTCAATAAATTGTGCTATGTGATTGTGATGGAGTACTATTGATGAAGAAGAAATGATGAGCAGCATTCAGAAAAACTTGGAAAGATTTACAGTGAAATGTACTTTGTAAAAAGTTGTAGCAATATTGTAAGATGTTCAGCTCTGAATGACTTAGCTATTCTCAGCAGTACAATGATCCAAGACAACTCTGAAGGACTCATGATGAAAAATGCTATCCATCTCTAGAGAAAGAATTTATGGTGTTTGAATACATACTGAAGCATATGTTTTTACTTTATTTTTCTTGAGGTTTTTTTTTGGTTTATGTTTTCTTTCACAATATGACTAATATGGAAATATGTTTTGCACTATCCTATAACTTATATGCTTTCAATGAGGGGCATGGGGAAAGAGAAAGGGAAAGAACTTGGAACTCCAAGTTGCAAAAATCAATGTTAAAAACTATTTTACTATAATTGAAGGAAAACAAAATAACTTTTAAAAATAAAATTAATGTTAAAATTCTCTTTGCATTTAATTGGAAAAAATAAAATACTATTTTAAAAATGATGTCAAGTAATCTGTGAAGACACTAGCATTTGGAGGTGACAGGGAGGGGAGAAAAGACAGCAAAAGCTCTTCTACACAAGGTAAGATTTGAGCTTGTTCTTAAAAGAAGTCAGGTTTCAGAGATAAAGAGGAAGAACATTCTAGGCATGGGGGTGGCCACTGAAGAACATCAAGTTAGAGTTGGGAGTTGGAGTGTTGTGTTAAAAGAACAAAAAGAAGAAAAATTATCACTGGATTGTGGAACATATAGAAAGGAATAAGGTATAAGACTGTCAAAAAAGTAGGAAGTTGTAAAGGGCTTTAAATGCCAAATAGAGGATTTTTTGATGAAGATGAAGCTTGCATATAAGAGGAGCAAAAGAAATGAAAAGACAGTAGAGAGTCATTTAAAAGTTCATTATATTTTTGGAGAGGTAAGAGTAGCCCTGTTGATGGATGACTAAAATGGAATGGAAAATGAGGTAGAATTTTAAAAAGTTTTAGTGCCAATGAGCACATAATTTTGCCTATGAGAACAGTTGCTGAGTATCATTGAAGAATGAAGAAAAGTGTTATGGAATTTAGTAGATGAGTGTGTCAAAGATAAGGTGAGGCTGATATGGTCCAGTGACCTGAACTTGAAAGAGGCAATTATTGACTGATAACAGCAGAACAATGGTAAGGAAATGGGAGAGAAGAACAAGGAATATGTCAGTCATTCCCCTTTACCCTGAGATTAGGAGGGTACGTGGGAGAGGAGATGTTTCTTTCAGTTACTCCTGGAAGGGAGAAGGAGAAATTGAAGAAAATGCTACTAACAAAAGGAAAATTATTTATCTTAAAACAGGGATCCAAAAGTGAATGAAAGTGTTAGGAGAAGGTTAAACTAAAATGGAGTATGCCTGGGGAAAGCTAGGGCTGAATTTAATAGGAATGAAAGCATAGAAATTATTTACAAGAAAGGAAATTTTCACCAGTAGTAGTTGGGAAAATTAGAAATCCAAAAAGTAGGATCCCTCGGTAGCAGTCTAGGGATGAATTCTGATAATACAGAGATGAATTTATAATGGGTAAACTTTTAGTATTTGTTAGTGTTTCTTTGTTAATATTTGTTAATGTTTTATTTTTTTCTCCTCCAAATTTTATTTATTTATTTGTTTTCAATTTTCAGCAATCACTTCCATAAGTCTTAAGTTTTTTCCCCTCCTTCCCCCCAAGATGGAACCCAGTCTTATATGGGCTCTTCACATACCTTCTTATTAAACACATTTTCACATTAGTCATATTGCATAGAGTAATTGAAACGAATGGGAGAAAGCAGGAGTAAAACTAAACAAAACCAAATATAAAGGAGAAAATAGTCTGCTTCATTCTGCATTCCAACTCCATAGTTCTTTCTCTAGATGTCAATGTGGGTAAGCTTTTTTTTTTTCCCCCAAATTAACCACTCTCAGAATACTCATTAAAAAATGAGACTACCTTGTCATCACTCTATGGCATACCCAAATATTCACTCAGAGCAAGTGGTAGGCAGAAGATGTGGAGACAGGAGCTGTTTCCACACATGGGTATCCCTAGGCATTCAACTAAGCCAGTGTTGAGGTTGTAGATTTAAAGGACTTGTAAGGTGCTTGAAATCAGCTTGTTCTAAACACGTTAAATATGACTTCTGTAATCTAGTTTGTACATTTAACTTATGCTACAAATCCCAAACACATTTATTATAGAGATCACAGAAGTAAACTAGTTTGGATTTTGTCTGAAATACTTTCTAAAGTAGTAGAATTGACAGGAATAATATTTTTGATAGTTTTTCCAGGCCTTTCAAATTTGTAATTACAATTAGAAAGTAATTGCCTGAGGTAGAAGGAGGAAATGCATGGTACATATTTCAACTTGGGCAAGGTAACCACCAGTTCTGATAAGTGATTTGCTGTATCATTGGATCTCAAGTACTCATCCAGCAAATGTGCAGATAAATTGTGATAGTTTTTCAGAATAAGGAAAGCCCAGAAGTGCTATTCTGTGAAAGGAGGCCAGGGGAAATGCAGCTTTGCCTCCTGAATCAAGATTTGGTCATATAATTACTAAAGTACAAACCTGAAGCCTAGAGCATTTTATGTCTAAATGAGGTTTGATATTAGGAAGCAGCCAAAAGAAAGTCTGATACAATTAGACAGGACTGGAGAAAGACAGGACTACATTTATAAACCCAGTAGTCAGTCAATAATTTATCCAAATTTGGCAAATCTCCCTTTTAGTAGAAACAATAGGCATTGCTCCTAGACCTCATGGTGCCGGTTTCAAATGTTTTAGACCATGACAGCTTTGCCCCTAGGGATTTGCGGCTCTTCACTTTTTCATTTCAGTGCAATGAATCAGTATAGGAGACAGTCTCCGGAAGATATGTATTTAGGGGAATAGTCTCCCCTAAATTCCAGATCATTAAATATATTACACTTTTATAATTAACTGATTTTTAAAATTTATTCTCTTCAAGGAATATATAAAAGGTAATTATTTCTTGATGGTACTTTAAGAAAGATAGGTAGGAGTAAAATTTTCCTTGAATCATAGTATCCACAAACCAAGAAAATAAACCAGAAAAGAGTCAAGTGACTCAGTGGATAGAGGGCTGGATCTAGAGTCAGAAAAGCCTGAGTTAAAATCTGATCTCAGACACTAGCTGTGTGACCTTGGACAACTCACTTAACTTCTAACCGCCTCGGTTGCCTCAACTCTAAGCAGAGGATAATAGAATCTATCTCACAGGGTGTCTGTGAGGGACAAAAGAGACGATATTTCTAAAGTATTAAATACAATGTCTGGCATATACGTTGTGCTTAATAAATGCTTGTTTACTTCCTTCCCAGGACCACCAAGAAAGAAACTAAATTTCATGGATGTTGCTTTTATTTTTCCTTAACTGAATAAAAATATCCGCAAACATCAATTAATGTTGTATCAACCAATGGCTAAAAGATATCTTTTATCACAATAAGTAGATGATAGGAAAATCTACAAATGACCCTTTCCTTTCACATATACCTAACAAAGAATGAAAACTGTGAACGAAATTATTTTTACTTCTCTGTCTAAATCAATACATTAAATGTGAATTGTAAAAATATTTTATAAATGTATGTTAATGTATTTTTATTTTTATGTCTTGTTACCTCACAATAACTTAGTGAAATAGATAATACAAATATTACTAACCCTATTTCACAGATAACGAAACTGAGACTTAGTAAGCTTAAAAGACTATTCCATGGTCACATAGTGTGTCATACCACACATAATAGAAGCCTGTGTCTTCTGAGTCCCAAAGGTAGCACATTTTCTTCAACTCTAAGTTGTCTTCCCAAGGTATTGAGTGCATACTTCAGGAGATTTAAAAAAAAGACTAAGATATGTCCTTGCCATTTTGTGAAGCTCCGATTTTCATAGACAGACTCTCTGACCACTTTTTTCAGTACGAACTAGGCCTTTACTCATTCTCTTTGGCTGATGGGTAGTAGAGGAGAAATCCTCCTCTGCATTAACTACTGGTAAAGTGCTGAACTTGGAGTTAGAAGGATGAGTGAAATTCCTTTCTCAGATCGTTATAGCTCAGTGATACTGGGCAAATCGCTGACGTTTCTTCAGCCTCAGTTTTCTTATCTGTAAAATGGAACTACTAGTGATAACATCTGTCTTGTAGGATAGTATATGTAAGATACTTTGCCAACCATAACGAGTTATACAAATACTGGCTATTACTACTGTTACCGGTAAAAAAAACAAAAGGAAGTATTTCCAAATAAACTGTCCTAGCGTAGCATTTCTCTTGATGTGAATGCATGTGAGAAATTTTTGTTACTGGCAATATTTTTCTCTGTAATATATATATTATTATATACTATATTATATACCTATTTCATAACCTATATGAAAATAAGCTAAACTTCCTCAGTTTTGTTCCATGAATAGTAACTTATTAATTGTGATTCTTCTAATGGCAAAGCTTTATAGCATGCTTTAAGGCTGGTAAAGTACTTTACATGTATTATCCTATCTGACTCTAACAATAACTCTGTGACCTAGTGTCAGGAGGCAGACAGTCTAGAGGGATGGTCCCACTGTAAAGAGAAGATACCAGAATATCGATTAAAAATAAGGTCCATGTCAGTATGATAGTAAGTAGGTTTTGTTTGGGAGAACTTACTTATAAGACCACAAGTGTAGACAGATGTTATTGTGTGTGTTCATCCTTCGTTGCTGAAGAAGACCATGCCATCAGAGAAATGATGACATGACTTGCACTTGACTTTGTTTTGAGTGAGGGAGGGCTGTGCAGGTCACCAGCCTCACTTCTCCTCCAGAGCCATCTGAATCCAGGGACTATCATTCATCAGGATGACTGGAGATGACCCACAATGAGGCAATTGAGGTTAAGTGACTTGCCCAAGGTCACACAGCTGGTGAGTGTCAAGTGCCTGAGGTGAGATTTGAACTGAGGTCCTCCCAACTCCTGCACTAGTGCTCTATCCACCTAGCTGCCCAGACAGATATTCTATAAGGACAGAAGAAAGAAAGTTTTAGTGCTAAAAGATTGTTTATGGTCACATGAGTTTTCCCATGGAATGGAGCTATTCTGCTGTTTACAGTAATTATAAATTACAAGATCAAGCAAGATAATACATATAAAGTACCTTATCAGCCTTAAAGCACTATATAAAGGTCTGCCATAATAAGAATCATTGTTAATAAGTTACTATACATGGAACAAAACTGAGGAAGTTTAGCTTATTTTCATACTGTAAATTGTAACCCAAGGTTATACTGTCATCCTCTCTTACACCATAGACCTAAGTAGTGTTTTATTCCCATTTTCCAGATGAGGAAACAGACTGAGAGAAGTCAAATGATTGACCCTGGATTAGAGGGCTAGTATGTGAGATCGGATTCAAAGACAGCTCCAAATTTATCCTGGTATTTTTTTTCTATACCAAACATTTATGAGTTCTATCAGTATATTTAAAGCTTGAAAGGTATTCTATGCCCAGATCATTTTAGGAAATGTAACCTAGAGTTTGCTCTTGTTCATGTGGTAGAAAGGAAAAAGGTAGAAGGAAAAGAAAGAAGCAGGGTTGCCAAAAGTTTGTACAACTATCAGAAATTGAAGTTTTGAGTCTTTTATATTTATTTTGGCATAAAGGTCAGCATCTTAATAGATAAAAGTAAGTATAGCAAGAACTGGAACTCATTCTTTATGTTACAGTACATTGAGCCCAAAATCTAATCTAAAACAGAGCTCAGAAGAACACATTGGTATAAAAAATACTGTTTTATGTGTAAAAGTACATCTTCTACAAATGGTTATTAGTAGGATTCAGAATTCATCCAGCATAAAAAAGATATTGCATATAATACAAAACCAATAACCCAAACTGTACAGGTTTTAAGGTAAAACCAGTAGACCAATGCAATAACAGATGAGCTGTGGAGACGTTCTTAATGCTTGGGAAGATTTTTGATTCACTGTCTCATAAATGTATAGAGAGGAAATGTGGTCTAGGAGATAGAATATTGGACGGAAAGGTCAAGAGGCAGGGAGCCCTTCCCACTCCTGTCATTGGCTAAAGTCATAATATGGGAAAAATATTGAGGGTAAGGAAAACTAGATCTATTTCTACATTTTTTTAAAAATAGAAAACTACATACATATCAACCTTCTTTTTGTGAAAGTATATTTGGATATTAATTTTTCAAATAAATTTTATTGCTCTTTTTTACATTTCTTAAATTTTCTTCTGAATTTATCCCCCTTTCCCCTTCCCAGAGATTCATTCTTTATAACAAGGAATTATATAATCAATTAATGAGTTTATTTATATATGTGGATATTTGACTTAAATGCTTTGAATTTCAGTATTTCTTTATTTTGTACACAGGTTTACACACACATATGCATACATACAAGTAGATGTGAGATAATGTGTAAGTGCTGGTAACTGGTGGAATCACACAGGACTTCATGTTAAAGGTGATGGTTGAGCTAAGTCTTGAAAGAAATCAGAATTGTAAGAGATAGAACTGAAAGGGAGATGAGTTCCATACAAGGGCATGGAGATAGAAAGTGGAGTGTTGCATGCAGAAGTTTTGTAATGAGAGCTCAACTTCAGAAAGAGGGTGAAATGTGAAGATTGGAGGCTAGGAATTCATTTACTATTCCTAATTTAGGAGGGAAAAGAAGATCTTCCAAAGTGCAAACTCCAATTTATGTTGTGAAAAAGAATGAATCGATGAGTGTACTCTCACGGTATTCCCTTTCAATAGCCATTATCACATTCTAGAGGCATAAGTTGCAATGGTGGTGCAATGGATAGAGCACCAGTGCAGGAGTCAGAAGAATGTGAGTTCAAATCTCACCTCAGACACTTGACACTCTCTAGCTGTGTGACCTTCGGCAAGTCACTCAACTCCAATTGCATCATCCTGGGTCATCTCCAGTCATCCTGATGAATGTCATGTCATTATTTCTCTGATGGCATGGTCTTCTTCGGCAAGGAAGGATGGACACACACACACACCACATGTTAAAGTAAAAATTTTACACATTCAATAAAGCTCAATTTCATGAGTTTTTCTTTTCCTTTTCTACCTGGTTGTTATTGGTTCAGTTACGTTAATGGTGCTAGGACAAGGGAAGGGAAGAAACAATGACAGGAAGTATATATAGTCCATAGAGTTCAAGTGAATAATAAAATTGTCAAGATACATTGCCTTCAGTGTTTTATTATTTTATTTACTATATTTTATTATTAATGCTTTAAGATGACAGAAACCAGAGAGGCTAGTAAGTATCATGGATCTAGATCTGGATTGAAGCTCAAGGACCATCTTGTCCAAACCCCTCATTTAGGAGATGAGGAAACTGAGACCTAAGGAATTTAGGTGACTTGTCTGAGGTCATACAGGAAATAATCATTAGAGGAACTCAAGTCCTCTGATGCCTTAACACTAGTGTATGATACGTGTATTCTGTGTCATAGCACTGAGGTGATCATTGAGGTTATTATGAAAAATCGTAATTACATTGTTGGTATTTCACATTAAATGGCATTTCTCACCTAGAAAAATGTCTTTGGTTACAGGTTCCCTCAAGAACTAAACATGGGAAAAGTCAGTGCTGAGATCATGTGGACCCTCTTTGCGCTGGATATTAAGTATGCGCTGGAAGGTAATGAAAATCATATCTATTTATTGGAGTCATCCTTGACATAAAACAGCAAGAGTGGAAACATGCAGAAACATATACTGTTGGTGCTCCAGTTGTATTCCAACTTTCCATGAACTTAAGAAGGAATTTGTGTTAGAGGTTGTATGTTAAAGGAGAATGTGACCTTGGAGGATTTAGGAGTATTAAGGAAACCCTCATGTTTTTAATCAGACCTTTCCCATAGCAGGATTTAGACAAGTGTCTCTTCAAGAGAATTGTGTCCTAGACCTGACAATCTGAGTCATTTTTTAATATATATTTTTTCAACTCCCACTATATTATTTGGTTGGTGGCTGGCAGGGCTGGAAATCAGAGACCTGGCAAGGGTAGGGGGATGGACTTTTG
This sequence comes from Potorous gilbertii, assembly GCA_028658325.1. NCBI lineage: Eukaryota > Metazoa > Chordata > Mammalia > Diprotodontia > Potoroidae > Potorous > Potorous gilbertii. Next base: position 593,250,945 of record CM053769.1, on the reverse strand, counting down.
CCTAGGCTGCTCAATTTAGAGGGTACTAATGGCACAATATGGAGGGTACATCTTCCCCTGCCTATCCCACTGCCATGCTGACAACAGTGGCAGCTTAACTTCAGGGGCAATTCAACATTCAGCAATTTAGAAACTAAACGATATTTGGTTATTTTTCTTGTTCTTAGCTGCCATACCTCAGTTAAGCTCGTCCTCTATGCCACCACTACCTTTGGCATTTACTCAAGAGGCAGAATTTGCTAGCTATGACTGACAGAAAGAACCAGGTTTCTATCCCATGGCGTTTAAAACAAGGCAGATTAGATATCTGCCCATGCAAAGCTATAAAACTTTATCTGGGAAATTGACTCAGTAGGAAACAATGATTCAGCATGGAGCAAATCTCGTATGTTTACTTGAAATAGTTTCATTTATAATTCTGCCATTGCCTTGGTCCTCCTCTTCACTCTCCCCCCACCCCACGCTGGGCCATCTCTTATAACATTTTTTTAATGGAAGAAGGGGGAAAAATCAGAGAAGTCAGTTTATGAATTAAAATTATATATATATATATATATATATATATATATATATATATATGTGTGTGTGTGTGTGTGTATGTATATATAAATATACAAATTATATACATACAACATTTCACATGGTGTCCCCCCAATTCCTGCCAAGCTAGTTCTCTGATTAAGACACAAATAGGATGGCACATAACATTTCATTCAGCCCTCTTTCTTCTTCCATCTCTAAATTTAGGACTTCTCAGAAGTTTTATTTATTTCTCTTCTCCTCCTCTCTGCTCCTCCATTCCTCTCCTTTGTTCCATTTCTCTTTTCTCCTCTTCATCTTTCTATTTACTCTCCCTTAGTAATCTCATCCAAATTAAGGCTCTCAGTTATTATCTCTATTTAGATGACTCACAAATGTATGTGCAAAGTCCTAACTTCCCTCTGAGCTCCAGTCCCCCTTGTGAGACCATTTCAAATTTAACATTCCCCATATTAAACTCAGTATCTTTAATCACCCCCTACCTTCAATGTGTCCTTCCTCCAAACTTTCCTGTTTTTTGTTGGTAGGATCATCTTTCTACTAATCATTAAAGTTTGACAACTTGAAGGTTGCCAACCAGTTGTGAAGTCTTATCAATTAAAGAAAGGCTGTTATAAAGCTAATATATACATCTTAGTTATTGGGATTTTTTTTTAGTTGTTAGTATACCTCTGTAATGTCTACCTCAATTGACTTGCTTTTTGTTAGCATCCTAGTTTAGGTCCTCAGTACTTCTCACTTAGACTGATGTAATAATTTCTTATTTGATCCTCCTGGGTTCATTTTCTTCCTATCAGTCTTCTTTAAGTCCTTGATGCATTCGCGCTGTTACTCCTCATGAAGCCTTCTCTGTTCTCAGCTAGAAATAGACTCCATCATTCTTGAATCTCTCCTAACTCTTTGACTTCCCCTAGAAATTAATCATGTTCTAACTTGTATCCAGTGATGGGCCAATGGCTCCTCAGTTTCTCCATATAGTATATTTTACACCCTCCTCTGCTTCCCATCCCCAACAATCTCAACTTAAAATAAAAACATTAATATTTTCAAGAATAGGCAGACAAGGATTTTTGGCATTACATCATGCATGAACAGGTCCTTCTTTTAAAACAATCATGTCACAACAATAAGGTTCTGCTTTGAAAAATGGAGAACAATTCATTGAAATTGAGTATATTTTGCAAAGAAAATATTGCTACTCCTTTGTGCTTAACTGTTGTGACAGTGGTAGTGGTAGTGGTTCTGGTTTCAGCAGTGATAGTTGTCTGAGGCAATGCTGTAACAAAATTGAATATGATGTTATGCACTTGCAAGTAAATCCATGATTCCAAGGAACTTCAAAAAGACTAGTCAAGTTGAGGACCTCTTACTCTTGCTTCCTCACAAATGTCATCATTCCTAAACAATTCAGTCCTACCCTGCTTATCTTTCATCACTTCTACCGTGCCTTTTGGAATCCAGGCTCAATTGTACATGAACTCCCTTTCATCCCCAGTCTTTTACTGATACACTAGTTCCCTCCTTCACATTAAAAAACTCTTGACTTTCCCCTGAGGACTGAGTCCCTATCCTTTATGTCCAATAGCTAGTTAATCACACTGTTGTGTTCTTAGATATACAAGATTAGTAGTTAGGGCTGAGATCTTCCTTGCTCTGTACTATCTCTTCCAGACCTTTAATATTCATCTTTCTTCAACAGTCCCTCCTACTCTGAAGTTTAAATTATCCAAATGAGATCTTTGCTAGATCTTTACCATCTACTTCAAGGACACTCTTCCATCTTCATCAAAAATGTCAAAACCTATTGCATAGTTTTCCTCTGCAACCTATGATATCATTCTTGTTGATCTCAATACTCATATGAACAAACTTCCCAACGTCTTGGCTTCAAAAATTCTGTGGCCTTCTTGATTTCCATGCTCTCCATCTCCATTCTACCACCAGGAAAACACAACTTAGATTTCACTGTCAATTAAAACTAGACCAATTCAAAAGTCTTGAGATCTCAAACTTTTATTTGACCATGACATCTTCTACTTCTACATTTCCCATTCCTTGATTTCTAAAATTATTCTTAACCTTTATTGAGATCTCTGGCTTCTCAATCCCTACCTTCTTTCCTATTCCTCTTGTGATTTCACTTTCTTCCCTAGTTTACACAACCTTGTGGACCCCTTTTACAACATTACTCCTTCCTTTATCCTTGTACCATTCATACTCTTGCCTCTTTGAATTCAGCTTTTCCTGATTCCAAGTCCAGTGTCCTATGCACCATACCACATGGATACCCTTGGAACCTTGAGTGCTTTAGTTCCAATAATACATTTAGAGCTAGAACTTTGCAGTCAACTGGTAGAACCTCTCCTTTTATAGTTCCCTAGGGAATATGTCTCTTAGGCATGGATAGTTGAATTCTGATGTGTACAATTCCATTACCATGAATGAAGATAGTAATTGAAGATAGTAATTCCTGATCTGTTTTTTTGTTAAATACTTCCTGTTTCCTATTTCTCATACTCTAATTTGGTTTTTCCTGTAATTTAATTGTTGAGGACACAAGTAGCAACTTGTTACCTATTTAAGATCTCTGAACTTTTTATTTGGCCATACTCTTGCTTATGGAACGGACCTTTGACTGTTAAGAATATGGCAAAGCAAATGAAACTGCTACAAATGTATGTGTGTATGTCTTTGAGGTTTCTCCCTAGGAATAGCTCCCTGCCCATGGGATTAGAAGAGAATTAAGTTACCTAAACAGGGATAAGAAGAGAAATCTCTTTTTTTTCCATTTCTTTATTCTTACCATTGTAAATGTCTATAGTGTGAACTGCTGAGAAGTGACATTATTCTGCCATCTCTCAAGTCCAGGCTGGTTTTTATAAATCTTTTTCTTATCTCCACAAACACAAGTGAAATAGTTGTATGAATAAAAGAGTAGCAACGTACCATGTTGAGTAGAAAGCAGGCCTCATAGATATAAAGACCTGGGTTCAAGTCCTACATCTAATGCATACCAGATTTTTTACCCTGTCCAAGTAACCTGACATTTCAGTGCCCTAAGAAACTTTCTAAGTTGCAAACAAGATGTCAACACCAACCAACATTGGCAGAAGGAGCTTCCTCACCTGGGAATTCCAAAATTCAGAAAATACAAGTCCAAATAAAAATCATTATAGAGTTGTTGGGAATTTTATTTAAGGGCCAGAACTTTGTCTGGGGAAGGGAAAGAAGATACTCTTGTGATGTATTTGCTCAACTAGGCCTGACTCTAAGAATTAAAGACCTACCTTGCTTCATTTTTTGGAGTCTAGTTTCTGAAAAAGTTGCAATAAAAGTAGTCAACTCATATAAAACAACTTACTTTTCAAGGGATATAATAATCCTGTGGTCAACCAGGTGAGGATTGTCTCATCTAATGGAAGTAAAACAATTGGATATTTAGACAGGTCCTGCTTCCATATTTGTGAGTCTGCCTCTGACCTTTCACACTGTTCCCCTACATTCACCTGGGTCTTATTGAATATCCAGATGCTGCACAGGGAGCCATTACAAAAACTTTAGTATATCTTATGTAAGAACTTCAATACACTGCCTTTTATCAGTTCTCCCCTCCCTTCTTCCATTGGTAGGTGGTTACTTCTATAGTATGTCCAAAACATCAATACTCATTTCTAGCACTAATTGGTTTCATAATATTAATCTACTTTTCAGACAATTGATCCATACTATGAAACCAGGACCAAGATAAAGTTCCAAGCAGAATAACTAGAAGCAATGTAGCAGCAATGGGTTCTATTACACACAAAACATGACAATTATTACAAAGCATTCAAACTCTCTACAGGAATATTATATAGCTGGCTAAGTATATTACTCCTTAAATCAATGTTAGCCAGTGACCAGTTTGTTACTTGTTTGTGCCTACTAAACTGTTGAGGAAATATATCCAAGTCTTTCAGCTTTACATCTTGTTCATACAGAATATATCACATTCATCATAATGAAATGGAGATGAAAGACAGCAGCAGTAAACAAATCAATAACAGCACTGAAAACAATGCTTCATGGGATACATCAATGTTGGAAATATAGAATTTAAAATAAATTCAAACTATTCTAACCCAGAAAAAAATATGAAGTTAACCCTCCAAGGAAAAGAAAGGAAAAACATCAGTAATAGTTAGCATTGATACAGTACTTCAAAGTTTATAAAGTGCTTCACACCCATTATTTCCCTGAATTCATATAACAATCATAAAAGTTGGCACCATATACATTACTATATTACTCTAATTTTATAGATGAGGAAACTGAGATCAAAGAGGCCAGATGACTGGCCCATGTTCAGATCACTAGCAAACGTCAGAAGAAAAAATATAAATCCAAATTTCATTGTTTTGCTCAGTCTTTTTCAGTCAAACCTGACTCTTTGTGATCCTGTTCAGGGTTCCTTGGCACAGATCCTGGAGCGGTTTGCCCTTTCCTTCTCCAGCTCATTTTGCAGATGAGAAAACTGAGGCCAATGGGATGAAATGACTTGCCCAGGGTCACACCGCTAGTGTGTGTTTGAGACCAGATTCGAACTCAGGAAGATGAGTCTTCTTTACTCTGGACCCAGCACTCTATCCACTACCCCAAGTAGCTTTCATACAAAGTTTAAAAGCACTCTGACAGCATGGACAAAGAAGGGCTAGATTTTTAGTCAAAGTAGTGGAGTTGTAATCTGATCTCTGCTTCAAACCATTCCCCAATCCAACCAATCCTCCATCGAGCTTCCAAAGAGAATTTCTTCACATGAAAACTCAAGTGAATGAATTCCTTTTACTTTCAGGACCAAATACAAAATTCTTTTCTTTTAGCATTTCAAGCCCTTCTCAGACTAACCCATTTCTACCTTGCCAGTCTTTTTATTTTGCTCACTTGTAAATATTCCATGATCTAACTAGTCTATGGGTCTCCCTCACATGCAACCCTCCATCTCCTGACATATTTGCAATGTTATCCATCTTTGTTTCCACCTCTTGGCTTCCCTGGCTTCATTTATGACTCATTTTAAATGTCACCTTCTACAGAAGGCTTTTCTCACTTCCTTTCTCCCCCCCAGGATATGTGTGTGTAGATAGAAAATAGGTAGAAAAATAGATAGGTAGATGAATAGATAGATGGACACACATTCATATATACAGATTCAGATGTCTCTATACACGTGTATAAATATATGCCTATACATTTATACTGACACATATGCATGCCTATATCTGTGTATGCATGCATGTACATACGTGTCTACAAATATATGTCTATTCATACATATGCACATTTATCCATATGGTTATCTGCATGTTATCAAGATGTACATTCCTTGTTGGAAGGAAACTTGTTTTCCCCTATCTTTATATCCCTGGCATTTTACATGGTGCTCAGTAGGCAGTTAGTATTAATAAATACTTACTGACTACCTGACAACTATTTTCCGTCTTTGTAACCTTGGGCAAGGCATGTCATCTCTCTGAACCAGTATGATCATCAGTTACAAAGTTAGGAACTTAGACTAGAGACTCTGATATCTAGTCCATCTTTCACTCTGTGCTACTTAGCTTTATAAGGTTGAGTCTTTGTAAGTTTGGAAACTTAAGTAACCATGATAATTCAAATCCATCTTCCACTTATATTATCTTTATTTCTTCTTTTTAATAGTTTCAAAGACTTGATATCCTTATCTCCCTCAGACTGAATGTACAGTGACTCTTATCACTCCTGATCCCAATGCTGATCTGCATGGTAGCTTTAACCTGCTGTCTTCTTTCCAGCCTGGCCTGGTTCACTTCTCCTTAAGCATCCCATCTGTACCCTACCATCCTGATGCTTACTTAGTTTGGACACCCGATCAATTTTAGCCCCACAACAATGCAGAGTTCCTGAATTCAGGTGACCTACCAGCCTCAGGCTCCACAGCAGCAGAAACGAGAGACATGTACCACCCTGCCCCAATATCATCAATTTTTTCTCCAGATGAATTGGTCACTGCTCCACAAATTGCAGACCCCTGTCCACAATGCATTACTTTAAATTTATTGAATTAAGACTTCACTTTCGCCCGTTAAGGGTGGTGCAGCTCCCCACTGCCAGCATCCCTCTTCAAATTTTAATTGAAATTAAATGGAGATAACTAATCCACTAACAGTCTATGATGTGTAAGAAAAAATATCAGCTTTCACAGGGTATGTTGCCTCTTTGGCTACCTCAAAATCAGCAAAAGTTTCTTAATCTGCAGGAGGGCAGTGGTCCATTTACATAATCAAGTGGCTATGGGAATCCTAAAGGGAGGTTCATGAACAATAGTGCCCACCTGGAGTCCCAAATGAGCTTTTCAAATCCTCCATGACTCAGGGAGGATTTAATAGTCTTCTTTGGGGCCTCAAATAGTATCCACATTTAAAACATTTTCCCTCAACTTCCTCATATTGCGCAGCATAATGTCACTCAGGTAGTAGTCAGAAATGAAGTGAGAACAATCTGAACTCAAGAAACAGGTAACCATTTGCAGTCACCCCTTATGACCCCATTTGGGTTTTCTTTTTTTAAATTTATTTATTTTAAGTTTTCAACATTCATTTCCACAAAATTTTGAGTTTCAAATTTTCTCCCCATCTCTTCCCTCCCCCCACCCCAAAGTGCCAATCATTCTAATTACCCCTACCACCAATCTGCCCTCCCCTCTAAAATCCCTCCCTTCCCTTATCCCCATCTTCTCTTTTGTCCTGAAGGGCAAGATAAATTTCTATACCCCATTATCTGTATTTATTATTTCCCAGTTGTATGCAAGAACAACACTCAACAGTTGTTCCTAAAACTTTGAGTTCCGACTTCTCCTCCTTCCTCCCTCCAGACCTATCCCCATTGGAAAGGCAAGCAATTTGATATAGGCTGTTTATGCGTAGTTTTGCAAATGACTTCCATAATAGTCATGTGATATAAGACTAACTATATTTCCCTCCATCCTATTCTGCCCCCCATTTCTTCTGTTCTCTCTTTTGACCTTGTCCCTGCCCAAGAATGTTGACTTCTAATTGCTCCCTCCTCCCATTGCCCTCTCTTCCATCATCCCCCCACCCTGTTGGTCTCCTTTTCCCCCACTTTCCTGTATTGTAAGATGGGTTTTCATACCAAAATGAGTGTGCATTTTATTCCTTCCTTGAGTCAAATGTGATGAGAGTAAGCTTCACATTTTCCCTCTTACCTCCCCGCCTTTTCCCTCCATTGAAACTTTTTCTTGCTTCTTTTGTGAGAGACAATTTACCCCATTCCATTTTTCCCTTTCTCCTTCCAATATATTCCTCTCTCACCCATTAATTTAATTTTTTTGAGATGGGATCCCTTCCTATTCAACTCACTCTGTGCTCTCTGTCTCTCTCTCTATGTATGTGTGTGTGTTTGTGTGTGTGTATGTGTGTATAATCCCACCAACTATCCAAATACTGAAAAAAATTTCAAGAGTTACAAATATTGTCTGTCCATATAGGAATGTAAACAGTTGAAATTTAGTAAGTCCCTTATGATTTCTCTTTCCTGTTTACCTTTTCATACTTCTCCTGATTCTTGTGTTTGAAAGTCAAATTTTCTTTTCAGCTCTGGTCTTGTCATTAAGAATGCTTGAAAATCATCTATTTCATTGAGAGACCATTTTTTCCCCTGAAGTATTATACTCAGTTTTGCTGGGTAGATGATTCCTGGTTTTAGTTCTAGTTCTTTTGACTTCTGGAATATCATATTCCAAGCCCTTCAAGCCCTTAATGTAGAAGCTGCAAGATCTTGTGTTATCCTGATTGTATTTCCACAATACTCAAATTGTTTCTTTCTAGCTGCTTGAAATATTTTCTCCTTGACCTGGGAACTCTCCAATTTGGCTACAATGTTCCTAGGAGTTTCTCTTTTTGGATCTCTTTCAGGAGGTGATTGGTGGATTCTTTCAATATTTATTTTGCCCTCTGGTTCTAGAATATCAGGACAGTTTTCCTTGATAATTTCATGAAAGATAATATCTAGACTCTTTTTTTGGTCATGACTTTCAGGTAGTCCCATAATTTTTAAATTGTCTTTCCTGGATCTATTTTCCGGGTCAATTGTTTTTCCAATGAGATATTTCACATTATCTTTCATTTTTCCATTCTTTTGGTTTTGTTTTGTGATTTCTTGGTTTCTCATAAAGTCATTAGCTTCCATCTGTTCCATTCTAATTTCTAAAGAAGTATTCTTCAGTGAGCTTTTGAATCACCTTTTCCATTTGACTAATTCTTCTTTTTAAAGCCTTCTCCTCATTGACTTTTTGAACCTCTTTTGTCAATTGAGTTAGCCTATTTTTCAAGGTGTTATTTTCTTCAACATTTTTTGGGTTTCCTTTAGCAAGATGTTGACCTACTTTTCATGATTTCTTGCATTGCTCTCATTTCTCTTCCCAATTTTTCCTCTACCTCTCTCACTTGATTTTCTAAATCCTTTTTAAGCTCTTCCATGACCTGAGATCATTGAATATTTATTTTGGCTGCTTGGGAAACAGAAGCCTTGACTATTATGTCTTTCCCTGTTGGTAAGCATTGTTCCTCCTCACCAGAAAAATGGGAGAAGGTATCTATTCACCAAGAAAATAATCTTCTATAGTCTTATTTTTTTCCCTTTTTTGGGTATTTTTCCCAAACATTTACTTGACTTCTGAGTCCTTTGTCAAGAGTAGGGTATACTCTGGGGATCTGTAAGATCTTAGTTCCTCCAAGGTGGCACAATCAAGCATGTATACTGGTCTGGGGGCAACCTGAAACTTTTGTGCCCAGAATCTGTGAGCGGTAGAGTTTCCTCTCCACAACCACCTGGTCTCCAGTTCCACCAAGCCAGCACTGGGGGCCGAGATTCAGATATGTTGCTCAATTCCCCCAGGCGCTTTCACTGGGAGCAGGGTCACCATTCAGTGTGAGATAAAGATGAGCTGCTCAATTCCTCCAGGAGCTTTAGGTGGGGGCAGGGCCACCACACAGGGCCAAGGTAAGGATCAGCTGCTCAGCTCCTCCAGGGGTTTTGCAATCCAACAGTGGATGCAGGCTGCTGTGGGAGCTGCTGCTGCCAGATGTGTCCTCTGCTGCTGCTGCTTGAGGCTGGAGCTAAAGAAGGACACTGCTCCCTTCTTAGCCATCTGAAAAAACCCTCCCACTGACCTTTGGCATCTGTGGGTTGAGGGATCTGCAAACCACTGCTATTGCCACTGGGGATTTTGCCCCTGAAGTCTGCTCTGGTCCTCCTTCCAGCACTGTGCCATGCAACCAAGCCTGGGCTAGGCTCTGCTCCCTGTCCAAACCTTTCCTGTTTGCCTTTCAGGTCACCCTGGGCTGAAAATATCTTCCACTTCTCTTCTACTCTGTTGTTCTGTGGCTTCTGCTGCTCTAGAATTTGTTGAGAGTCTTTCTTTACAGATATTTTATGGGCAGTGGGGGAAGAGCTGGTGTATGTGTGTCTTTCTACTCCACCATCATGTCTCTGCCCCACCCATTTGGGTTTTCTTGACAAAGATACTGGAGAGGTTTGCCATATCCTTCTCAAGCTCATTTTAGAGATAAAGAAACTGAGGTAAATAGTTTTAAATGACTTGCCCTGAGTCACACAGCTGTTAAGTGTCTGAGGCCATATTTGAACTTAGGAAGATAAGTCTCCCTGATTCTAGGACCCATGTTCTATCCACTGTACCACCTAGACATGCAGGTTCACATTAATTCAACAAACCTTTATTAAGTGTGTAAGGTATTTAAAGCATGGCACTAAATACTGAGGGTACGATGATACAGACAAAGCAGGGCTGGTCCATAAGAAGCTTGTGTTCTCCTAGAATCTTAATAAGGGTTTAGAGAAGGGCTGGTGAAAATCAAGATATGAGATGTAGACTATATGAGTTCGGTACTTGGCAAAGCATAGGTAATGTGAGTTAGAGGTCTTCTCCCACCCATTAATAGGCCTCAGGTGAAGTCCATTAAGGGAAGCTTGATTAGGGGATATGGTTTTGTAGGAAGGCCCACACCTTTTGTTAATTAATGAGACACTGGGTCCAAAGGGTCCTGATGCCGTCTGGTTCTGAAAAGTACATATGTGCTCTGAGGTAAAGTTTTGTTTTGGGGGTTCACTCTTTGGAAGAAGGTTCTTGCACAAGATAAGACTCTGGATAGTTGTTAAGGAGTTCCCCCACACACACTTTGAAAACCCAGATGTTGGTGCTTCTCTCTCTGGTAACTATGTATGTATGTAATGGTCAGACAGTTGGATCTGTCTGTTGATCTGTGATGTATGTATTGCTTATGGTCAGACAGTTAGAAGCCCTGTCTGTTGGTCCTTATTTCTCTGCTTGTATTTTCTCTGTTGACATGTGTGATTAAAGAAGATTGTTGACCTCTCAAAAGTTGCTTTCCTTTAAGAAAAGCAGCTCTAAGACCCTGTGCTAGCAGGCCATTCTGGATGTGTCAGGGGGCTTGCTGCTACAACATAGAGCCAACCAAAGTGACAGTAGTCTCAGTTTGTTACACTCGCATGGTTTGTGGGCACATGTGCTTATACCTGGCTATGTATAGCTTCTTCAGTTTCTCTAGTCTATGGGAAGGAGAGTTCTCATTGCCCCTATTTACACTGTTCTTTGTAGCAATGACCAAAGTCAGATGACACTGCATAGTTCAACAGTTTTTTGTGTTCATTGGTAGTTCTTCACTTCCAAGAAAGGAGCAAATAACGATCAAAATGTTAAATTCATCCTCATAATTTTTCATGTCTCTCCTTCAATTTTTTTTTCTGAAATTTAAAGGAGAAAGCAATCCTGGCCATCATAATTGACTAGAATAACTAGGTAACTTAAAGAAATGAGGACTAGCTGGATAAATTATGTTACATTAATTTAATGGAATTTAATGTGCTATAAGAAAAAGATAAAATGGATCATTTCAGAGAAACCAGGGAAGACTTATACTAATTGATGTAAAATGAAGAGATCAGAACTAGGAAAATTATTTGCACAATAACAATAAGCAATTTCATTAAGACAAACAGCTTTGAAAAATTTACCTCTAACCAAAACTATCCATGATTCCAGAGAACGGATGAAGCTTCTCCTGAAAAAAAGTGATGGGCTCAAGATGTAAAATGAGTCATATACTTTTGGATATAGGTAGTGCCATTTGTTTTGACTGACTATTCATATTTATTGCATAGTGGGTTTTTTCCCTTTCTTTTTTCTCAGTAGATAGAGAATCTGGTAGGAAGAGAAAAAATTATTATTAAAGTAAAATTTATTTTTTAAAAATAATAATAAATGTTTAAGAAATAAATGATGTCTACCAACATCTCATAGAGTGATATACACATTTAAGAACTCATTTCTTTGGCAGACTGTATGACCTTCTACATAGAAATGGTTTTGTTCTTTAGTTTCTCTGAATGCCCTGAAGTATGTTGTTAAAATTAATCGACTATACTGTAGTGGTGCTTCAGATTGCTGACCTATAAAACCCTCTGTGGTGATTATATAATTTGTACTTCATAGCCAGTCTTGTGATTAAAGGATCCAAGTCAACACATTGAATAATGATAAAGTCAAACCAACAGCAGAAAACAGCTGCGGAAAGTGCATAGGCCTGGGGCATTCACATGTAATTTATTACTCTGCAATATATATTCAACAGTCATTACAGGAAAAAGTAATATAGCTGACAACAAATGAATTATTAAGCTTTTCATTTCACTGGTATATGCTAACTTAGTCTTAGAAAACGTAAGACTCTAATGGGTTCACCATTTGACATTTATCTACCATCTTCCTGGCATGATAAACAGTAATCAGTTTGGCCACTGGGGTCATTAATGTCTTTGAATGGAATCCGAAAAAATGTTCTTATAGCTTAAGAATAAAACCCACCTTGGGTGGTTAAAGGAGTGTAAAAGAAAGAAGGAAGAAAGACTCAGGTAAATTGCCACATCTATTAATGAATTGCTGCAAATTTATCCTGTAGAATTCTTGCCAGAAAGCAGTAAGCCTATTTTCAGAGAGTTGTAAAGGGCTGCAATTTTATGGGCACAGTGTTTTGAGAAAAGTCATAAAACTTTTCATGCATCTGCATACTTGAATATTTGGAACTTTTAAGTCTTGGTAACTAGTTCCTCTTCATGAGTATCCTGTGGTTCACTGGTATTGCTGTACATAGAGCCATGGGATCTGGGATCAGGAAGATCTGGGTTTGACTCTCACCTTAGATAACTATGTGACTACAGTCAAGTCATTGAATCTCAGCCTTAGTTTACTTGGATGTAAATGGGAAAAAATAGTAACTATAGCAGTTGACTCATAGTACTAAAGTAAGAATGAGACCATAGATTGAGATAGGAAGGGAGCAAAAGAAATAATATATGTAAAGCACTTTGTAATCCTAAAGCTCTCTATAAATTACAGTAACAGTAGTAACTGCATTTATGTAGTGCTTTAATTTACACACACACACATAAATACACACATATCATTCGGTCCTAACAACAAGCCCATAAGGTAGGACTATTATTTTCCCCATTTTACATGTGAGGGAGCTGAAGCTTGGAAAAATTAAGGGACTTGCCTATTTACACAGATACTAAATATCTGAGAGAGGATTCAAACTCAGATCCTGATTCCAAGTTTAGATATGACCTCACAATCTTTAATGAGTGAATCAAGTGTTTATGTTAACTACATTTTTTTACACTTTCATAAAATTTTATTGTTATAAGATTCTTTATATAAATGGTGCCACTTGACTCTCACAACAACCTTATAAGTAGATAGTACATTCCAATTCAATTCAAATAAACAAACCTTTATTAATCACCTTCTAAATCCAAGACATCTTGCTAGTCAATGGAATTCCAAAGTCAAATGGTTCTTGACTTCAAACAGCTTTCCTTCTATTAGGAGATACAACATAAGAGATACATAAATAAGTTAATTTGAGGAATGAGCAGGCACTTAAAACTAATGGGATCAGGAAAGGATTGCAATAGCCACTTCAGGGAGTATGACAGAGAAGAGGAGACTCAGATATCACAAAGTTTGTTAAGTAGAAGAACTGGTACCCAGATTTTCGGATTCAAAATTTCATGCTCTTTCTATATTGGAATGAAGTGAATTATCCCAAAGACATATTGCATTGCCGACTAGTAGACTTTTTAGGTACATTCTTTAAAAGAAAAGAATATTTCCTTTGATTTTATCAGTGTGGTACCCCTCTATCAATGCAAGATCACTGCCTTCATGTTATAATAAATATTTTATTATATTTATTTATATAATATATAAATCTTTATATATATTATATATTAATCTTTATATATTATAACAATATATTTATATATCTTATATATTATTTATATTATAAATCTTTTTATAGATTATAATTTATATTCATAAAGAAGGCAGAAAAACATTAAGCACCTACCATGTGCCAGGCACTTTGCCAATATGAACTCACATGATCCTCACAAGGTAGAGGTAGGTCCCATTACTATCTCCATTTCACAGACAAGAAAACTGAATCAGACAGTGGTTAAGTGATTTGCCCTGAGTCACACAGCTGGCAAGTATCTCAGGCTGGATTTAAATTCAGATCTTCCTACTCCAGGCCCAGCTCTCCATCCTTGTACAACCTAGCTGCCTGTCTGTAATGTAAAGGGATGTCCATGAGTAAGAGAGATTAAGTAACTTGCCTATGGGTACCTAGCTCATAAATGCCAGATACAGATTTTGAATACAGGTCTTCCTGACTCTACCTCTTATGCCAGTCTGCCTCTCTGTAACTCATATATTCCTTAATACTGAGTAAAACATAAAAGTATTATACAAATTCTATTATATTATAATTGAATGATGTACTAGTGGATATTCCTTTCATGTCCAAATTGGACTGGATTAGTGGTTGGTGAACCACAGCCTGTCAACCTTTGTCCAGTTTTTGTATGGAGCTTAGGATGCTTTTTCTAAATATTTGTGTAAGTACAGTTTTGTTCCTTTTAAAATGTAAAAACTATTCCCATATGAAACTAGAATTTGGCAGATTTGCCAGATTTAGCTCTTGGACCAGTTTGCTGACCCTGGAATAGATGGGCACCAAAATACCTTCCAAATCTGAATTTCTGTGATTCTCACATTTTACGATTCTTAGATCAGTAAACCTTAGGACCTGGAAGGTACCTTCTAATGCTCCACTTTTACTAACTAGAGGCACAGTGGGTAGAGTAGTGAAAACTGAGGAAAACTGAGTTTAAATTTGGTCTCAGAGACCAAGTGGCTGTTCCATCCTGGGCAAGTGATTTTACCTTTGTTTCCCTCAGTTTCAACACCTGTGAAATGAGGATAATGGTAGCCCCTCCCTCTCAGGTCTCTTAGGAGGATCAAATGAGTCCATATTCACACAGCACTTAGCACAGCACCTGGCACATAGCAAGCTCGAGCCTACTAATACTAGCTATTATTATTAAACTAAAGAAGTAAACAGTCCAGAGGGAATTGCCCAACTTCATATACTTACTGGCTAGTTGGGATTACAAACTGTATCTCCTTAGTCCTAGATCAGAGTCTTTCAATTATTCTATCCTTACGATGCATGAAACATTTGAGGGATACATATAGGGTTGTTTTTGACAGTTTATTTCGTACTCGTGTAAAATATTATATGTAACATAGATATTGTAGGTTTTTTAAAGCTAATATGAAATATTGGGTTTCCTGTCATGAGGTCTAAATGCCAGCTTTGAAAGAGTGTGATTTTGAGCATAGGATAGATATGATTGGACCTTTGCCTAAAACCTCCTTGAAAAGAGTTAGCCTTTTTTTAATACTGCCTTGACTTCTGAGATAATATTAATTCAGCTCCTACTTCAATGAACCAAAACCTAGGTTTATACATAAGATAGCAGCATACTCCTGACATCCTTTTCAACCATAATTTAAACATTCCAGTTGGGACCTCTTAAGGTCTTTTCCAGCTCTAAATGTATGTTTCTGTCTTTGATTTGAATCCACAAAGTCCTGATAAGCAGAGATTTGTATATACCAATCATTCTGATCTAGC
Source organism: Potorous gilbertii (assembly GCA_028658325.1). Classification (NCBI taxonomy): domain Eukaryota; kingdom Metazoa; phylum Chordata; class Mammalia; order Diprotodontia; family Potoroidae; genus Potorous; species Potorous gilbertii. The sequence goes on along the minus strand of CM053769.1, from coordinate 593,235,289 downwards.
TGCTAAGTAGATGGACTCTAGCACTTAGTTTGCTTGTTATGATCTCGACAATTCAAGGAATCACCATAAATGGAGAAACTGTCCAAATGGAACTCCAGGGACCTAGAAGAAACACTAGAGCTTCCTCAAATTCAATACTCAGCCAGGACTCACTGAGTCAGTTTGTTTGGTTTTGTGCCTTTTCTCTATCCCTTCTAATCTAGCACCAGATATTTAAAGATGCATTGTACATTATAATTTTGAACCCTTAGCAAGGTGCATGACTGAATAATTATGAGGAAAACTTTCTTTTTTCAGGACAAACATATAGAAAAACATATGAACACATAAAACAAATGGGAACTAAAGAAGGCAGGACAAATACAAAGGGGAAAGGCCATCAGGATGAATAAGCATGATCTATGAAAGCCTTCATTTTGAAGAAGAACATGACATCAGAGTAATGATGACATGACTTGCACTTGACTTTGTTTTGAGTGAGGGAGGGCACTGGTGCAAGGTCACTAACCTCACTTTCTGCTCCTGAGTCACCGGGGGTCCAGTCAAACAAAGGGAAATAAATGAGAAAGGAGAAGTAAAGAAATAATAATGTTCATGGGCAGAAAATGTTAAAGATTTGAATTGTATTAACCAACCAATAATGTAGAGAAGTGATGTCGAACTCAAATAAAAACAGGAAACACTAAACCATAGATTAGGATCTCTGTACATATTGACTCAGAAAATCCTATATGATTATTAGCTATGTTCCATTGTATTTGTATTTCCGTTGTCAAAGGATTCCCAATTACATTTTAATCTGGTACTGGGTAGGCTGAATCTTGCCTCCACAGTGCTGTTTGACACCTTTGATGTAGAGTATAGAACTGTCTACTTGGAGAAGAACACATGAGTTCAAGTCCCACTTCTGATATCTATATGATTCTGGGGAAATCACCGAATTTCTTAGGGTCTCAGTTCCCATTCTCACATATAAGGTAGACTTTATTAATGCTAAGGTCCCTTGAAGCTCCAAACCTATGATCCTATGTACTTTATAACACAAAACAGGAATTGAAAATGTGGGAGGCAATGAAAAGTAATGAATTATTGACCATGCTAAGGTAGTATGGCCCTTTTCAATCACACAAATGTAGTAGGAAATGCCCATTTTTTAAACATTAAAAAATGGTCTTAAAATTATGGAGCCCCTTTAAAAAGAAATTGCCAATTTTGGCCAATTTCTTAACAAATTAGGCCTGCATTCTGTAGAAATGAAAAAAAAATGTACTTGGATTTCTCAAAATATTTTCATTTTTTTCAGCTTGTAGCCAAATCCCTGTTTGTATAAATCAATTTCCTTAGATTTTCACATTGTGCTTTGAATTCCTTATTTATTTCTCTGTGTAGGACCTAATGTGAAGAACTTAATGCTGCTTTTAAATTTTTCATTGCTATAAAAGGCTAATGTTACTGAAGACAGAAAAAACTGTGCTATTAAGTGACTTACTTTGCCATTTGGACTATAGAAATGATGATGGTGACATTGCTGTGGTGCCATTGGTTTCTTGGCCAAATATTACCTGATATTTTTAGTATTAATTTGTTCATTAAAATTCATTACTAGTTTTTTTTTATATATAGGGAAGGTACAAGGTGATTTTTTTAAAAAAATAATTGTATGGATATCTTTTACTTTTATATTTCCCAAATTTTCTTCTATATATCTCCTACTTTTTCCTTCCAGAGAGCAATTCCTTATACTACATAACATATATTTTTAAAAAAGAAGAGAAAATACCAAACAATTAATGCATCAAAAAAACAAAAATCAGACCATATCAATCAAAGGAAGGTGAAGTGTTTTCTCATAGCTCTTATTTGGCACCAGTCTTGTTCTTTGCAATTTCATGACATTCAAGACATTCTTTTTAATTTGTTTTGTGACTGTTATTCTTTCCATTTACATGATAGAGGTCATTGTATGTTATTTTTGTGGGACTATTTACTCTCATCTGTTCATGTAATCTTTATATGCTTCTCCACAGTCATCATATTTGTCATTTCATTTAGCCCAGTAACATTCTGTTACATTCGTTTTACACAACTTGGTTAGGTACTGTGGTAACCGTTTTTTCTTTCTATTTTTTTTACTATAAAAGTGCTATAAATATCTTATTCTACGTGAAGAATTTTTTTTTTGTTATTAACCTTCTTCATGTATATATGGCTAGAAGTAGAAGCCCTGGGTTTGAGGTTGAGGACATTTTTGAGACTTTCTTCATTTAATTCTATGGTAATTTTTAACATAATGAATTGCCTGGATTGTGACTATTTAGTTGCTTAGAAATGTTTGAAGAAAAGTATGGATTTACCCCCAAATGTGCCATGTTTATATCTTTTAATGTAGGTTTCCCATAACTACTCTAATAGTCAATGATGTACAATCTTTTATCTGTATTAGATGGAGGAACTTGCTTAAAGACTCATGTATTCTAATATACATTTCCTTTTTTATTTTAAAATAATTCTTATTGGTATCTTATGTTTCTTATATTGCCATAGTTACATGGAGCATCCTTTTCATACTCCTCCTAGAAAGCCATCCCCTAATAATTTTTTAGAGAGGGAAAGAAATCAGCACAATTGATCAATGTATCAAAAAAATTGGAAATTTTATCCAGCATTTAACTGCATAAGGTGGACCTCCCACCTTTATGAAAGGGGTGTCTTAGGGAGAATTACCTCTCATCGCTTCAATGAGTCCTGCTGTATCTCGATAATTTCGTTATATTTACTTTTGACTTTCTGGTGTGCAATTCCTTCTGTTTACATTGCTGTAGTTACTGTTTTCTTAACTCTGCTTACTTTGCCCTGCATCAGTCTTCTCTTTAATCATAAAACATAATGTCTTACAACACAGTAATATTCCATTACATTCATATATCACAGTTTGTTTAGGACCTACTTTGTTTCCAATTCTTTTCTAACATAGAAAGTGCTGCTATAAATATTTTGGAGCATAAGGAAATGTTTTCTTATCAGTGGCTTTTGTGGGATATAAACCCCACAAATGGAGTCTATAGTTCAAAAATATGGATATATTAGTATTTTTATAATTATAAACTGCTTTCCAAAATGGTAATATTATTTCACAGTTCCACCATCATGGTACTAGTGTGTTTATCATTCCACAACCTCTCCAGTTATGTCTATTTCTACTTCTGGCCACTTTTGCCAATTTTCAGAATATAAGGTGAAACCTCAGGGTTGTTGTGATTTGTATTTCTCTTAAGGTACATTTTCTATTAGCAAAACAATTAAATTATTCCAGCAAAGGTCACTGCTCATGTGTGGACAGTAATTCAAAAGTTATTCACTACAGGGAGAAGAAGAGGGAAGTTTTGGCTGACTGAATTATCTGGTGAAGATTTTTTGTTTGTTTCAGTTCACTTGGAATGCCTTTCTAAAATATTGTAGCTTGTTTGATTCAATAGGTAGAGTACCAGGAGAATACAGTATCTCAATTGACTTCTCCCCTCCCCCTGCACCCACCATGCACTGATCTGTGTTCTTAAGTTATCGGTATAATCTGTTTCTTTTCACAAGCCCTTCAAAATGCTCGAAGAAAGCTATCTCATCATCTTTTCTTTAAATTAAAAATGCTCAGTTTTTTCAACTAATCTTTATATGGAATGATCTCCCTCCTTTCTTCATCGTATTTGGTCTCCACTTGAAGGCAGACAATTTCCTAAAATGTGGTAGCCCAACTGGCAGCTCTACTGCTATTCACATCTGTATATACGATATACACATTGCATAAGAACAGGGGAATTTTCAGTATAAGCAGTAAAGGTTGATGCAATATACTGGCATGTTTGCTTTTTCTCTTTTTGGAATAAATTTCATAGTAGTAGAGCAAGGTCGATAAGATTAGAATGGACATAGGAGCTTTGTGTCCATAACAGAGCTGAGATCTCCTTGAAAAATTCCTGCTTCTCTGTAAGGAAGATCGAATTTAATGATTTTTAAAGTATATTTTAAACTACCTGTCCAGATGAGTGCCAGAATTTATGAATAAGCCAAAAACTTTAAAGTTTTAAAATGATCTAATTATGCTTTCTGCATCTTGGCATTTACTTATTTTGTGTGATCTAGCATTTTGTTCTGCATTTATGTCTTGGGACACAATGATTCATTAATGTAGGAAAACTCTATCCATGTTCTATCTAGGTTCAAACACATTTGGCATCAACAGAAATTGTCTCTTGTCTGACTGACTTCTTGTGAAAGATAAGTTCATATCCTGATGTTATAAGGAGGGATTTTGACAAAGCCTTTTCCCAGGAAGGTTGTGCCTACTTTGAAAATGATGCTCTTTGCCACACATTCACACGAGTGGGTCTTGATAGGAAATTCATCTAACACTCGATTACTGCATACAAAGTCATTTCTGTAAGTGTCCTATTGAAAGAAAGGTATTCCAAATACATCCCAATGTGCAGGAAATGTCTGTAAACTTCTAAAAATAACTATGTCTCATCATTCATGATTTACCATGATTATGACAAATGATTAAGACAAACTTTAAATTCTATGCTAGAACTAGTTTTTTCTCTTAAACATATATCATGAACATATCTGCAGAAGTGACAGGATCTTTGTTTATTTCCTTCATAGTTAACTTATGTAGACCATATATCATGGACAACATGTTTGCATATCTTAAAGTGCTATACAAATGGGAGCCATTGCTTTCTGCAACAGACATTCATTATTTGTAGCACAGGACTAAAAAACAATGCAGGGAATAAGGTGCATAGTATGTGAGAACACTGCCCTACCAACATCAGGGGTGCTTTAATGAGTTTTATAATAAGTAGGGAAATAGTACACACCTACAAAGAGTTTAATAATTCAATAGGCAAGCAAAGATAAATGAAAATAAATAAAAACAGAACCATAAAAACTAACTTTTGGTAGAATAGTAAATAATTGGGAAAGTGAGGAAAAATAATGAAAAGTTTTTTAATGGTAGTGGTCTTATAATTATAATTAAAAGAGGTCATCCCTTGACTCACTTCTTAAAGAGGCCTATTCACTGAATGGGCATTATCTCCCTCTAAGTGAGTACTTGAAAAGGTCTTAGACTAAAAGAGCGATGGTCTCCTTTTGCATCCTGGGCCATCTCCAGTCATCTTGATGAATATCTCGTCACTGGATCCAGATAGCTCCGGAGGAGAAAGTCAGGCTGGCAACCTGCATAACCCTCCCTCACTCAAAACAAGGTCAAGTGCAAGTCATGTCATCATTTCCCTGATGTCATGGTCCTCTTCAAAAACAAAGGACAAATACAGTCTTATAATTAAGTGAGCCTTGAACATCAACCAGTTGATTAAGATCAGTTGGTTGGGGTTCTCTGATTTATGTAGAGTGACACAAGAGACTAGTTTGTGTTCTACCACTAACAAGCTATATGATTGATGTTGGGAAAGATCTTTTACCTCTTTGTATTCAGTTCAACTTGTCCAAAATGGAACTTGTTCTGTTTGCCCTTAACCATCTTTCTTTCTAACTTCTGTGCAAAGAACACTATCCTTGCCATCCGTCATCCATCCAGGTCTGTCAACCCAGGGTAATTCTTGATTCTTAATTCCTCACCCTCCTTTCTGACGTATTGATTCTACACCCACAGAATCTTTAGAATCTTTCCCCTTTTCTCTACTCATTGTATCTCTGCCCTCCTCATCCCTTGCCTCAATTGTTACAAAACCAAGTCGCCTGGGTTCTAGGATTTATCCTCCACAAAGCTGCCAAAATAATATTCCTAAAACACAGGATTGACTATATCATTCCTCTATGAAAGAAACTTCAGTGTTTCCCTACTGCCTCTCAGATAAAATACAGATTTATTTTTGTTTTTAAAGTTTTTGATAAGTTGGCTCCAACCTGGCGTTTTGGACTAAATTCACATTACCTTCATATTCTTGTGTTTCAGCTAAACTGGTCTATTTGCTGGTCTTTTTTCTTAGCACTGTACCTTTGTGAATGATAGCCACCATACCTACAATTCTCTTTCTTCTCATCTCTGCTTCTGGCAATCGCTGACTCAGTTCAGAAGAGAAAAAAGTGAACAATTCCAATTTCTACATCTAAGATTTATAAAGGAGTGCAGTGAGAATGTATTCTCATAGCCCTTCTTTGGATCCAGCTTTGTTCTTTGTAGTTTTGCAACATTCAGTTTTCAGTTGTTTTGTGATCTTTCCATTTCATTGTGTTGTCAGTGTGCATGTTGTTTCCTTCACTTTGATTATTTTGCTCTGTAGCAAATCACTTGCTTTGTTCCATGCTTTTGAATTCATTATACTTCTAAAGGTGCAGTAATTTTCAGTTAGATTCATGTACCACATTTTTTTTTAGCCATTCCTGAATCTATGGGTATCTGCTTTGTTTCTAAGTATTTGCCATTGAAAAGGTGCTGCTATGTTATAGTATGTATAGTGTATCGTTGGTGGATATCTATCAATATCTCTATATATAGACACACACACACACACACACACACTTCTTAGTAACCTCTTTGTATATATGTCTAGTAATGGAAACTGAGTTAAGGGGATGAAACTTTTAATCACTGTGTTTGCAGACCCCCAAATTGTTTTCCAAAATGATTCTACTGATTCACAGTTCTACCAGTGATACACTAGTGTACCTGTCTTTCTATAACCACTGCAACATTGAGTATTCCCATCTGTTTTCATCTTTGCCAATTGGTGGAATGTGAGGTAAAACCTCAAGGTTATTTTGATTTGCTTTTCTCTTATTATGAGTGATTTGGAATATTTCTTCAGGTTGTAAGTAGTCTGCATTTCTTCTTTGAGAACTCTGTTCATTTTCTTTCATAATTTATCTATTGGGTAATTAGAGAATGTCTTTTGCATATATATATAATCTATATCTATAAACATAATATATGTATAAATCTATATTAGTGTATGTATATATACATAAACAGTATAAATATAAAAATATATAGCTATATATATTCATACATGCAACTATGTAACATATTTGTCAGTTGTTTATGTTGTTTGGATACTAAATCCTTTACTAAGAAATTTGACACAATTTTTTTTTCTCATTCAAGTGTCTGAACTGGTGTCTTCCTGACTCCAGGCCCAGCACTCCATTCACTGTGCCTACTAACAATCTTAATGACTTTTCTTTATAATTACTATTTTGAAGTGTAAAAACCTTTCCAAATAAATTTTGTCATTACCTTATTCAGTTCTATAAAATATCCCTTTTATGTTCTGAGTATCTGAAAATGCATTTAACATTCATATCTGTAACCCCAGCAACTTCTTTATTTTTAAATTTTTTTTTAATTAATAGAAATTGTTTTTCTCCCTCTTATTCACACTGGAAAAAAAGAAAAAAGTCCTAATAATAAATCTGCTAGTCAAGCAAAACAACTTGTCGTGAGTTTCTACATACAAAAAAAAGCCATATCTTGTTCTGCCCACTCAAACTATCATTTCTGTCTGCAGGTAGATAGCATGCTTGAACCTCAGGACTCTGAACTGTCATTTTGTCGATTATAATTCCTACCTCTTTCAAATTTCTCTTTTCAGTCTTGTTGCTGTTATATGAATTGTTCTCCTGGTTCTTCCCACGCCATTCTTCATCAGTTTATAAAAGCCTTCAAAATTGCTCTTTTTATGATATTTTTATATTGATGTTTTATGATATTACTATTTTGATTTATGATATATATTTTGTGATATAACACTACTCAAACTTATTCTAGTTCTCCTTATTTCACTGTGTATCAGTTCATATGAGTATGTCATTATTTTTGAAATCACCTATTTTCTATATTTTAATAAATATATTTATTAAATATACATTCTCCTATACTTTAAAAAATCACTCATTTATTCAGCATGATAGTATCCCATAATATTAATATATTATAATATATTAAGCCATTCCTCAATTGATAAGCATTCCTTTATTTTCCAGGGTAAGGTTTTGGGTTTTATTTTTCTGTTTCTTTTTTGCCACTACAAAACAAAACAAAAACAGCTCCTTGAAATGTTTTCGCATATATAGGATCTTTTCCTTTTTCTTTGCTCTCCTTTTGGCATAGAACTATCTAGCAATGAAATAGTTGGGTTAAAGAGAATGTACTGTTTAGTGTCTTTTAAAGTACGATTCCAAATTTGCTTTCCAAAATAGTTATACACATTCACAGATGCACTAACAGAGCATCAATGTGTCTGTTTACCTACAGCTTTTTGAACGTTTGTCATTTTCCTTTTTTGTCATCATTTTGCCAATCTAATATGAGTGAAATGATTTAGTTTGAATTTATTTAATAAGTAGTGATTTAGAGTATTTTTAAAAGTGTCTGTATAGAAAGCCTGGGTTTCTTCCCTTGAGAATTATAACTTAGAGAAAGACTCTTATTCTTATAAGAATTTTTCAGTTTGAGAATGGGTCCTATTCTTATAAATCTGAATCAGATCTTGATATATCTTGGAAATTGGACCTTTTTCAGAGAAACACTAAAAGATTTTCCCCAGTTAATTGCTTCCTTTTTAATATTAGCTTTATTGGATTTGTTTTTGTAGAAACTTTAATTTTATGTAATCAAAATTATCCATTTTATCTGTACTGTTGATTTACATTTGACTTGATATGACAATTGTTTCGTAAAGTATGAACTTTTCTCTCATATGCAGATCTATTAGATAATATTTCCCATGTTTTTCTAATTTGCTTATGATGTGACCTTCAATGCCTAGATCACGAATCAATTTAGAGTTTATCTTGGTATAAATTTTAGTGTTGGTCTGATCTAATTTCTTCCTACTGCGGCCAGTTTTTCCCAGCAATTTTTATTAGTCCTTATCCCAGTAGTATTTGTTGAATACTAAATACACTTTCACCTGTATGCTGTGTACCTAATCTGTTCCACTGATCTCTCTATTTTTACCCAGTACCAAATTGTTTTGATAATTTCTCCTTTATACTAAAGTTTGAGAGCTGACCCTTTTTCATGATTTTCCTTAATATTCTTGACTTTTTTGCCTCCAAATGAAATTTATCATTTTTTTCCTTTATATGATCCTTTGATAGTTGAATTGGTACATCATTGATAAGTAAGTTAATTTAAGTAACATTATTTTTGTTGCCTATTTACCTGATATAGCAATTAATAATTTTCAGTTATTTTGGTCTATTTCTGAGAACAGTGGTTTGTAGCTGTATTTATATAGTTCTTATGTGTATCTCGGTAGATTGACTCAAAAGTATTTCCTATGGTCTATATTTATTTTCAATTGGGGGCAACTAGGTGGTTCAGTGGATAAAGCAACAGTGCAGGAGTCAGAAGGACCTGAGTTCAAATCTCACCTCAGACACTTGACCCTCACTAGCTGTGCGACCTTGGGCAAGTCACTTAACCTCAATTGCCTCATCCTGGGTCATCACCAGTCATAGCAATGAATATCTGGTCACTGGATTCAGATGGCTCTGGAGGAGAACTGAAGCTGGTGACCTGCGCAGCCCTCCCTCACTCAAAACAAAGCCAAGTGCAAATCATGTTATCATTTCTCTGATGGCATGGTCTTTTTCAGCAACGAAGGACAAATATCTTTATTTTCAATGGAATTTCTATTTTTTCCTACTGGCTTTTATTTCTATTACATATAAAACTTGGTGATTTGCGTGGGTTTATTTTATATCCTGCAAATTTGCTGAAGTTATTGTTTGAATTAATTTTACTTGATTCTATAGAGTTATGTACCTGCTAAAAAAAACCCCCAACATTCTTTTTCTTCTTTCGCTCTGTGTATTATCTTAGTGTCCTTTTCTTGTCTCATTACCACTGTAGCCAGCATTTGTAGTACTATGTAGAACAGTAGTGGTGAATACAGACATCTTTTTATCACCTCTGTTTTTAGAGGAAAGGATTTTAATTTGTCTCTGTTAGATGTAATGATAGTTCTTGGTTGTAGGTACAAATTATTTATCATTTTAAGGAAAGGTTCATTTATTCCTATGTTTTTTTAACATTTTTAATAGAAATAGGTGGCTTATTTTGTCAAAAGCATTTTCTGCATCTATTGATGTTATTATATGGTTTTTATTGATTTTGTTATTAATATAACCAGTTGTCTGTAATATTTTTAATTAGAATTTTCCCCTTCTTCTGTAAGGACAGTACTTTGCCTCTTCAGTTATTTTTGCTAAATCTTCTTCTCCTGTAAGTTTCCCCATGCTATTTATTACCCTTTTCCCTAGATTTAGAGTATTATTTAGTTTATTGATTCCTTTTCTTTATTCCTTTTTTCTATCTTCCTTTTATCCTTTTATGTAGTTATCTATCTAGTTTATCCTTTCATCTAGTTATCTAACAGTTCTTTCCATCTTTTTTTTCTCAATTTTCTCAGTTAAGATAGCCTCTTTATATTTCCTTGCTGTTATCAACAGTACTGCTTTTTCACTGAGCCAAGTTGAAGGTGCCCCTCTGTTATTACGGGGTCAGAGAAAGGATGAACATATGGAAGGCAGGAGGAAGGGAAAGTACAGGTAGCCAGCACTGGCCCCTCTGCCATGTTTGGGGCGATTACTTTTCGTGGTTGTGGGATCAATATGCTTCATAGGTTTGTCTCCCTCAACTGTCACCCCCACACAATTTACTCATCTACAAAATGTAGGTGTAAGACTAGATGACTTATTTTTAAATTGTCTTAATTAACTAGCAGTTATTTTCTCTCCCTCCCACCCCCATCAGCCTCTAAAATTCTGTGACAGTAAGACTAAAGTAATTTTTCTCTCATAATAAAAAGGTCTTATTTAAGCACGTCCTGGACAATTCAGGAATTCAGGGGTCAGCTTGTGGCAGATAAGGGGAAAAGATTATTATTGTACAGAATTTTGCATCCCATGGAGAGGAAAAAGGAAAACATTGGTTGTAAGCTCAATCTGTTTTTACTAAAACCCTAGGATTGGAAGAATGAAATAAAATGTGAAGGTGAAGTAATAAAGGTGGCCTTTTCACTTTCTCTGACTAAATTTGAGGTTTTTTTCCTTCATCTCATCTAAATTTTGTATGATGAAATTTTCTGTGTTAATCCAAATGACCTGAATAGGAGGTATAAATAATTACTCTACAACTGTAAGAAATGCTTTTCCACAGTTTCCTGGCTTTTCTATTTTCCCCCATAATTAAGTTAAAATTCCTCAATCCATACTTGTAGAGTAGATAGAGAGTATCAATTATGTGTTTAATTCATCTAGAAACATGCTGATGAAAATATTTGACTTCTAAGAAGGAGAAAAGAAAATAGGCCCCCAGAAATATTTGTAGTACGATTATTTATCTCAACTTTTGGCAATCTAGCTAACTCACTTTATTATCTAGCTCAGTGAAGTATAATTAAAATGTGGAGACTTTAGTAGCATTACTTTGTCAGGGTAGAAATGACAGCTTCAGAGAAGGTATACCATTAGCGTGTCACCCATTTATTTTTAATGCCCCAAACTCACACTCTCAGGCAAAGTGGCTGACACTGTTAATGATACTGTCATTGGTTTACCTGAATAGAAAGAGAAGCATAACAGTTCCCATAATGTGGCTGAGGTGGCCTCCTGTGCTACAAAACCTCATTATAAGTCTTACCTCTGCAACAGTAGCTTCACTGCCCATGTGACTCTTCTGTCCAAGGTCCTTGGCAGACCTTTGGAGCAGGCTACACATTGTGCAAACCCAAATTGCTTCTTTTGTTTCTGTTTCTTTGTCCATACTTTGCCCTTGTTCATTATTAGCTGAGGACTATTTCTAATTCAAATACATTTCAATCCTTAATAGATGTGTGATCTTGACTAATATGGAAATATATTTTGCATGATTGAATATGTATAACCTATATTATATTGTTTGCTGTCTAAGGGGAAGGGGGAGGAGAGAATTTCGTACTCAAATTGTTTTTAAAGACACAAATATTGAAAATTGTTTTTACATGTAATTGGGAGAAAGAAAATATTATTCAAAAAGCAGATCTGTGATGTAAAAGGACAGTCACTATATGCTTCTCTTCCCCTTATAGCTAGGTATGGACTTAGGAAGACTTACATTTTAATCTAGCCTCAGATTTTTATTAGTTTTGTGATGCTGAGCAAGTCAATCAGTCTCTCAGTGTGTTTCTTTAATTTTAAAATGAAGATTATAATACTTACTATACTTTAGAGGGTTCCTGCGAAGATTAAATTAAATAAATACATATAATATTGTTGCAGTTCAATTGTTTCAGTTGTACATGACCGTTTGTGACCCCATTGGGTTTTTCTTGGCAAAGCTACTGGAACAGTTTGTCATTTCCTTGTCCTGTGGATCCAGTTGAACTGTTTTGTCAGGGAATAAGAGGTCAGTGACTTGCCCAGGGTCACGCTTCTAGAGAGTGTCTGAAGCTGGATTTGAACTTAGGTCCTCCTGACTCCAGGTCAAGTACACTATTCCCTGAGCCACCTCTTATTCTGGTAAACTTTAAAGTGTTGTATAAATGGCAGCTGTTTTTATGCCAGCTATTCTTATTTTCTCTTTTTTTCTTTTAAATAAAATCCCAATTGGACATTTATACTTAAATAATAAGATAGGAACTTATTAAATCATTCAGTTGGCATTCAGTGTTGTGATGTGCTTATTGTAGCAGCCAATACTCCACTACTCAGAAACACAGTAATGCTTAAATGTACATGGGTTGTTGTATTTCAAAATGATTAGTTTAGCTTTTATTAACAGTATCATTTAAAAGTAATTAAATAAATTATTGAGACTAATATTTCTTAGTTCATAAGTTTTACTCCTTTTAAAAAGTGATTACTTGGGATGTAAAAATCTTATCTTACTCTACCAGGAAGAAAACAACTTTGTTTCTTTTTCTTAGCCTGCATTTAAAAAGTTGAAAGATGTGTCTCCCCTCTCAGGAGGATATATTTATTTTAACTCTCCTTTGCTGGGAGTAATCCCTCAATTGCTGCAAATTGAATGCATTCATTCCTTCTCATAGTGTGCTATTCTTATCCAAATTCTTCCATAAATTTCCATTAAGTATTATGGAATATGTTAGAGGGCGTACTTTCATATTAAAAGGTATTATTGAAGGACTCATACTGTCTACCTGTTATTTTGTGTTCCTAACATGACTAGTTGATCTTTTCTAAACACAGATTTCTTCCATGATATCCTTTACATCACTTGAGCACAGGTCAAGCCTGGAAATAGGCTTCTCCTTATTGCCTTTCCATTGTCCTCTAGATTACTTTTAATTCCTTTGAGTTTTATATTTGCCAAACAATTTGAGAACTTGTCTTGAAAAGAAGAATCTTTCACCAGGAATCAATAAAAGTACTAGTCATTTTTCACACTGTCATTCACTTCCCCTTCTTTCTCCTCTCCACTTCTAAATCCAGTTCATTATTCACCTTCAGAAACTATCCTGAATCTATATACTAATGGATAAACTCAATGGACTGACCATTCAAGTGCTGCCAAAATGTGAAAAATAGACCCTTTTAAATTTGGTCCAAGATAGTTTAATCATTCTATTGCAGTACATGTACTGCAACAGAAGACCAATTATCTCTGTAACACAGTTAACATGTATAACTTTCATTCAGGTTGTTTCACCAAAATTTGGGGTGATACTGATTTCCACTTTCATTCTCTTCCTTGACCCTGGGCTGCCTTGAACTTATCTAGAACAAACAGAGTGAGAAGAGCTGTGACACCACTGGGGATGTCTCTTTGCCCCCTCCCATGGCCAGGATCACCAAGAACCTATTTGTGGGCTCTTTAACTGTCCACACAACAGAGACATGAGTCATAAATTTTATTTCTTACAATGAGAAGGACCACCAGGCCTAACTGCCTGCCCTTGCATTCTCAGACCCTCTAGGTCCTACCACATGCCTTGCTTCCACACCCTCCAAACCCCCAGTATCTGACATATTGATATAACTTGTGATTCACTGAACCATGCCATCCCACTTGCTGCTGAACTCTTTGGACTTCCAGGATCTTCCTTATTCTCTAGACCTGGGCTTTCTTATATATGCTGTTTCTCCGAACCAGAGCCTGAGTACATTGAGATCAGGGACTATATCACTTTTCCTTCTTCTATCACTAGTGTTTAGCACGACATGTAGCACACACAAAAAAACTTTCTTCATAAATTCATTCATTAATTAATTCATTAATTTTTTCCTCTAGTACTGTAGTACTAGATTGAAAACTATTGAATAATCATGTATCTCATGCAGTAGACCCTGCTATGCTGAATGGGAGGTATGGGGCTCCATGTTACTATCACACTATTGTACACAGGCATCTGTATCTGATAACCATACATTGTAGAGAGAATTTCTCTTCCATTAGGACTTTGAACAAAACTTATTTGTCAGTTTCAATATTTTTGATTTGTGTTAAAACTCTGAATGTTATTTCTTTTCAAGAAAACTATCAATTTTAACTTTGATTCTAAAGTTTTATTGTTTTCTGGAATTTAATTTTTAGATATTTTGGGGTACTATGGCCCAAGATAGGACTTTTATGAATGGGATTAACCACAGTAACTCAGAACTCATTTAGTTGGATAGATCTGGATCAAACCAGCAGATGAGCTAATAGCTCAATAAAAGTTGTGAGCTAGATTAACAAGAGAATAGACCAGAAGCACCTGCCACATACCATGATATTCCAAATGAAGAGGGAAGGATGGAAATTAAGGTTTCATCTTAACAGGACAGGCCAAGGGCCATCCTGGGAAAAAAATGGACATAAAGAAAAGCTGAGCATGAAGTCTTGAATGCAGCAGGAGTAAATTGAATGACAAAGCAGACAACAAACATTGTCAGAATGAGATTCAAGAAACATCAGGATACTACAGGTTAATGATCAAGTAACAACAGAAGGGAATCCACCTGTTGATGTGAAATAAGCTTCCCATGCTCCTCTTAGGATCTTCAAGAGTAAGTGCCTCAGCTAACCTGAGACCTAACATTTTAGACAAAGTTTCTTTTTCTGTGAAAACACACCTTCATTTTTACAAAGTAAGCCTATAAGAAAATAATTCACAAAACAACTGTATTTTAGAGCCAGTATTTCAGGAATACAACTTTGATAAAGTTAAAGTTTTTTCTTAGCTCCTATTTTTTTTTTGTTAATGCCAATGATTTTTATTTATAGTGTGTTGTTTTGTTTTTGGACTAGATCTGTGATTTCATTAAGGTATAGTGAATTCCCAATGAGAAAACTCTTTCTACGATCAACCAATCAATCAAAAAACATTTATTGAGTGTCTGCTGTGTCCCAGTCACTGGGTGCTAGGTGCTCAGAATACAAAGAAAAGTGACAAAGTCACTATCCTCAAGAAACTTATCTTCCATCAAGACAGAAAACACACACATATTTTGTTATTCAGTCATGTCTGATTCTTTATGACCCTGTGGACCACAGTGTGCCAACACTCTCCATGGGCTTTTTTTTTGGCAAGGATACTGGAGCGGTTTGCCACTTTCTTCTCTAGTGGGTTAAGACAATCAAAGGTTAAGCGAATTGCCTAGGATCACACAGCTAGTAAGTACCTTGTGACAGATTTGAACTCAGGTCTTCCGGATTCCAGGCCCAGCACTCTATCTACTGAGCCACTTAGCTGACTCTTGTTATGTACAAATAGAAACTCATAATTTGGTGAAGGGATTATGCCTGTAGCCAGGAAGATCAGACAGAGCCTTGTGTAGAAGATGATGCTTGAGATTAATTTTGAGGAATGCTTGGGATTTTAAGAGATGTCCGTAGGGAGTACCTTCTAAGCATGAAGAGCAGCCCCACAAAAGGTCATGGAAATGGGTGATGGAGTGTTATGAATGATGAACTCAAAGGAAAATTTGGTCATATCAGAGAGTGAATGAAAGGAAATCATGTATCATAGGACTGGAAAAAGTAGGTATAGGGTGCAGGTTGAGTGGACCCTGAAGTCAAGAAGACTAGAGTTCAAGTCTTGCCTTTAGCTAGATTGTGTTACCTTAGTCAATCAATCTGCAAACATTTACTAAATATGTGAGTGCCAGAAATACAAATCAAGCAGTAAAACAGGCCTTTCACTAAAAAAGCTTATATTCTAAGTCATCTAACCTCCTCATGTCCCAGGCACTTCTGTAAGACTATAAATTGTGTAGTGCTTTGCTAATCTGCATTGGTAGAAGTTTCCTCATCAGCAGTTCCATGTATCAGTGAAATCACAGGTCTAGGCTCTACCCACTTCAGGCCTCCAAAGCTTCATTTTAGTAAAAGCTAAAAAGAACAGTAGATTTTTAATTAAGCAAAATCTTGATGTGATTTAAGATTAAAGGTTAAATATGAGACAATTGAGGAAGAGTTGATACCTAACATCGTCTGATTTTTTAAGCTATGCCTCGTAGGCATTAGAGTTTTACCCTCAAGTAGCCTTTAAATTTGCATCTAATTAACAATTTCGTAGCAAATTATTAGGGTCCTTGGGCCATATATGGAAAGGATTCTTCCCTCATTTGGAAGACCCATTTGATTAACCAAAATAACTATGTTAGAGTCGCCAAAAAGAAATTGTGGTGACTGGTACCTTGTGATTCTTTGAATTATCTATAATTTCAGCGTTGTGTGTAATCCTTCCTTTGATGCAGATTACAGTCCATCCATTCTGTTCTTCTGTGATTCTCATTCAGGTTTCTGTAGAAATCCTTCAAAGGATTTCCAATGTCCTTGAAGTCTTTCTATTATATTTTGAGTATTTGGGGTGCAACTCCTCATTCAAGCTGTCATCTATTTTCTCTCATTCCCATTCAAACTGAACTAATTCTTTTATTTATCTCCTCTTATTATAAGCAAGTTATTTTTCATAGTGTGCCACAGGTTACTTATATTTGACCTAGATTCTTCTTGTCATTTCTCCTTCAATCATTTGTAACTTCGTTCTTCTGAGACTGATTGTAGTCATATAGTGTTACCAGGAGAATTCTAATGCTAAAAATAAATAAAAATTTTCAACAGAAATTAATTTGACATCATCAAAAACATTGTTATTCCCCAAATATAATCCTCTCTGGAAATTCTGAGAATTATTGTCTGTCTCTAATACATTTCCATAATATGTGTATGTATATATATATATATATATATATATATATATATATACATACACATATATATGTAATATTATATGTATATGTATACATGTTAATACAATAACTAGACAAGTTTCCCATCCAATTATATACAATAACTTGAGCAGTTCTCATTTTTCAGCTATTTCCGTACCTGCCTCCATCAGAATTAAAAAGAAGTAGGAATTTGGCATTTGCAGAATGTTAAGGGTCACTGTGTGACCACATTCATGGTGGTTTAATTCACTTGATTTGAAGATATTTGAGTTGATTATCTACCCCTTCTTTTTTTTATCCTTTTTTCTTAACCATTTCATTTACAAAATAATATGAGCAAAAGATAAGCAAAAGAACAGATAGTAAAATTCCACTTAGGCAAGTATTACTTGTCAGAAGCTTTTGCAATTTAAATGTTCCAGGAATGAAAAAACTGAAAATATTGCTAAAATGAAATGTTGTATGAGCCTCTAAATAAATAGAAAATCAACTTCCTAGAGCAGTCTAGAATGCTAATTGTTACTGGGCTTCTCTTTCTGCTACATGTTAAGCAGGTAATTGGAACATCAAGATGATCTCCTGTAAACAACACAAGACCCAAATGGGATCACAAAGAGTAAGATACATCTGAATAAAATATACAAAATAGATTGGAGTTAGTCTCAGAAGAAAGGTATTAGCAGTAAGGGGAATCGGGATTTTGTACCTTCTTGGCAATTTGAGAAAATTTCTTAGGGGCTCTAAGAGATTAACTGATGTCACAGAACCAGTGTTAACCAGTGTTAGGGTTGGGACTTGAATCCAGAACTTCCTGGCAACGTAAGTAACTCTGTGTGCTTTGCCACTTTGCCTGCAGACAGGTTTGTGGCTCTAAAAAAGTGATAGATTGTCATATGCATTCCTATTTTATTCTCATATCTTTATCCAAGATACTCTTTTGAACATTTAATTTTATTTTCTCAATTACTTCTAAAAATTATTAATATTTTCTTTTAATTTTAAGTTCCAAATTCTCTTATTTTATCCTTCCCCTCCCTCTCCTTGAGGAAGCAAGCAATCATATGGTCAGTTTTGTTTGCATTAACATCTTTCATTTCCTATCTTGATTTAAACATTTAATTTATGAATTGATTTTTCTCATTGATGCATTAAACTTATCAAAACTCTGCAAAGTAAATAGATGTCAAATAATATTAGTAGAAAAGTACAAGGAAGTTAAATGGAATGTCAAAATAGATTTCCTATCCCTCAGTTTAAAAATTTTCTTTTCCTTAAATCAGTGTTTATTTAATAAAGCTGTTTGCAAGGGAATTAAATCACATTTTCTTTCCATTTACATGGTAGAATGACCCCTGAGATTGAGAATTGAAGTAAATACTATCTCTGTAGTTTCAACAAACAGAATCATCCTGATGAATAACAAACTTCCCTGCTGGGCAATGGAAAGCCTTCATTCATTCATTCCACTGAGAGGATCAGGAATTTGGCAAGGGAATGGAATGTAATTGCTAATAGAGCTGTGTGAACAGTTGGTGTGTGGGCTTCGACAGATTTTGCCTAGGTAATAATCCAAGTTAACCCATATGTATTCTCCTGGGAAATTTCAACTATTGCAAATCATGTAGTAAATGCGATTTAAAATAAATTTCTGCAAGACATTAGGAACTTCTGAAGTCTTGGATTTCTGTTGTATTCTCCACCACCATTTTCTTCCATTTCACCACTCAGCATTATTTTGTACTAGAATATTCATTTTAACTCAAAATTCTTGGTTTTAATTTTATTTTAGTCGGTTTAGGTTATTAAAAAGTAAACCACATTGTTAAAGCAAGTGATAAAACTAATTTACTTTTGTCTACAATTCATTTCCTACCACAAACTAAAAAAAGTTTCCCAAATGGAGTGAAGTTATAAGAAACTACCCTTGCTTACATTTACCTCCTGACCCTCGAAAGTACCAGATTTTAGACCACTGGTATTTTCCACATTCTTGGAGAACCTCTTCCTTCTAAGTTCCTACAACTTAGCTTTCCATCTCTTTTGGTCTGGGGCATTTGTAGTGCCTAATATGACCAGTATATAAGGTTACTAACTTTACCAGCAAATTGCCACCACTTTAGAAAGGATTCTTCAGAAAAAAACAGATTTCAAGAACTACCCACTAAATGCACTAGTGTCCTACATTTTCAATTCTGTGAGAGTTAAATACTGTGAAACCAATCTGCTTAAAATGAGGACAATTATTATATTAGCAATTTAAAGTAAATCAACTGCCAGTGTAAGTAATCTTTTAAAAAAAGAATTACTGTCAGCTTTATATTCTCTTATTTCGTTCCTCAGAGAATCAGCTTCCTTTGATATTCATTTTTAGTACCTGGACTGCTCAATATACAATTCTATATAGTCCTTACAAAAGAATTCAGCACAAAAGTTTGGGACTGAAGGTAACATAAAATTAATTTTATATAAGCTGTTTTTACCTAGAATTAACAGATATGGCTGTTTGAAAGGCAAAAGGAAGAAAACTTTAAAAGAACATATATAAAGGGAGATTTTGGGGAGCTGATAATGAGGTACAGGGTCTAGACCTGCGACTTGATAAGGATGGGGAATTTCCATGATGGAAATTCCCTCCACTGTTATTGATCAAAATTCATTTGCAATTTAATTTTTAAAAAGCTTTATTAGAAGCACTGAAAGGTAAATAATTTGACCATAGTCATACAGGTACAATGTGTTACAAGAGTAAGTTGAAGATCAGCCTTTCTCACTCCAAGTCACAAAAGTAGTCTATGACAGCATACTGCTGTTCATTATGCAAATAATGAAGGTTATAAGTTCCTAAACCAGTTTTTCATTAATGAGAGTGAAATAAAGGCTATCCTAGGTATCTTTAGCATAAGGCTTAATGCCTGCAGAAAGTGATGTGTTCTCCCTCTGATTGCCCAATGCCCTAATGGCAGATAGATTGGGTCATTCACTATATAGAATCTCCTATATGTTTCATGTGAACTCACCAGGCTTTTATTCTCATTCTTTACAGCCTTGGCTTGTTGGGTAGCCAGCATGGTCTTACAATTGCAAAATTAGTTTCCTCTTGAAAAATTGGCTTTCACTGGACACCACCACTTAGTTTCCGCTATTCTTAAGTTGGCAGGTATCCAGATGTCCCAATATAGAAAATGTAAGAAGTACATCTTTAGCCATTTGATTATGTCTATGATATTTTAGTCACGAAACAGGTTCCAGCTGGCAAGCTTGACATAAATATTCAGTAGCATCTAAATATTGTTGTTGTATCTATTACATAAGCTGCAAAGAAACTCACACAACAGATGCTCCCAAATTTATGAAAATTGTAATTCTCATAGCATTTGGCATTTTCATCACAAATCTGTGTCTGGGCTTGCATAGCTATGTAACTGATTGGATTGCTCACATTATAGCCCTCTCCTTGCTTGAATGTATCTGCAGACAACTGGACCATTCTAGATATTCAGTATCTATTTCTGGTATTTCTGTGGTTCCTAGGTACTCCCTTTTTGTCCAGAACTGGATTACTTGGAAGATTTTAGGAAAAATGAAGCACTTTTCTGGGGCTAAAGGATGGACTCAATAGGGTCAGGTTTTGAAGACAGACTTGATTTTTTGGTTGGTGGGTTGGATTTTTGTTTTGTTTTGTTTTGCTTTGCTTTACTTTCCTCCTCTATTTCCCTAGACTGTGTATTTAATTGGTACAAGGAGTTCCTAATATCAAAAGCTCCTCTGTTAACGAGGATTCCTCTCTATCTTCTACCAAGAAGTCTGTCTGTTTCCTGTTCTTGAGAGAGATAAGGAAGTAGACACTTTAGATCCACAGTTGCTAATATTTCTTTAGTGACCTTTAATTTAATTATTTGTTACAATAATACCGTATAGGATCTTTTCTACTTTGGGGGCTTTTCCTTTGTTTGATCTGGAAAATTGGTAGTTAATTGCCTTTAAAACCTCATTGACTACTGTATGCATTTCTTCTGTGTGTAGTTAGTAAGGCTCAAGCAATCCTGGAAGCATTTTACTTTACTTTAAAATTTCCTTTTATAATCATAAGCTTGACAAAACATCAAAAAGCATGAGCATTTCCTTATACAAAGAACAGGAAAAAGCATTTCTTAAGAAACCATGGATCTTTACTACATAGCCTTTTAAAAATGCATTTCAAATTTAACATGATAGTTTCACCATTACCCTGTTTCTCTGTGCTCCTTTATGAACCTTTTTCTGCTCTCTTTTATTTTTAATGATATTGCAGTGAATTTTCCCTCTTTATCACTATGTTGCCACTCTTCCCAAATCCTATTTCCTCAAAATAAAAATGAGAAATAATCTCTACCTTATAAAAAGTATAGTCATAAAAAACAAGTCCATTTATGAATATGTGAAAAAGAATGTCTCATTTTGTATGTTTTAGTTCATTATGTTTCTTCCAAGAAAAAGCAAAATGATTCCTCATCAGTCTTCTGCCGTAAGGATTGGCCTAAATGGCAACTAAATATCATCACACTGGATAAAGAACTGGAACTGTTTGCCTTAGTTACATCAACGATAAAATGGATATAATAATAACACCTACCTCCCAGGGTGATTGTGAGGGTCAAAGGATAGTATTTGTAAAGCATTAAGAACAGTGCCTACCACACAACAAGCACTTAAATAAATGTTTTGTTTCCTTCTCTCTTCATGTCTTCCACAGTTGTTTTATTTTAAAACGTCGTAGTCATTGCATACATTATTTTTATACGATCTGATCATTTTAGTGTATCAGTTCACACAAGTCCTGAGATTCTCCCAATCTATCTTTACATCATTTCTTAACAGGACAGAAATGTACTATTCCATCGTTGTATCATAATTGGTTCAGCCATATCTCAATTGATGGGCACCAAGTTTGCTATAATAACAGAATAGTTGTGATGGATGTTTTTTTGTATATGAGTCCTTAGCGTTTGCACCCTTTCTTCCTATCTTTAATTAATGACAACTATTATTTTAAATAAAATAAAATTTTAAATTTTAAATAATTTTAAATATTTAAATGATTACATGGACAGCTGAGTTCTCAAATTATTCTCCATGCAGCAATCATTTTCTATCTACTGTCTCTTATTACTATATACACATATATGTTACATAGATTATACATATATTTAAATGTATTCACATATACATGTATGTAAATACATCTGTTTCCATTAATATATACAGAGAGAATTTCCTATGTCCGTTAATTTTTCATATTTTTCTTGAAAAATACAGTCATAACATATTGGTAAAAATCTTCCTGAACATACAAGTCTTTGATCTCCTTCACTGTTAAACTCCAAACCATATGTTCTAACATTTTTAGCCACCACCCTCATTGCCCACCTTCTCAGCAAAGTCACCAAGAATGAGGCTATATATTGTCAAAGTTTGGGAGCCCTCTTTAGATTTTTTTGTAGAATTTTACATCCTCAAAAACAGATGTTTGTGCATAGACTCATGAATATATATTTTTTTACTATATGCCAGTTATTATGGTAAGTGCTAGGGATACAAAGAAAGGCAAAATGGGCACTTATTGCCTACAATGAATTTACATTCTGATGGGGAAGACAGCATTTATATTAATAGGTTCATAGAAGATATGTACATTAGATCAATCAATCAACAAGTTTTTTTACTAAATACCTACTATGAGCCAGGTACTTTACTATGTACTGGAGAACCATGTATAATTAATGATATAATCCCTTTTTACAAGAAGCTACATGGGAAGTAACAGTGGGGAATGTTATAACAGCTAATATAAGTTGCAATTTTCATAATTGTAGATTTACTTATACTCATAAGGAAAAGTACATACCCCACGATTCTTGTGGGCACACAGTCTCATAAGGCCTCTCAAATGCAAGCCTTCCTTTTATTCATACATTCACCACCGAAGTTCAGGACCTTGCTACCTCTCACCTGGATGACTGCAATGTAATGCAGTAATTGCAACGCAATCCTTTCTGTCTCTCTGCCTCTCTCCCCATTCTAGTTCATCCTCCCCACAGTAACCAAAGTGATTTTCTTTAACTGCATATCTGGCCATGTCATTCACCTTCTCCATTATCTTCAGGTTCAAATTCAAACTCTTTTGTTTAGTTTTTAGAGTCTCACAACCTAGTTCTAACCTCATAGCACATGACACCCTTGCTCACATGCTGCAGTCCAACAGAACTATCCTTGTCCCTGTTTCTCATACACTGTTCTCCCTCTCTTGTCTCCATGTCTTTGCATGCCCCCCAGAGCTTAAATGTACATCACTTTCACCTCATGGAATTCTTCTCTTCACGCAAGATAGAACTTAAGCATTATCTTCTGCGTTAAATCTTTTCCTGATTTCTCCTAGTGATCTCCCTTGTTCTACATTGCATTTATCTATTTTGCATTTATTTTCTTAATGTCTCATTTACATTTATTCTGTATTATATTTATATGTGTACTTATTGGATCAAGCATTCGAATATAGGCTCTTTTAGAGAAACAGTTATTACATTTTATTACCTCCAGCACACTGTAGGTGCTTAAGACATGCTTATTACTTGACTGATTGAACTTCTTTTAATGTATCACTGAGAAGAACCTTTAATCCATCCTTTTTTTTTGCTGTGAATTCTTTATGTCCTCTCATTTTATTTAGGGTAAAAATATCATTATAAGTATTTTTCAGTTTTTCTGCTAATGTATTAACCCAATTGTTAGATATTTCTCATTTAGAGTAAGAAAAATCAAATAAGTGTTCTTAAGCCTGAAATCTATGCTTCTTAGCATCCTCTGGCTAACCCGATAAACTACAATTTATAATTTCAATCCCAGTTGGTATTTGGAAAAATTGTGTGTCACAACATGAAACAAAATAAGTTAAAGGGGAAAAAAATACAAGATATTCCTACACATTCACAGGCATTCTTGGAGCTCTAAATTATCCACATCTTCCTACCTATAAATGTAGACAATTCTTATGAATTTGGAGATAGTATATAGTTCATAAGTTTATCATTGTTCTAATGTTACATTTTATTAGAAAGTAACCTCTGTAATGTCACAGGGGAGATCACTAGAAATTATTTTTTATAATCATATATATAAAAGCATGAACAGGGAGAAAAAAGTAATGACTAAAGTTGTGAAAAAAGTGTTTATTGTTAATTTGAAAATTATATTAAAATGCATTTTGTATTTCTCTTGATCAGATATTTAAATTTAGCATAAGAACAATATACTAATGGAAACATAAAATCAATTACCCTGAGGCTATTTCTATTTTGGTAAATTATTCCTAAAATGTCAAAGAATATAGTCCTTAATGGATATATTGAATTATTTGAGAAGATTGTAGAATGGATGGTAGATCTAGAACTCAAAGTATAAATAAAAGATATGAATAATTTAGTGAGTTGGGATTAAAGGAGTGGTTCCAAACTATTTTTTCAGAAGTGTTGGATTATTTCATAATTTCACTGAGTGTGTTAATTGTGTATGTTCCCTGATGCCCCTGCCAATATTTGCCAATTTTATCTTTTGCCATCTTTACCAGTTGGTTTGTTGTGAAGTCAAATCTTATGGTTCTTTAAAGTTGTGTGATTAGGAGCAGTTTTCATATGGTTGCTATGATAACTTTTCTTTCCTCCTTTGACAATTGCCTATTCTTGCCCTATAACAATTTATCTGGTTGGGGCTTGTTTTTGTTCTAAAATATTTGTGTCATTTTCCTACATACCTTGGATGCTAAACCTTTTCAAAGATCTTGCTTCTAAGCAAAATTACCAGAATAAAAAATGAAAACAGCAAATTCACCACCAAGGAAGAGGAAATTAAAGCAATAACTGGGAACTATTTTGCCCAACTGTATGCCCATAAATTTGGCCATCTAGTATTTACAAAAATATAAATCACCCAGATTAACAAAGAGGAAATAAAATACTTAACCCTAACAGGAGCTATAAATAAATTATAAACTCTTATAAATTTGGATCAGCTCTCTGTGTATCTTAGAAATGAGACCTTTATTGGAAAATCTCGTAAGGATTTTTCCCCACGTTTACCTGCTTCCCTTCAAAATTTAGTTGGATTGATTTTGTTTGTGCAATCACAGTTCTGAACTTTAACTGTCTGTTTCCGTCCTTTCCTTTATACTTTTCCTTCTTTTGGCTTACTTTTCCCTATTTATAAAGAAAATGGTAGTGAGAGATAAATGTGCTCAATACTAGTGCTATAGATTTGGAGCTATTTTCTTCTGCTGCCTTGCCCTTTTCTTTCTCTCACCCAGAGACAAGTTCTTAATCTTTGCTCCCTGCCCCCTCTTTAAGCACCTCTACAACTAATACTGAACCTCTCATTGCCTTTTCTGTTTTCCTTTTTCTTTGTTGTTTCCTTGTTGAGCAAAATGTATTTCTGTACTCATATTTTTATATGGGTATACTTTCTTTCTTTCACCAGTTCAGATAAGAGTGAAGTTCATATGTCAACCAGTCCCACCCTCCTTTCTGCTTGTTTGTATAAACTTCTGCTTATATACCCCCAATTATTTTTTTATTTTTAATGTTTTACAATCACTACCATAAAACTTAGATTTCCTTCCCTACTTACCGCCTGACCCCCCTCCCTCTTTAAGATGGCATACAATTCTATATAGAATCTACACATACTTTCCTATTGAATACATTTTCACTGTAGTCATGCTGTGTAGACAAACTAAAATAAATGAAAGAAATCATGTAACAAATCAAAACATAACACACACACACACACACACACACACACAATGATTTATTACATTCTGCAAATGAATTCCACAGTTCTTTCTCTGAGTGTGGAAGGCATTTTGCCTTGGAAGAACATTGGTCTCACACACTGTGGTCATGGCTGTGCACAAAGTTCTTCTGGTTCTGCTCCTTTCACTCAGCATCAGATCATATAAGTCCTTCCAGGCCTCTTTGAAATCTTCTTGTTCAACATTTCTTATGGAGTAGTAGTACTCCATTACATTCATATACCATAATTTATTCAGCCATTCACCAATTGATGGGCATCCCCTTGATTTCCAGTTTTTGGCCACCACAAAGAGAGCTGCTATAAATATTTTTGTACATGTGGGACCCTTTCCAATTTTTATGATCTCTTGGGGATACAGTCCTACAAGCGATATTGCTGGGTCAAAGGGTATGCACATTTTTGTAGCCCTTTGGGCATATTTCCAAACTGCTCGCCAGAATGGTTGGATGAACTCACAGCTCCACCAACAATGAATTAGTGTTCCAACTCTCCCACATCCTCTCCGACATTTATCATTTTCCTGTTCTGTCATGTTTGCCAATATAATCAGTGTGATGTGGTACCTCAGAGTTTTTTTTATTTGCATTTCTCTAATTGAAAGTGATGTAGAGAATTTTTTCATATGATTATAGAGATCTTTAATTTCTTCCTCTGAAAATTGCCTGTTAATATCCTTTGACCATTTATCAATTGGAGAATGACTTGTATTGTTGTACATTTGACTCAGTTCTCTATATATTCTAGAAATTAGGCCTTTATCCCTGAGATTAACTGTAAAATTTTTCCCAATTTACTACATCCCTCCAAATTTTGCATTAGGTTTGGTTGTGCAAAAATGCTTTCCATCTCTTCTTTAGTCAAAAATTCTTCCCTTCTCTATAAATCTGATAAATACGTTATTCCTTGCTCCTCCAGTTTGTCCATGGTATCAATCTTTATACCTAGATCAAGTACCCTATATACCCCAATTATAGGAAATAATTTTACTCACTTTCCTCTTTTTTCCCTTCTCACACTATTCCTCTTATACCTCTTTATCAGTCTTTTAAGATTATCAAAACATAGCCAAGTCATTTCTAGTCTCTCTGTCTTACTAGACTCACTTCGGTGACTTCTCTTGAAGACAGAATTCAAAGGAAATGTAAATATCCTCTTCCCACATAAGAATGTAAATATTTTGTTCTCATTTATTTGCTTATGATTGCTTGCCCATGTTTATCTTTTTATGTTTCTCTTTATTTTCATATTGATTTTTTGAAATTTCATGGAACGTCTGGTTTTTTTTTTCCAATCAGGAATACTTGGAAGTCCTCTATTTCATTAACAATCTTTTTTTATTCAGTAATATTATACTGACTTTTGCTAGATTAGTTAGTCTTGGGTATAAGTATTCTGAAATATATTATCTCAAATTTATTCATGCTTAATAATGGTGACTAACAATATCCTGTGATCCTGAATATGTTTCCTTGGTACTTGAATTCTGTCTGCTTGTAGTATATTTTTCTTTGACCTAGAATCCCAGGAATTTAGATATAATGCTCCTGAAAGATTTCATTTTGGTGTTGCTTTCAGACATTATCTGCTGGATTCTTTCAATTTTCTCTTCTTTCTATCATTTTACAAGATTTGGCAGCATCTTTTGTGATTTATTGAAATATGGAGTCTAGGCTCCTTGTTGGGGGAAGAGGAGGAGTTATTGGCTCTCATGTAGCCTAGTGATTCTTAAATTATCTCTTTTGATCTAAATTTGGGTATGTATAATGGGCAAAATAACTTAAGTCACTCATAGTTATTCTTAAAATAATATTGCTGTTACTGTATATAAGATCCTCTTAGTTCTGCACATTTTGTTCATTATTTTGTACAAGTCTATCTTTGTTTTTCTAAGATCATCAAGTCCATTTCTTTTAGCACAGTAATATTCCATCACAGTCCTTTACTTATTCATCCACCAGAGTCAGGAAGAGTTTGATTCAAGTCACAAACTTCCTATATGACCTTGGCAGAATCACTTGAACTCTATCCCCAGTTCACTGTCTAAGACTGTAAATTGAAAAACAGTTCCTAATCTGCATTTATATAGAGAGCTCACTATACTAACTAAACCACAAGTCCTTAACACAGCAACAATAAAAAAAAGAATGTATGATTATGTTTGGAGAAAGTGGAAGTGGAAATTGGATATGTGGCTTAAGAAAATCAGTAAAGCCTGGGAGTAGCCCCCTCAGGAATTTGAGAGGCAACAAAAAATGATTGAATAAAAGTGAATGTTCATTGAGATTAGAAAATATACATTTGTACTGTATACAGTCTGAAGCATTGAATTATCCAGCATCTCTTAACCTGGGAGCAGCAAGGATGAGCAACCACCACTGGAGGTTTCCCAGGGCCAGGAATCAGCAGATTAGAATCAAATGGTGGATTCCATGTGTTAGTTATTGCTTCATTAGTTTGTCCTATGGTGAGGTCCAAGCTAGATAAAGAGACAAGAAAGAATGTGATAAAACAGAGTGAAGGAAGTGGATTTGAAAAAGTAGAGGAATTGAGAGGCCAAGGTTTCTGAAGTGTCATCAAGATGAATGTCAGTCCAGGATGACTCCTAGTTTGCAAATCTGAAGAACTAGAGGATGATGTTATACTATATAGGGGAAGTGGGAGTGAGTGGGTAAGGGGGAGGGATAATGAATTCCATTTTGAATATGTTGAGTTTAAGATATTTACTAGTCATCCAGTTTGAGATGTCTGAAAGTCAGCTGGAGATGCAAGTTTGGCAATCATCAGATAGTCTGAGAAAGGATAGGTATGTTCAGGTATCATCAGTGCAGTGATGTTAGTTAAATCCATGGGAGCTTATGAGATCATCAGGTGAAGTAGCATAGAGGAATAAGGGAAGGTGGTCTAGGTCAGAACTCCAAGAGACACCTGTGCTTTGAGGAGATGATCTAGAAGAGGATCCAGTAAAGGAGATAAGGAAGGAAAAGTCGGGTGGGTGGAAGGAGCACCAGGAGAAAATAGCCTCCTAAAACCCTAGAGAAAAGAGATTATCAAGGAGAAGGGAGTAATTAGTGGTGCCAAAGGCTTCAGAGAGATCAAGGAGAATGAAGTTTGAGAAATGACCATTGGATTTAGTGCCTATGATGTTTAGTAACTTTAGAGAGAATAGTTTGGATGCAATAATAATATTAGAAGTCAAATTGTAAGGAGTTAAAAAGAGAGTGAGAGGAGAGAAAATGGAAGCACCTGTTGCAGACAGCCTTTCAGCTTTGTTTAGCTACAAAAGGCATGAGATATAGGATGACAGCAGGTATGAGAGGATTGAAAACAGAGTTCCCAAGAATACTTAACTCTCTGAGGGAGTTAAAAGAAGCAAAAGAATAAAACAAACAAAAAATGAAGGAATTAAAAGAATAAACCTTTGGAGACACACATAGTGATGAGTTTTCCACTAACTACAGAGCATGGCTTGATAAATGATCAATCATCATAGACATTATGTCAAACCTACCTCATGTTCTTGTTTTGTATGACCTCACATTTAATATAAAGGGTTCTGGGCATATTCATTTATACCCTTTCCTATTTCTCTGCCTTTTATTTTCCAAAGGCTATTATTTTCAAGAAAATATAGAGTTTTTTTATTTGTTATTTTTTGGACTTAAATCACCTTTATTTATAAAATGTTGCTTTTAAATTTTTTAATAAATTTTTTTAACAATGGATTTATTTACATATAGAAATCTATATTTTGTATATAATAAATGGAACTTTGTTTTATTGATGTACATTCAATTCTTTTAAAATTCTTATTTTAGAAAAATTTTTCATTAATCTTTTGTTTTCTATTACCCAGACTTTTTTTACTGTATCAGTCTTCCTCCTCTCTCCCAGAATCATTTCTTATTCAAAAGTGGAGAGGAAGAAAAGAGGAAGAGAAGAAAATAAATAAAAACTGAACAATATATCAAAAATTTTTGACATGAGGTACCTGTGTATACTCAGATACCTTTGCAAAAGAGTGGCAGGGGTAATGACATATTTCTTCTTTGGAGCCAAGCTAGTTCTCATAATTTCACAACATTCATTTTCAATTGTTGTATGGTTGCTGTTTCCATTTACCTTATTTTGTAGTCATTTTTTAGATTGTTTTCCTTATTCTGCTTATTCTGCTTTGTATAAATTCAAAGAAATTATTCCTTGCTTCACTGTATTCATCATGTCCATCACTTCTTACAGCATAAAACCTCTTTCATTTTTAACTCATTGAAGTCTAAATTTTCACAAGGACTCTCCTCCTGACTTTTAAATTATAGCAAGTTATTATAGGCTTTTGGAAACTCAGATTATGTGACAGTATTACCAATTAATTAGTTAGCCACATATCCCTTTCAGTGAAGTCAAGGTTTTGTACTTTTTTCTATCACTGAGTAAAGGTTGAGAGATACCAGCCTTGTGAAAAAATTGGGTTCCTTAATTTATGTTTTCAGACACAGGAAGTTGAGATCATATTGCAGAAGAGATTCATCCATAATCTCTCATTGCATGATGGAGAACTGGAGTTAGGCTTCTCCGTGTACCCTATCATCTTACTGAAAAAGTCCAGACAAGGACTATTAAACTGCAGGGAAAGTTTGGCCTAGTTAATTGCAAATCCACTGTAGCATGTAATCCACATTTATAAAAATTATTACAGAAATAAAACCAGAGGGAACATTTTATTAGTCAGAACATGGCGTCAAAATTCAGTTTTATTTTGATCAAATTTTGCTTTTTCTCTTGTCTCTCATCTACTCTCTACTTCCTTTAGTTGTAATCCCTCTACCTTCTTTATCTTCCTTAGGTCATTCTTTTCTTATATTCTACAAGTATTTCTTCAATGTTTACCATATGTCAGGCACTGGGATAAACTTAGAGATACAAAAAGAAATTTAAAAAAGACAATCTCTGCCCTCAAGGAGCTTACATTCTAATGGGAGAAGATAACACATGAAAGAAAAATGAAAGGGTGAGAGTGAAAGGGGAAAGCATGCTCCAGCACATTGTGTCAAAAGCATTCTAGATTATCAGTAGTTGGTGCCAGAGAGAAATGAAAGAGTGCACCTGACTGGCTTGGGGGTCCTTTCTTAACATGGAGGTTCCAACAGGAAACAACCAGTCAGAGGAAAGGGCTATCAGATTTCCAAGAAAAGAAAGATGATGGAGCACATCGGTAAAAATAGCTTTCAGGCTTAGAAGGCTACTGGAGCTTGGTGAAGAAAGAAATCCAGACAGTAAGGAACATATACACCCTCAATCTATGGTTCATTTTCAGGAAGGACCCCCAGCATATTCATTTTCATTCCTCCGTTCCTCTCTGGGACACATAATTGGTTTTCCACTCTTCTTTTGCTGCCTGTGCAGCAAAAGCCTTGCATATAATTGGTGTCTAAAAAGTTAGTTGAATTGAACTTGTTCAGTAGGATAAGTGCATACATATCCATCTAAATATCTATATAAGATACCAAAGACAGTTTGATGGTCAGGATACACACACACACACACACACACACACATTTACATGCACAAATGCATGGTTACAACATATAGAACCCATAAATTTCTTGGATTTTGCCCTGTAGTTAGTTTCCTGGACTTGTGAAGGAGAATTGTCCATTTCCCATTTAGAAAAATGGTATGTCCTTCCCCTCTCCTTTCAGCTTTTTTTCATGTGTTATCTTCTACCCTTAAAACAGTACAATATAAGTTTATTGGGTGCAAAAATTGTCTTTCTTTTGCTTCAAGTTCACACAATCAGAGATATTTCCTTTGTTGATATTCCTGATTTTAAAATTAACTTTCCATATACAATAGATAATTTAGATAACTTGATTTTCTACCTCCCAACGTTTTTGTTAAGAAAACATTTTGTAAACTTGAAAATGCAATAGGTTGTGTTAATAGTATTTGAAATGTAGTTATTTGGGTATTAATCAAAAGAACAAGGTGTACAGAGCTCTCTAAATCCCATCTTAACCTGTGCTCTCCAATTTCATATGCTTCGATGGTAATCTACATTAGAATTAATTTAACATCTTATTACCCACGTGTTCTGCCCAAAGTTGTGAGACAGATCTAGCCAGTCCAAAGCATAATTATAGAGATGAAGTTGTTTTTAGTGTTCACTACTTTCTACCTTACAACTCTACTTCCTGACACTGATTATATTCTCCCTAGCTACCCAGGATCTCTTGTTTCTTTGCCCACACAAACCTGCCCTTTTCTACATCATACTCTTCAACCTTCCCAGTGCCTCTTTTGCCCAATAACCCATTTCTCAAGTAGAAATATTCTATAAAGAGACTAGTGTCTTTACAACTCATATCTCTCCCAGTCTTCTCAAGAGGGGAAACTAGGCTTTATAGGTGCTGACAAATCATTAAAGCGCCACCGTGTTTGTGTTTTTCTGATGCCTCCAGTTCTCAGTGAATTCTCCCCTGGATTTCTGTAGTATTTATTATCTACAACTCTAATTTGTCACTTATCATATGCCACAACCTATTACTGCTTGTATTGCCTATAGATATATCTATATATAGATATATCTATATATAGATATATAGATATATATCTTGTCCCTCTGACGTGATTACAATGGAGGGAACAATGTCTTACACTATACATACTGTGCACTCAATTGTTTTTTATATTGTTGGTGAGAATGATAAAGAATTCAATTCAATTTAATTCGACAAGTATATATCATATGTTTATTGTGTACGTGACATCATGCTTAATGCTGGGAATACAGAGTCAAAAATGAAACAGTCTCTGGTCTCAAGAAGCTGTACTGCTCTTAGAATGAAGGAATAAAGAAATGAAAAATGAGGGAATGAAGTGTTCAGATGACAAAAATTGGTATGGAGGAAATCAGTACTTCAGCCTAACATCCCTATTTGATTTGACATATATATATATACATACATACACATCCATATATAAATACATACACGTATGCATATATATTAAATATATATATTATATAAAGCATCTTATCTTTCAGCTTTCCTGAAGGAAAACAAATTCTTAAGTAATAAAAATTAATAATAACGAACAATTCCTGGGTTGTATATGAGCCATTTTCGTCCTCAATTTTTAAAGCACCACTGCTCTTCTCATTGGTGCTTTTCCATGCAATTTTGTTTGGAAATGAAATAATAATTGACTTTCACAGAGGGCTTTGAACTTTGAAAGAATATACATCCTCTCATTGCACAAATAGTTCTGCTAGCCATAAAGTATATACTTATTCTCGGGTAACTCAACAAAGCATGGACTGTCCTTATTTCAGAAGCAACTAGATTTGACTCATGATTTTTGGCATCCATAGTCATCTCTCACTCATCTGTCACTCACAGAACGGAATAATGGTCCA
The DNA here is from genome assembly GCA_028658325.1 of Potorous gilbertii. Taxonomy (NCBI): domain Eukaryota; kingdom Metazoa; phylum Chordata; class Mammalia; order Diprotodontia; family Potoroidae; genus Potorous; species Potorous gilbertii. Next base: position 593,201,850 of record CM053769.1, on the reverse strand, counting down.
AGGTGATGGGTATTCTGAAAAAAAATCATCAGTATTTCACTTTCTTTAAGGTATCTTATATTTACATTGTTTAGTGTTTTGAATCTGAGGGTTCTTCATGCTGAAAGCAAACTATTAAAACAGTAACTTAAAGTAGTTTAGTTCAAGTAATAGGGAGGTAATAGTTCCACTGTACTCTGCTTCTGTAGGAATCCATTTGGATTGTTCATTTCTGGCTACCACAGTTTAAGGAGCTCATAGAGAAGCTAGAGTCTGTCCTGGAGAGGGAAATAACTTGATGGTGTCCTGTGAAGATCTGTTTAAGGAAATGGGCTTGTTTAAATTAGAAGGGAAAAAAGACTTGGATGGGGTACAAGGTAATTCTGTAAGTGATAGAAGGGATGTTATATAGAGACGGAATTAAATGTGTCCACTTCAGCTCCAGAAGGGGTATTGGGTAGAAAATACAAAAAAAAAAGGTGGGAGGAGGGGGCAATTTAGGATTCTTTTCAAGCAAAACTTCCTAATAATTAGAGGTCTTCAAAAGTAGAGTGGGTTTCCTCAAGAGATGGTAGGATCCCATCCCTCTCCTTGAAGATCTTCAAGCACTTATGGGATATATGATAGTAGGTTGAACTAAATGGTCTCTTATGGTCTCTTCCAGCTCTAAATTTGTAATTCTTATGATATTTCCTCCTAATTCCATGCTGAGAATAGACAGAATCACCAAATAGAATGACAAAGAGCCAGCCTAAAACCAAGCTCTCTTTTCAAACTTACCGATTCCTATATATTCCATAGGGAGGTTATTGCAGTCACTCTTGACAGACAACAGAAATAAAAATTCCTTTGCATCAATAAAATGCTTCATTAAGCAAGAAAAGAAATACTGTAGCTTTTTCCATTCCTGTGTTTGTTCATGTCACCTTTGATTTTTATTGAGTCCTAACTTTGTCCCTTCTTCAGTCTATTCTTTAGGTTAGTAATGTCTTGCCCCTTCTAGATTTCCAAGTGCCATCCTTCTCTTTGAAAGATTTCTTAAAATAAGCCCACTTTCATGAAGATTTTTCTAAATGGGAATTGGACAACAATCCTCCTTCACAAGTCCAGGAAACCAACTACAGGGCAAAATCCAAGAAATTTGTGGATTCTATATGTTGTAACCATTTACTTGTGCATTTACGTGTGTGTGTGTGTATGTTTGTATGTGTGTGTATCCAGAACATCAACTCTTTGGTGTCATATAAATATTTATATGGAAACGCATGCATTTATCCTATTGAACAAATTCAATTCAACTAACTTTTTAGAAACCAATTATATGCAAGGCATTATGCTAGACACTGAGGTTAGGAAGACAAAAATCAAGTAGTCTATGCCTCTAAGGAGTTTACATTCTTGTGTTTGTTTTTAAGTTCTAGTTAGAATCAGAGAAATTTTACACCTAGAGGAAACCTTTAAAATCCTCTAGCCCAACCCCCTCATTTCATAGATGAGGAGAGCAAGGCTCAGAGAATGAAATCAATTTGTACAAGGACATACAGCAAGGAGCAGACATGACATTTAAACCATATTGACTCAGATCCATTTTTTAAAAATTCAATTCAGCACTTCTTCATATTATTATTCTCTCAATATTTAAGTAAGTTGAATATTGAACCACTAAAGCAGGATGGAATATTTCTGGGTAGAAGACAAATCCATGATCTTTGAGCTTGTAAGCCAGTATCTTATCAGATAGACCAATGGAATGCCAGACTTACTGACCACTGCTGAATGATATTCAGCATGATTCTCCCATATAATCTTATTTCCCGAATGATGAGTGTTACAAATATTCAGCACAATTTTAACACCTCACATCCATCTCAGGAGAATGGAGCAAATTATTATGAACCCACCATGGAATACTTAACATGGCAATAAAGCCACCATCCAAGTTTTGTATTTATCAACTATTGGAAAATAAGTAGTATATGGATAAAAAATATATTCCAGTAAAATAGTTTGATATACAGAAAATAGGAAATTGAGCCTTAGGAATGGAAACAAATTTCCCTTTGACTCCAAAGTGAAGCAGTTGACATTACTCATCCCTAATATTCAAACAATTTATAATTTTTCATTTTTGTTTCTTATACAAAAATCTCACTTAAATTATAAATAACATGCATTTCTAAATGAACACTAGGAAAAACACCCACCTCTGTAAAATATTCTCATTCTTCTGCAGCATTAGGCTTTCTTCCTTTCATAATTTTAATGAAGCATTTTTATTCTAGTGGTAAAATATTCATACTGCTCATTGGAATTCAAGAGATTAAATTTTGTACAAAATTATTATACTGCAGTATGAGAAACTAATTAAAGCGTGTTTTTTTAAAGTTAATGAGAGAGAGGGAACTTAGTCGTCATAATTAAATAAGGAGGAGGATTGATGGCTGAGTAAATTCACAAGAATCATTCACTTTGGATAAGATAGATTCAATTTTGTCAACTTTATATATCACTGAGTGAAAAATAATGAGGAGAAATAAAGGCAATTAGTAGTCTGTTTTGGAATTTGACTTTGGAATTTTGTTCATTTTATCGTTAAGTAGCAAAGAATTATTTAAAATATCAATGGAGAAATGTTAATGAATTTGATTATTTAAACTTGTTTTAAAATTTACTGTGTAATTATGTCGCTTTATTCTTTGTAAGTGATAGAGATCTGGGCGTTGGTACAATTATTCACCTCGCTTATCAGGAATCACTTATTGGATAACATCAAAAACTTTTTAAAATGCAGCTGAGGAATCATGAAGGAAGTAGATAGGCCTCAAAGCTGTCAAAGTAGCTGTCCCAAAATCTATACATGAAAACTCCAGCACTCACTCACTGTCAGCTTTAATAACTTAACAAGTTGAGCAAACTCATTTCCACATCTTCATCATATTAAAAGCATTAAATCAGCAATAAAGTGACAGTGTATACTACACCAGTACTCTAATGAGTCTGTGATCCCATCAGTTAGAATCCTTGTTCCTAATACTGCATAATTCTTACCTATATTCTCCCTTAAATTTCGCAAAGACTTTCCTCTCTTTGTCAAAACACCCCAAAGATACTAATGTTCTGCCTGTGCCTTTGTCTTGGCTTGCTCTTTCCACATGATGAGTCTCACTTTACTTTCATTGATGGAATATTTTACTCCTGGTCTTCTTCAGAGTTCTTTGTTGACTAGATGTTATAAGCTAATAATCACCCACCATGCCATTTTCCACTGTGGACAACTAGGTAGCACAGCATAGTGTGACATGGAGTCATGAAGATCTGAGTTCAAATTCAGCCTCAAATATTTGCTAATTGTGTGACCCTAAGCAAGTCACCTAACCTCTGTTTGCCTCAGCTTGTGAAACTGCAGAATGAGGGCAGTAACAGTACTTTCCTCACAGATTTGTTGTGAGGATCAAGAGATAGTATTTGTAAATCACTTAGCACAGTGCCTGGCATATAATAGGTACTCTATAAATACATATTCCCCCATTGCCTTCAGAGATATCTATCTTCAGGTTTTTGGAAGAAGTTGTCTTGCACACCTTGTCACATCAACATACACACAACATATATGCAACATACATACATACAATAACATACATACTACAACAACAGGAAAATGTCAGCCGAAGTGCTTTCTGAGTGATTTTAGTCTCCTCATGAAAATTAAATATATGTTAATTATGTTAATTTACATCATATAATTTCTGTAACACCTTCGGGATAAAATCATTACAGCCAGCATCAATGTCCTTTCCATTATGTATTTATCATTTTTATTTTAATAACATTTAAATAACTCAAAGTCAAATATCTTCAATTGTGAGCCATATCTTTTTCTCAATATTATTATTTTAGTTGTTTGTTGTACATTTGGGTCATAACTATGTTAATAGTCTGACTGCAAACCTGATTTATTAAGTCTTATGGTTTATTCTTATAAATAAATAAAGGTTTAGGAATAAATGTTCTCCAAGGTCTCTTCTCGGTCTCTATCAATGATCCTACAAGTCAATCATAACTCCCATGGCATCAGTAAAAAGTCTTTTTTCTATCTTTTAAAATGTAGCTAGTTTCAGTCTTTGTGATGTTATTTAGTGCTTCCATGTCCAGTGCCAACCAATTCTTTTCCTTCTTTTTTAAAGAAACTGCCCTTTATATATATATATGTAAAGATTCTGTATTATCTAAAAAATATTTATTCTTTCTCTTGAATCACCTTCTCTTGAACCACTTTCACTTGAACCATATATATTTCTCCCCTTTCCCACCTTTGCAATGAAGTCCCCAAGTATCTAATTATGTATTGATTTGTGTTTGCCAAGTGTGATCGATCTCTTCAGAAAACTTCTCTTCCATTTCATCGTCAGGACCTGATTGATGTTGGCACATAAAATTCCATTATTTCCATGATGATATTTTTGTTAATATTTATTAATACTGTAGTATATGATGACCCAAAGTCCATGAAATAATATTTCTTAGTCTTTGGGGCTACTTACATATAAAACCCATCTACTAACTTCTTTCTTCACTTCTCCAAGGAATACCTGTGACCTGTCATCATGTGCAAAGAAAATCAGCAGGCAGGAAATTTGAGATTTACCATAAAAGATAGTTTGAAGCTATGAAAAATATGTAAAAATCCTCCCATGTCTTTTATTATCTCACTTCAAATACTACAAATCCTCTGATAATGCAAGAATGACTATCCTTGCAGATTTGTTCATATTCTGCCTTTTTTCTAAGTTTCCAGGGGACAGGGCATTTTAATTCTCCTTTCTAACACTTATTGAAAAGTGGGCCAGTTTTCAGTTAAATACAGAAGGTTACCTTAGAGGGAGTGTCTTCTCTACATGCCTCTCTTCATTGCTTTAATTCTTTCTAGCTTACTCTCTGTGTCTTTGTGCTAGCTGCCTTCTCCCCAATCCTGTAATTCTCTCCCTGCTCATGTTCACCTCCTACAATCTCTAGTTTTCCTCTAAGCTCAACACAAATAACACTTGATCCATGGAAACTTTCCTGAGCCTCTCTCTGCCAGTTATTGGTGTCTCCTTACCTTCCCATGACCTTACATTTACTTCATATGCCTTTTAAATATAATTGTGTAAGAAGGTTTGTGCCCAGATCTCTTAACATGGAGGCAGTCTGCAGTGAGACCTCTTATGATTATAAATAAGCATGTCTTCTTCAATAGAAAGTAAGTTTCTTGAAGACAGGGATTGTTTGATTTTTGCTTTAGTGTTCCCAGGAGCTAACACAGTGCCTTATATATTGTACATAATGCTTGTTTATTGGTGGATTTTGTATTTTCCCTCTGAATATCAGATACATATAAGTAATTAATTTTCAATAAATTTTAAAAAATTGATCAAATGATACCTTCACACAAGTTTAACTGAGGTTAATATTATATGTAAATATAATGGTTTATGGAGTTTGGGAAGTCTCTGATAACACTGCAAATATCCTTCGTTGAATTAGCAAAAACTGAAAAGTAGATAGAATTGGTCTCTTGGGCTCCCGCTGGAGTCTGTGGTGTCTGAAATTGTTATTAATAACATTTATGGATATTGGTAGTTTCTGGGAAACATAAGAGCTAAAGGGAAAGTCTAATTCTTAATGGTTCCCAGGAGCCTCTCTGGAAAAGGAGGGCCCAGTAAAATTGTTTTCTGTTAAATCCAAGGTTTATTCAAAGCAATCTGACCTACCAAAAGTGCTACTAGAATCTTTGCAGACCTAATTGCTCACATCACAGGGAAGGGGATAGAAACCTTCTTAGGAGCTGACTCTGACTGGTCTGGAGGAAGAAATGTTTTCTAGATGAGCTAACAGAAGGATTGTTCCTCCCCTCCTCTTTTTATCCTTCACAAGAAAAAAAGACAACATCAAGGGCCTCTTTATATTTCTATCTAAAATGAGGTTCTTAACGACTTAATCTGGGGTTTGTGAACTTATTTTTTCAAAATAATTATTTTGATATAATTCATTGCCTTTGTATTTATTGTATTTTGTTCATTTCAGAATAATAATCTGAGAAAGGAGCTATTTCTAAGTGGATAGAGTCAGAAAGATTTTTGTTTAAACACTGTGTGACCCTGGGAAAGTCACTTAACCTCTGTCTGCCTCAGTTTCTAAATGAGGGTGATCATAGCATTCCTTCCAAAGGTCATTGTCACGATAAGATGAAATCATAGTTGCAAAGCATTCTACAAATTTTAAAGCCTTATGTAAGTAGTATCATCATTTTAATTATAATATTACTATTATAATAGAGTTCATAAATTTCACCAGACTGCCAGAAAGGTCAATAATACAAAAAGGCTTAATAGCCCCTACCTTAAAATTCTGTACCTTCCACATCAGGACTTTTCCCATTGTGGTACTGATAGAAGACACACTGGCATAAGAAAATAAATGGGAATTTGGGGGGAGTTGTATGGAAGCAACAAATGACACAGGAAGGCTAGCAGATGCCACAGAGTAAGTTTAGAAACTCAGAAATGCCTAAAATATGCATATTATATTGTATAATATCAACATACTTTACCTTTTAATACCATAGTAATTCCGACTTCTCTGGTACAATGGGAGAGCCAAAAATTTTTATGAGGATTTTCCAGATTCCTGGGGCACCATACCCCTAACTACCATGATGTGGAAGGTCCATTATCATTTTTATTCCTGGTTCTTGGTTCTGAAGCACCAATAACCAAGAACACTCATAAACAAGGAACAGGAATTAGATAAAGTCCAGAGGTCTAGGCTATTAATCAGCGTGCCTTATTTCAAAATATGGTTATGTTCATCTCGTAACAGGCTGCTCATAAGAGGAGCTAGAATAATCAGACACATGATGTGAAGAATATCTCTCCCAATCATGCCTGAAGGTCCTCCATTACTGTTATGTTCCTTACTAAGGAAAAGATGTAACACATTAAGTTGCTCACACTGGAAACTAGGTATACCAAAATGTCCCTAAAGGAGGAAGTGGGAGGGCAGGAGGGAAGGGCTCAATGGAAAAACGGCTTTTAAAAAATCAATAGTCTGTAAAGAATCTATCCTAGAAGCTAAGATTAGGGGTGAAGCAAGGATGCTCGTGATCACTACTGTTACTCAATATTGTACTAGAAACGCTAGGTACAGATATAGGAGAAGAAAAAGGAAGTGATGGAATTAGAGTAGACAATGAGGAAATGAAACTGTGCTCTTGTCAAATGATATGATGTCATACTTGGAATTTGGAACTCAAAATTTTTAAAAATTGAATGTCAAAATTGTTTTTACAAGGGAAAAAGCAAAATATTATTCATAGAAAACAATAATATGTGATTCTTCCATTTTGCTTTATGGTGGCCCTTGGGTGGTAAATACTATTATCTTGGTACTCCTGCTTTTCAGTATTGGTTGGTTTTGTAAAGTGATTTGGATCGATCTTTGTTTTGATCACTAAAACAAGAATTTTAGCTGATAATGCTTAGATCTCCTTATTTAATATTGAAATCTAGCTCATTCTACAAACTTCTTATTCTGATACAACTGAGCTGGAAAGTGAAAGGCTAGGATTCAATTTGGTCAGTCAACAAGCATTTATTAAGCACCTACTATGTGAAAGTCACCGGGCTAGGTACTGAGAATACAAAGAATAAAGAAACATCTCATCTTCAGAGAGTTTCCATTTTAATACGGAGCACAGCATACAAACAGTGATGTTCATGCAAGCTATAAACATATATATATATATATATATATACATATATACATAGTAATTGGGAGATGATTTCAAAGGGAAAATACTAGCAACGTGTAAGACCCAGAAAGGTCTCTTACAGAAAGGAGGGAGAAATAAGCTTGTGTGCGTGTATGTGTGTGTACACGCATATATATGTGTGTGTGTGTATATATATATATATATATATATATGCGCACATATATATATATACACACACTATATGTAAATATATAATAATACATTTAAATATATGTGTATATATATATTAAAAAGTGTGTGTATATATATGTATATGTCCTACTATGTGCCAGGCATCAGACTAAGCACGTTTTTTAAACAAATGTTTGTTGTGTCAGGTAAGGGCTACTATTATCTCCATATTACAGTTGAGAAAACTCAGGCAAACAGAGGTTAAGAGATTTGCCTAGGCTAGGGTCATACAGTGTCTAAGTATCTGAGACTAAATTGTAACTCAGGTCTTCCTGACTCTAGACCCAGAATTCTTTCTTTGCACTACTAGCTGTTTCTGGCTTCTAGACTGAGATTTCAAGGAAACCAATAGTCAGAGGCAAGGAAAGAGAAGTTCAATTCAACCAGTAGTTAAGGGACTACCATTTCTTAGGAATCATCAGGTGCTAGGGATACAAAATAAAAAATAAACCCCTCTTTGCCCTCAAGGAGTTTAGATTCTACTTGCGTATCTAAGTGACAAAAAATTGTATTATGGTTTGTTTATATCTGCTCAAGAAAACGTTTTAGAATTCCTGTTTCCCAAATATATTCATGGAGAACCCCAGAATTTCTGTGACACTTACATCACAGCCCAAGAACCTGGTCTGGGCTGCTTTAGTTGTAGAAGCAGAGTAGCTTTGCGCCCATGACAAGTGTAAGTGTTGCAATGAGAGGTTCATGAGACTCACTATCGTACTTTATCCATATCACCAACATCACTTTTTTCACTTTAGAGTGTACCTTCTCAGCTGAATTATTTTGGGGACATCAAAAAAAGTATTTCAGATGGTAGGAATTAGAATTAAAGGTAACAACAATGTTGAAAATTCTATAGTCGTGGAATATTTTTGACTTAGCCTAAGTGTAAAAGAGAAATAGTGTGGCTTAAGAGTTAGACTACTTTTAAACTACCATAATGTTTAGGTATTAAATAACCTACTTGATAAATGCAGCCTACTTATTTCTATTTCCAATTTCTATCAGTGATTATGGCTTTAGGTTGGTTCATATTTTATTCATGATTATATGTTTAACTCTTGTCTAATGTGCTTTGTACCAGGATACTTTGTACCAGTGTAAAAGGAATAAAAACCTGGAAGCCTGGAGATAAATATAAAAGACTTAGGATGTTACTGCTCTTTTTTACTCTTAAAACCCTTCATGGCCAACTGTTTGAGAGACTGGAGTGTTTGACTTATGGTACACCAGTGTTAGATGTGCCTTACCTTGAGATCATTTTAGCATTTTGCAAACACTTTAGTTCTGTCTTTACCAATTTACCTTGTTCTCACACCAAATATATGGGTTTATTTCTTTTTCAATGCTGGATCAGGAGGCAGTGATAGACAGAAATCGGGACAAAGAAGCATTATTTGCAACCCAAACTTTATTAAATGTTTGATTTTATCTGTTATAGAACATGAAAAGCAGCGGTTATGCAAGAGTACCGATTATATGAATTTGCATTTCAAAGTAAAATGGTTTTATAATGAATATGTGCGAGAGCTCTCTGCCTTCAAAGATGCTGTTCCTGAATATTCTTTGTAAGTAGTGATTTTTTACCCCTATGTTTTGTTCACAGTACTCAGAGTTCCAGTTCGCTTGAGTTCTCGAGCACTAACACTCCTTTTTCATAGTCTTCTTGTGATTGGATAGATTTCAAATTTTCAAATTTGAACCAACTGTTTGGTGATCTTTCATAGTTGTTTCTGCTTTGTCTTTTCCATTTTTTTTTTTACTAAAAATAATAGTGGAGAATGTGTCCAATTTAAAGGGAATGATCATATTGGTATGGAAAATGGGATTACAGTGTTAACAATATGAATTTAATTACTAAAGAGTTAGAATTTAGGTTACTCTGGAGTTGGAGAAGGCATATATGAAATCTTTTATGTTATCAGATTGTTTACTTGTCCTTGTTGTATATCAAGGTTCTTAGATAATTAAACTTTTTCACAATAATTTTAAAAAATAGACCATTCAGAAAATCCATTAAAACTTTCTCATAGAGAGAATGGATAGAGTTGTATTTAATAAATTTACAGTATTTTCATTTTGATATAATTGCCATTTTGAGTGTACTCACTTTAAAAACACACTTAAAAACCAAAATTTAAAAAAAAATGGCCTCAAAGCCTAATTAAGTGCAAATGAATTGTTTCTTATGGGACACAATATTAACCAAATGAAGTTTGTTTGCTTTTTAAGATGGTTTGAGCCCTTTGTCATTCAGTGGCTTGATGAAAATGAAGATGTGTCAATGGAGTTTCTTCATGGTGCATTAGGAAGAGACAAAAAAGATGGAGTAAGTTTAATTTCCTGTCTTCGAATTAGTTATTGTCCAAAAAAAAAGCTTTTTTTAAAGTAGACCTGTGATTTGATTGGTACAGAGATGTCCCGGGAAGGAAAATTCCTCTACTAATAGTGGAGAATTAAAATGAAGTAATTAGTGAAGTGTTTGAACCATTCCTATTACTTTTAAATTAAGTAACACAAGGCAGTGGAGTAGAGTGAATAGAGAGCTATTTTCAGAAACCGAAAAACCTTTATTCAGGCTCTGCTTCTAACATATACTGACTGTGTGACTCTGGGCAAGTCACTAGCACTCAGTGTCCCAGGCAACTCTCTAAGACTCTAAGTTGTAAAACAGGTAGCATAATTTCCATGGTCATTAACCTAAATATGAGTTGAACAATGAAGCTAAAAGACATTGGATTCTCAAGGTCTTATCCTACAATCCTAAACCTAAAAATCTCATAGAACTTGGCTATGGTCCCAAGATTCAGACAAGTGACCTTTCTGATCCTTTTGGAGCAAATATTATGAGCATGAGTTGCCTCTGGCTTCTTTGTAACCATTGAAGAACAGGTGAAGATGTTCTAACACCATCTTTTATAAACCCATGTTCAGGAAGTACTGAATGATATATAGCCAAGATCTCAGTCCAACAAAAATAGATTTCAAATAGCATTGGATTTTCCCTATTTTATTGGATCCACAACAAATTTAGTTGGGATTGGCTACTTGGAAGCATTTGTTACTGTGGGATGGTGTTGGATGATATGAGATTCAGCAGTTAATGAATAATGATGAGCCCACTGTCTCAAATGTGCCAACTTACTGGAATGGTTTCTGCTTTTTCCTTTCTCAGTTTCAGCAGACCTCAGACCATGCCCTCTTCTCTTGCTCTGTGGTAGATGTCTTTGCACAGCTTAACCAAAGCTTCGAGATTATCAAGAAATTGGAGTGCCCTAACCCTGAAGCATTATCCCATTTAATGAGAAGATTTGCAAAGGTAGATTAAAAATGGTCAATCTCTTTCTCATTTCTGGGTCTGTGAAATTTCCTCATTTTCTTGACTACTGCCTAAATAATTCTGTTGTGTTGCAGCATCTGAGGCAATAGTCAAATTTCAATTTCTTTCATGTCATAGTATCAACAACTTCAGTTATCTTCAGTTTTGTCCCTCAGCTTGGGACATAAGGAGGCATATTTCTGTGCTATGTACTTGACATTTTAACATTATTCCTGTGCATATTCCTGAAGAGATTGTAGTGAATAGTTCCACTTTTCAGAGATGAAACTTCCCATTTTCTGTCTCAATGCAACACATTTATTAAGAAGACCATGCACTACTTGTGTTTGTCCTTTAATTTTAAAGAGACCATGACATCAAGGAAATGAGGACACAACTTGCAATTGACTTTGATTTGAGTGAGGAAGGGCTCACTTTCTCCTCCGGAGCCATCTGAGTCTAGTGACCTTATATTTATCAGGACTACTGAAGATGACCCAGAACGCAAAGAGAGAACCTGGCCCTTTGGGGCTAAGGTCTTTTCAGGTTCTCACTAGGCCTCTTTAAGAAGTGAGTCAAGGAATGATCCCTTTAATTTAAAAAAAAATCCAATTGAGAGAGGAAGAGCCTTGGGGTTGCTGGTCAAAAGAGAAACAGTTAGTATTGACCTTCACTCTGCAACAGGAGGGCCCAAAATATAGCCTTTGAGTGGTTGCTTGGGCAGGGACCTATGGTGATCCAATCTGTTGGACAAGGGGTTGGGAATCAAGACTTAGCTCTATTAGAATCATGTAATTTGGCTTGCCTAAGCTCATTCAGATGACTAGTGATAGAACCATTACTTGAACACAGGTCTCAACTCCTAGTCTCTTCAACACTCTTTTTACTCCCCCATATATTATCTCTAAGAAGGAAAGCCATCGCATTTCTCCTTCAATTTCTTTACTTGTAAAGTTGAGGAGATTTTTAAGGTTCCTATCCTGCTCACATTTTATTATTCTTTAAGGGAAGGAAACACACAAACAAAAACACACATACACACACAGATACACATAGACACACATTCACATACATGCACAGACATACACACATGCACAGACACCCACATACAGACACACACAGACACACATTTGTAAGCTCCTTACAAGAGCTTACAAGTCATTGAGGAACAAGGCAAATGTGCAAAATAATGGCAAGGGGAAGTTCATATCTAATTTTGTAAAAATTAATGGTACAAAAAATTAAGCACAGAATAGGGAAACAATGTCTGCGAACCATAGAAGTTTAAAAAGTCTTCATTACCCCAGTAAAGGAAAGAGAAAAAGTGTTCCAGGACAGAGAAACAGAGTGAAGATATTAAAAATTGAAATGGTTGTGACCTACATGGAACTGGTATCACTTGAGCTGAATGTTTGTGTAGGCAAATAGTATTAATATTTGATATTTACATAATACTTTAACACTAGAATCTACTGGTATGTAAATGAATGCAAAAAATGTACTTACTCCTTCAAAGCAGTAGTGTCAAACTTAAATAGAAGCAGGGGCCACTAATCTGTACCTAAGGATCTCTGCAGGCTGCATATTGACTTAGAAAATCACATGTACATGTGCGTGTGTATACATACACATACATGTGTAAATACCAAAATTACTCTCAGTACATTAAAATCATGAAGGAAATGTTTTAATCTGTTTCCAGCACCACTTGGGAGTATCATCAGTTATATGCAACCAGTGGTTTGATACCACTACTGAAAAGTATTCTTAAGGATTATGAAAAAACCTTTCAACATTATCTGATCTTTGCAAAGAGCCCAGAAGGTAAATACCTCAGTTACCAGAGGTACCCAAAAGGTAAATCTGTCAAATATTCATTTGACAGATGAGGAAACTGAGGCTCATAGAGAGAAATTAAGAGAATTATCCAAGATCATTTAGAAGTGATACTCCTTCCTAGCTCCTTGTCTAGTGATATTTCAATTATATCATAATGGAAAACAGGGTTGAAGAGCTCAAGTAGATGTAAATTATGGAAGACTTTGACATGCACATTGAGGAACCTGAATCTGAGATAGTATCATGCACAAACTAGAGCTCTGAATGTTGTGATCCCATCCCAGTTCTACCATTTCGTTAGATGGGTGACCTTGGACAAATTACTAGACCTCTCCAATTCTCAGACTTCTCATGTCTAAACAGGGGTTATGATGCTTATCAACACTACTTACCTTATAGGCCTGCTGTGAAATTAACTGACACGGATATAAATGTTTTATTAGCCATAAAAGTAGTTTATAAATGTAAACGACTATTACTATCTTAGAGACATTTGGGAGTCATTAGTCACAGTGAGGGACTGACAGTAAATGGAACCTAATTAGGAATGCTGATTTCATGAACCTTTTCCTGATTCTAAGGGCCTAGGGTAATTCAGTGAGATAGCCAGTGGCTGGGGATCTCATAGAATCTTCAGGGAGTTTTCATCTGAAGCCTACGTTTTAATCTGAGAAGGAACCCTTTGTCCCTCAGGTTTTACCTGCAAAATGAGAAGATATTCCTTTACTTTTATATGATGGCCCCAGAACATTTATTTAGATGCAACTTGGAAAGGGTTTTCTAGGCAGCAGATGTTTCCTGATTTGTAACACACAGATGTTCACGTCACTCCCTTGGCAAGATAAGCACTAGGGGAAAGAATCATTCAAAAAAAAAAATCTGGAAGTAAGTCTCCTTCTGATTAGCAGCGGGGTTCAGGCTGTGTGCCAGGAAGAGAAAGAAATGGAGTGGTTGCATGTGAATCTCTCTGGTGCAGAGGAAAGAACATTTAACTGGGAATTAAAGGAACAGCGCTCTTGACCTGGCTCTGCTGTTTGGTACTTTGGTCATCTTTGGCAAGTCATCTGACCTCTCAAGGTCGCAGTTTCTTCAACTGTAAAATAAGAGAATCTATTAGATTCTTCTTCAGGTCCTTCCCCATTCTAAATTTGAAATTTCCAAAAGTCAGTTGTTGCATCCATCAATAACATTTATTAAGTATCAGAAACTGTGCCCAGAACTGGAAATTCAAGGACAAAAGTGAGATGGCCCATGCCCTCCAAGTGCTTACATTCTACTAAGGACTAAAACTTGTTTACAAATAAGTAAACGTAGGGTTATAACAGCAAGGACTCCTATATATACAGGAGTGCCTGCTGTTCAGGTTCTTAGGTATGCTTTTCTAAAAGGAAAGTAACTTTTGAGGGGTCAACCATCACTTTAATCAACCACATATATTATTCACTTAGTTCAGGGGAAAACGTCAGCACCCTGAACTTCAGAGAAAATACAAAGAAACAAAGACCGATAGACAGGATTTTGAACTGTCTGACCATAAGCAATACATAGATCACAGATCAACAGGCAGAGCCAACTGTCTGGCCATACATACATAGTTAATAGAGAGATAAGTGCCAATATCTGGGTTTACAAAGAGGGGGAGTAAAGGTGGGCTCCTTAGCAGCTACCCAGAGTCTCCTCTGGCCAAACAAACACTTCCAATGAGTTAGCCTTAAAGTCAAACCTCACTTCAGAGTATTTATATACTTTTCAAAGCCAGACAGCATGACCCTCTGACCTAATACCTCAATAGAAATTAACAAAAGGTATTGAGGTCTATCAATGATTAAGGAACATCTTTAACTTTTCCCCCCACTCACCATTAACTTTACATTAACATTACAAGGGTAAAAAACAAAAAAGTGTCACATGCTAGTCCCATAGGCTTATATTATGCTTGGTTGGAACAGAACAAATGAAGTGTTATATATGTGTATATAATATTAATTATATCATATTATTATATATTATATTATTATATGCTTAATAAGGTGCATAACTATACTAAATTCAACAGATTCTGCTCAGTAAATGTTTTGTGAGTACCTATTGTGTTTATTTCTCAGTGATAAATCTTGGATGTGAAATTTAGATAAAATCCTGTCAAGATTTCTGATAGGACGAGTGACATGGCTGTGTGTGTGTGTGTTTGTATTTGTGTGTGTGTGTATGAATTATAATTTTAAAGAAATAATAATGAGGCCTAAACCTTACCACAGTGTAAGGAGTCTGCCAATGGAGATTGCCAAAAGCGTTGGCAGAGTGTTTTAACATGATTTTTTCATAATGACAGTGCACTTATATTGCTCAGACCTCATGTACCAAAAAGAGTTTTCCTCAAAGCAGAGTTTCTATTCATTTATCTGAGGTCATTTCCATATATACTGAATATGCTGCTTAGTAACTTCATGGAGAAAATGGGCATACTTCATCTCATTCCAAAAAGAAAAGAGATCATAGTAGAAACTATATATTCCCTCTTACACATTCTACATTCCAGCAACAATGCCCTTCTTGGCGTTCCTCATAGCCAACAATCCATTTCTTGACTTTTTTCACTTCTGTGCCTTTTTGCACATTTTCTCCGATACCTGGAATGTTCTCCCTTCTATTCCCTTCCTACCTCTACCTTTGAGAATCAGTTCAAATTCTACCTTCTACAGGAGGCCCTTCTTAGTTCACTTTGTTGGTCATACCATCTCTCTGATTTTTTTGTGTTTATACTATATATATTATATATATGTATGCATAATTGTTTGTATGTTGAGTTTCCCATTGCCTTGAGAACAGGGCATTTGATTTTTCTCTCTATCTCCAGTGCTTATGGTGCCTGGCACATAACAGTACTTAATAAATGCTTATTGATTAACTAAAATTGGAAGGGACTTTAGATGTCATCTCATTTAACCCCTTCATTTTGTAGATGAAGAAACTGATGTCCAGAAAGATGGCATGATTTACCCATGTCTACCCCATTAGGAAAATGGAGAACTATTATTTAAGCCCAGATCTCTTGATTCAAAATCCCATACTCTTTGTACTTTGTTTCCTATTGTTTGTCTCCTTATTCCTATCCCTTTCAAAGCAATTGTCCTAAATGTCCTACTTTGAGTCTGCTTACCTCTTTCCCTGTGCTTTGTGGAATGCCTGCTCCATAGGTTACCCATTTTATTTTTTCTTAAACCTTTTCCTTTCCTCTCTTTGAGCTTTCACTGAAACATAATACAAACCTCCTGTCTATCCTTTCCACCACTGGTTGCACTTTCAACTTATCCTCAACCTTGACTGCAAATCATTGAACAAGGTGGAAGTGTTGGACTTACTGCATGCTCCGCATTGTCATTTCTAAGTTTTCCCTCTACCACCCTCACTCCGTAATCTCTTCTCTTTTGAGGTTCACTCAATTCATATTTACAGCCCAATTCAAAATTTTCGTATTCCAACCTCCAAGACACTCCCCTTCTTTCCTTAATAAGTTTAGTGCCTGGCTCACAGTCTTTCTCTCTTCAACTCCTGCCTTCATAATAAGGGATTTCAACATATTATTTAATACTTCTAGGCTCCCAGTTTCTCAACATACTCATTTCACATGACCTACTATTCTATTATTCCTCAGTTAAACCTGTGGTTTAAATAGACTGTCCTACCTTTGATGTTACCATCACCTGTAAATGCACCCCTTCCATGGTCATGAACTCTGAACTTCCCTTCACATGATCACAATCTCTTGTCATTCCACCTCTCCCTCAAAACCTCAACTCTTGATTTTTGTCCTTGCTGTGACCTCCAATGCCTTGACCCTTCAGTTCTTTTCAAGCCATCTCCCCTCCACTGATTATGTTCCCCTTCCTTTGCCACCCTCATGAACCAGTTAAATTTGACACCGTCTTCTTCTTTCAAGTCAAGGGACTTGGTCCTTTATGCTGTTACCAGTATTGCATCGCCAAACCTCAACTTTCTGTTCTCCCCATCCACTGCCTTTGCTCTTATTTAAGAGTTATTGAACAAAGCTGGAAAAAAATCATAAAATCATGCTGGTTGGGTTCATCACAAATGTATGTTACATAATTTCAAATGGCCTGTCACTGTGGGAAGCAAACCTCTTTTACCTCCCTGATCGACTCCCTTTTACAGGACCAGCTGATGGTTTCAGTAGATAGAGCACTGGACCTAGAATCAGGAAGACTTGAGTTCAAATCAAGTCTTAGATACTTCCTAGCTGTGTGATCTAACCTTTTATTGCCCAATAAAATAGATTTACTGGAGAAGGAAAGAACAAAGTACTCCAATAAATTTGCCAAGAAAACCCCAAATGGAGGTCATGAAGTCAGACACAATGGAAACAACTGAACAACAAGAACAATTGATTTATTGACTCATTCTCCCATTCACCACCATAACTTTTCCAAACTTTTTTATCCCTCTTTTGCATAATTTCTCCTTTACTCAACTTCTCAACAGATAAAAAAATTAGTCCCAGAGAAGACCTTAGTCTCTGGGAATAAAAGCAATAAAGATACATAGGTCATTAGCAGCAAAGTTGGAATTTAATCATAGGTCTTTACGATGCTCTGAAGTTAGATAACAATATATGTACTCCATCTATTAGTAAATAATGTTACAGTCAGGAAAGTGGAGCAGTGGATAGAGTCCCGAGACTGGAGTCAGGAAGACCTGAGTTAAAACTCCAGCCTTAGACACTTACTAACTGTGTGACTTTGAGCAAGTCTCTAACCTCTGCCCCAGTTTCCTCAAAATTAAAATAGGAATCATAATAGCATCTGCCTCAAATATTTTGTGAGGAACAAATAAGTTAATATTTGTAAAAATCTTAATATAGTATCTGACACGTGAAAGGGCTATTATTATTTATTGAATAGAAGCCTTTTTGGCTTTTCTTCTTGTTGTTGTTCAATCATTTCAGTCTTGTAAGACTCCATATGCCCCTATTTGGGCATTTTCTTGGCAAAAATATTGGACTCATTTGTCATTTCCTTCTCTAGCTCATTTTACAGATGAAGAAGCTGAGGTGAACAGGGTTAAGTGACCTTCCAGTCTCACACAGCTAATAGGTATCTGAGGTCAGATTTGAACTCACCTTTCTTACCCCAAGCCCAGCACTCTATCCACTGAGCCATCCAGCTGCACCTGACTTTTCTTAGGTGAGGATTAAAATGGGTGGCAGGCAAGGAGGTTGGGGTGAGAGTGAGGATTGGAAATGGCGCGTTCATCTTCTGTTTTTCTGGTCATGGGAATTGACTTGATTTAAAGAGGCAATGTGCCATCAGATAGGTGATGTCAAAATCAGGAAGACCTCGGGTCATATCTTCTCATCTCTGCGATATGCTGACTGTGTGACTATGAACACATCATTTACCACTTATCCTCTCAGTGATCAAGGCAACTCTTGAAGAAGATAGCAAAGAAAGTGCCCATCTACATTTGTAGAGGGAGTTTTCTTATCCAGAAGTTTTCTATACCAATGAAATCATAAGTTTAGTCTTATTCTTGCCTTGTTCTTCCATAAGAATTAGCACTCTTATTTGGAGCCTGGGGGAAGCCTACTTATTATATAATAAACCAAGCACTCAACTCCAAGATGTGGCTAGCCATTCAGAAGGATTTCTACATCTGGGCATAGGAAAAGACTTCTGAGCAAAGTTAAGTAGATCACTATAGTTGTTATTTTTAAGCCAATTCTATGCAGCCCCACAGTCCTCCTAACAGCACAATTTTCTGTTCATAGAACTATAACTGAATAGTTAGACTGTGACCCAGAGGTTTTATGTCATGGTTTGTAATAACAATATACCAGATGGAAGAACTGTTGTTAGTGTCAATAGCACACTCTATTTTTCCCTTTTTCTTTTAAACACCAGTCTTAACCCAAGATCACTTAGGTTCTCATTGATTGGCCAATAACAGGTCTCAGACCAAACCCTACTTGGTCATTGTTTGGATCCTGATTGGTTAGTTGGTTGGTTGTTGCCCTTTGTTCTGAAAAAGGACCAAAATGACATCACTATGCTAGAGTCAAGTGTGGCTGATCAGAACAATATGAGCTCAGAATGTTCTACCTTAAGTCAAGCGCAAATAGTCTGTGTGAACATTTGGGATAGATTCTCTAAATTTGTGCACCCTATGTTTCCTTTGAGCTGTTTCAATGCTGCTTTGCTCATAGATCACAGCACCTCCTCTGATGTGGGCACACCATGTTAAGTGGTCCTGTGCCAGTGTCTCCCAAGTCACACAATCAATTCCAAAGTTCTTAAGAGAGACCTTGAAGTTGTCCTTGTATTGCTTCTTCTGACCACCATATGAGCATTTGCCCGGCATGAGTTCTCCATAAAATAGTCTTTTTGGCAAGAAGATATTTTGCATTTGAACAATGATGCCATTCCTGATAAATAAATTGTAAATAGTTAATATTTCTATTTTGGCTGGAAACCCTGAGGGTCTTCCCCTCTCAGATTTTGTTTTTAAAGACCATTCTTTGCCTCATTTCTTATTAGGCTTTAATTACTGAATAGGCTTTGCTTCAGTCAAATTGAAACCTGCTAAAGACCTTAGCTTGAAAATTCAAGGTGTCCCACTGCATCCTGAGCCATCTGGCCTCTGGACCAGATGGCTCTGGAGGAGAAAAGGAGACTGGTGGCTTTGCACAGCCCTCCCTCACTTAAATCTATGTCACTTACATGTCACGGCATCAAGTCCCTGATGTCATGGTCCTTCTCTAGAACAAAGGACAAATAGGAACCACACTCAGTCCATTCCTTAAAACGTTATTGACCCAAAGCAGAAGAAAGATGTAGTTGTTATTTTAAAAACTGAAAACTGCTCCTCACTCTGTGAAGTAGCTGCAACTCTACTGAGGCAACTAAGGTGTAATAGTATATCCTATTCTTTATCACTTCTCCAATTTCTGTGGACTGCTTGGATAAATGGATTTACTTGCTATTTCTTATTTGTGATGGATTGTCTTTGGTGTAATCCCTATTTGGTAGTAAAGCCTTAAGCTGGTGAATGGAAGGCTTACTTGCCCTCTTAAGAGCAACCAGGGCAGTGGCTTCCTTCTAAATTGACTCATACCCCTAGAGCAGAAATATTGAAGAGGGTGCAAATAAGACATAATTCTACCCCACTATTCTTTTGGAAGACTAAAAGAAAGTGTATTTAAGATAAGTATGTAAGTTTACATATTCTGAAATCATTTTATATGAAATAAAAATAAGATCCCAAAAAGTCTTGAGGAAGAGATATAAGAAAACACTTCATTCTTTTGGGGTAGGTGGAAAAGTGTGGAACATTGCACATACTATCATTTTGGGGCAGGGAATGTACTGAATGAGTTTTCTGATTTTTTTCTCCTTTTCTTTCTCTTTTTAAAAATTCTTAATTATAAAGAAATGCTCCTTAGGATGAGGAGAGGGAGGGATGTAGGGTAAAATCTAGCTGTTATAAAACAAATCATGATCTATTTTTAAAATTAAAAGAAATTAGAATGATTCTTATCTTGTCTTTGTGATGACAAAATAGAATCTTTTGCTGTTTTTATTTTAGTATAATCAAGTGCCTCTGATTGAATCTTGCTTTTATCAACCAAGAATCTTTATGAGGAATAAAATACAGAAATGAGTTTCATTAAAAGTGTATTTCATTAAATATGTATTTGTATTGTTCATTATTTTAATATGATTAAAGAATATCTTCCCTACCCACTAATAGGTCTGAGAAGATTTCTAGGAAGGTCCACACCTTTTGTTAATTATCTAATGAGGCACTCTGGGTCTCTGGCTCTAAAAAAAATACATAAATACTCTGAGGGTGTGGTTTTACCTTGGGGCTTACTTATTGGAAGTGTTTGTTTGGCCAGATGAATTCCTGGGAAGCTGCTTCTCTGGTAACTATGTATGTGTGGTGAGGCAGTTGCATCTGTCTGTTGATTTGTAATGTACGAATTGCTTACTGTCAAACAGTTTGGAAGCTCTGTCTGTTGTTTTAGATTTCTCTGTATTTTCTCTGAAGTTCAGAGTGCTAATTTTTTCCCCTAAATTACATGAATGATACATGTGCTTGATGAACCCCTCAAAAGCTGTCTTTCCTTTTAGAAAAGCAGATCAAAGAACCTGTGATATCAGGTCCTCCTGTGTATGTTGGGGTGCTTAATGTTACAGTCTTCAATCTCATGACTTTGTCTTTTCTTCACTCTCCATTTCTTCTCCCCTTCCTTCAATTTGCTACTCAGAATAGTGATCAAATCACAAAAAGGACCCAGTTTTATTTACTACCAAACCACAGTGGCATTTTAACCTTTGCTTTTCAAATGCTACTCTTTTAAGACCAAACAGACTAAAGTCAATGAAGACATTTCCAAAGGACATCAGTGGGTGTAACTTGCAAGGAAAAGAATATCTTTTCCAGGTCTTCTGGGAAAACAGCATTCAGGGATTGTGATGTCTTTTGTGATATCACCAGGAGTCACATCTGGAGATAAAACCAAAATGAGCTTTAGGGAAAGGAGGCTAGCCCTCTCTTTCCCTCCCTAATAATTCAACCTAACAAGAATTTATTCAGAAATTGCTATGTGCAAGGTTCATGCTAAACACAGAAGAAACAAAGACAAAATTTAAAATTGTTCCCTGCTTTAAAAAAGCTTACATTCTACTCAGAGATAAGATGAAATGAGTAAGCACTTAAATAAATACACGCTAATCTGAGAGTGGAGGGACAGGAGGGGGATAAAGGGAGAGTCAGAGGGAGAGAGAGAGGTAGAGAAAGGGAGAGAAGAAATAGGACAAAGAAAGACTTCTGACAAGTAATATATGAGCAGGGCTCTGAGTGAAGTAGAGATTATGAAAGGTGGTGATGAGTAATGCATTTGGAGCCAGAATGAGAATAGCCCACAAAACATCATAGAAGCAGAAGAAGGAACTCTGAGTTCAGGGAATCAGTAGATCAGTTTGGCTGGAAGATAATGTATGTGAAGGGGAGTAATAAAAAATAATCCCAGAAAGGTGAGGTGGAGTAGTCAAGATAGTATTTGCCCTGCATTTCCACAGGCATTGCATCACTGAAGATTTTTGTGTTGATCAAGTTTCAACTTTCAGTTGGTGCTAATGACTATATACAACAGGCTCTTAAAATCAGGATGGTTTATCTTTGTTTTTCCAGTGGAGAGAGCTGTAATGAAATTACTTCTACAACCTCCATTTTCATTATAAAATAGTGATTTGGGAACTAGCTTCATAGGTAAATCCCATAATAATTTTCAGCATTATGCTTAAAGTGAAGTTTGAACTGCAGAATTTGTGAGATATTTTGGTACGATCAGCCATCTGTCTTCCTGGATTTATTAGATTGCTTCTTGAGACGATATTGTGTTTTACAAAAACAAGTTTCTACTTGAATTAACATGTTATTGTAAACCTCTGTATTTCTCCACAAAGCATATTTTCTATCTGCATTTTTATATCCTCTTCTAGGTTCCAAATATGATTTTTAAAAATCTATAAACCATGGTAATAGTCACATTTTCTTTTGTGAATAGAGTAAACTTAGCCCCTTCCTTTTCAGTTCACATTTTACCATTTTGTTAATTCCTTGGATTGTTGCTATGGTAGATTCTGAGCCCAGGAAGCAAAAACTGATGAAAATAAATGCCTACCACTGCTCTGTCTCTCTTTCTCTATTTCTTTCTCTTTTGAAGTCATTTCTTTATTTGTAAGGAATAAAAGAGTAAAGAACTAACAATTAGGATGGTGAAGATGATGATATAGAAAAGGTGGTTTGAAAATTTGGTAGAGGAAACACAAGTATAAAAGTTGAAAAAACTTATTACAAAAATTATTGAACTAAATGAAATTCCTGGCAGAAATATTTCAGGAACTTTAATGGTAGTATTCAATAAAATTGATGGTTACATAATTCCAAGAAATATGTTTTCAAAATTCAATATAAACGGGAATTCATTAGCCCCACTTAGTGTCTGATGTATGGAATCGTGAGAAAGAATTGAGAGAAGGTCTGCAAAGATTCATAGCTAGAAAATGGAACCTATTAGGAAAGATTAAAAACAACTGATGCTCTGTCTGAACAAAAGAAGTCCGAAGGATGATTTAATAATAACTTCCAAGTATTAAGACCTCTTTGCATAAAGGATGATGGTCAGATGTTCACTGTCTCCTCTGAGAACCAACAAAATTAAGCATCCTTACGATACACGCAGCAAGAGGGATCTAGGTTGGCCATAATGATTTTCACAGAGAAGATTGTTTCACTTTGGAATAATAGGTCATTGAGAAAGACTGTAAAACCTCTTTCTCTGGGGTCCCTTGGGGAAAAAAGTATGTTTTCATCTCTCTGATTTTCTTTTTAAGGACAACTCTTCCCTAGACAATGGAATAGATAAAATAATGTCTCAGTGTCCTCTCTAAATCAGAAGATTTAACACAAATAACATTAAGATGGCAATTATTTGAACTGTGTGTATATGTGAAAGTATATATTCAATTATGCAGATAAAATAAATTCTTTATCATTTTTCAGACCATCAGTAACGTTCTACTCCAGTATGCTGCAATTGTCTCCAACGACTTCAGTTCTTACTGTGATAAAGAAAATGTGGTGAGTAAAACTATCAAAGCGTTTCAAAAGCATTTCAACTATTCTTTTAAAATAATAAACAAAACTAAAATGTGCACATAGGAGAATTTTCCTGTCTTTCTCCTCATCTCCCTCCCCTCTGTAAAGTATTTTCGTTTTTTCCTTTGATTACTACTTGGAAGTATAAAAACCAAGAATGGCAGGGGGAGGAATGTGTTAGTAACAGCCACAACAGCTGACATTTGTGGAGCATTTTAAGGTTCGCCAAGTTCTTTACATATATTCTCTCATTTACTCTTCTCAGCAACTCTGTGAGATAAATATGACTGACATTATTATTTCTGGTTTATAGTGTGAAAGAAAAGATTCAAAGAGTTTAAGTGATTTGTTCAGGACCACACAGTTGGTCTGAGTCTAGAGTCAAAACCAGGTCACATATGACTCCGACTTCAGTCCTCTTTCCAGTCACCAAGTTGAAATTAGATCATAGCTACTCATCTTGGTGGAGTGGAAAGAAGACTAGACTTGGGGTCAGCAGCTATGTAGATGCAAATCCAAACTTGAATATTTATTGGCAGGGACTTCTGGGAGCCAAGATAATGGAGTAAGCACTAAGTCACTTTCACTCTCCCTTATTGCCCTCTAAAAACTCAGAAGATATCACCCCAGGAAAAATCCTGGAACTGCAAAGTGAGCAGAAAGATGGAATACAGTAGTCTTTTGGTGTGGGAGGCTTGGGGAATTAACAGGAAATGTCCCTCTAGCTCTGGAAAGGGAGCAGGACAGGAAGCATCCTGGCAAGCCAGTGATAAGCCCCACCTCAGCAAACTAATGGGAGATCCTGAACCCCAGAGCAGTGGAGCAGGCAAGCTCCAACACCAGGACCCTCCAAGTACCTTGGCACAGCCAGGGGAACCAGTAGACTCCAGTTCTACCATCACATGCTCCCAATGAACAGGCATCCTCCAACAGTCAAACCTCCCAGTACTTCACCACTCCAAGTGGATAGGTGTTCTCCAACTGCCAAACTTTCCCATTCTTCAGAGTAGTTCAGGTGAGCAGGTGTTCTCCAAGGGACAAACCACCACCATCAGCCTGAGAGTTTCAGCGTAGCCCTGAAGAAATGCAGAAAAACCCACCTTGCCTCAGCATATGCCAGCCGTCATCCCTAGAACCCCAACTCAAACACCAGGTAAGCCGCCAGATTCCTACAGCCTCCAGCTGCCAGCAACTGAGGCCCCAACACACAAAACCGGCAACCAGGCTTCTGGCCCCCACACAAGATGCTTCAGGCAGTGCCCTCTATGCTCAAGCAGAAGAGCATGACTGTAAAAGCCAGGAAATCATAACCAAAAAGCAAAAACTGACAATGACCATAGATTCTTCCTGTGGTGACAGGAAAGCTCAAAACACAAATTCAGAAGAGAGCAACATTGCTGATATACTCACACCTGAAACCTCAAATGGGAATATGAATTGGTTTCAAGTCCAAAAAGCCTTTTGGAATAACTCAAGAAGGATATTTTTTGCCAAATTTATTAATTTATTTGTTTTCAGTTTTCAACAATCACTTCCATTATTTCCTAATTTTCTCCCCTTCCTTCCCCAATGTGCAATCTTATGTAGGTTCTGTACATGCATTCTTATTCTCACATTAGTCATGTTGCATAGAAGAATTAAAACTAATGGGAGAAACCACGAGAAAAAAACATAATAAAGGAGAACAAAACATAATAAAGGAGAAAATAGTTGCTTCATTCTGCATTCTGGCTCCGTAGTTCTTTCTCTGGATGTGGATGACATTTTGCATCATGGGTCCTTTGCAAATGCTTTAGGTCCTTACATTTCTGTAAAGAGTTAAGTATCAAAACCAGTACTCACTCACTGTGTCTGTTACTGTGTAAAATGTTCTCCTGACTCTGCTCCCCTCATTCAGCATCCGTTCATATACATCTTTCCAGGTTTTTCTGAAGTCTGCCTGTTTATCATTTCT
This sequence comes from Potorous gilbertii, assembly GCA_028658325.1. Lineage (NCBI taxonomy): Eukaryota > Metazoa > Chordata > Mammalia > Diprotodontia > Potoroidae > Potorous > Potorous gilbertii. The sequence continues at coordinate 593,176,101 of CM053769.1, read as the reverse complement.
TATACATTCATATACCACAGCTTGTTCAGCCATTCCCCAGTTGATGGGCATCTGCAAAATTCCCAGCCCTTAGCCACCACATAAAGAGCTGCTCTAAATATTTTGTACTTGTGGGATGGCAATCACAATAAGATCTTTTGCTGTTTTTGTTTAGTATAATCAAGTGCCTTTGATTGAATCTTGCCTTTATCAATCAAGAATCTTTACAGGCAGTAAAGTACAAAAACAAGAGTTTTCTTAACTAGAAACAGTGTATGTATTTGTATTGTTAATTATTTTAATGTGATTAAAGATCATTGTGTGAAGCTTGATTAGGGGAATTGTTTTGTAGGAGGGTCCCAAGTACTTTTTGTTTTTTCTACTGAGACACTGGGTCAAAGTGTTGCAGTGCCCTCTGACTCTAAAAAGAGGTATAAATACTATGAGTTGAGGTTTCATTTTGGGGCTTAGTTTTTGCAAAAAGCTTTGAGTGCTAGGTGAGGACCCTGGGAAGCTTCTAAGGAGCCCCCTAATTTTGAGAACCCAGATGTCGTGCTTCCCTCTCTGCCCTCTTGGGTAAATGATGGTCAGACAGCTGTACCTGTTTGTTGAATTATGGTTAGGGAGAGAAAGCCATGTCTGTTGATTACTTTGGGGCTTACTATCTGGAAGTGTTTGTTTGGTCAGATGAGGACTCTGGGAAGCCTCTAAGGAGCCCCCGGCTTTGAGAACACAGATGCCATGCGTACCTCTCTGGTAACTATGGTCAGACAGGGTTGAATTCAGGCAGAGGAAGCCATGTCTGCTGATCTTTTGATTTCTCTGTATTTTCTTTGAAATTCAGGGTGCTGACTCCCTAACTGAATGATACATACATACATACATATATATATATTTACTTGGTTACAGGAACTTTAACATGTACTTGATTAAAGTGATTGTTAGCCCCTCAAAAATTGCCTTTCCTTTTATGAATGCAGATCTAAGTACCTGTGATAGCAACAAGCCTCGTATATGTTGGGGTACTTACTGATACAACATATGAGTCCTTTTCTCAGTTTTATGATCTCTTTGGGACGTAGCCCTAGAAGTGGTAAAGGCTGAATCAAAGGGTATGCACATTTTATGGCTTTTTGGACATAGTTCCAAATTGTTCTCCAGAATGACTGGATCAGCTCTCAGCTCCACCAACAAGGAATTAGTGCTCCAACTCTCATATCTTCTCCAACATGTATAATTTTCCTGTTTTGTCATGTTAACTCATCTGATAGGTGTGATATAGTACCTCAGAGTTGTTTTGGTTTGCATCTCTCTAATCTATAGGATTCAGAGTATTTTTTTCATTTGACTGTAGATAGCTTTAATTTTTTCCTTTGAAAACTGCTTGTTCATATCCTTTGACCATTTATAAATTGGGGAATGGCTTGTATTCTTGTAAATTTGACTCAGTTCTCTATATATTTTAGAAATGAGGCCTTTATCAGAGACACTAATTGTAAAAATTCTTTCCTAGTTTTCTACTTCCCTCTAAATCTTGGTTGCATTGACTTTGTGCAAAATCTTTTCAATTTAATGTAATTAAAGTTATCCATTTTGTATTTCAAAATGTTCTCTATCCTTTGTTTTGTCATAAATCCCTCTATTCTCCATAAAGCTGATGAATGAGTTATTCCTTGTTCCTCTTGTCAAGAAGGATTTTAAAAGTCAAAAAGGTAGAAGAAAAATTGGTAAAAGAAATGAGAGGTATACAAGAAAGAGTCAAACATCTTGGAAAAGGAAGGAAAAAATTGACTAGAAACAATTTCTTAAAAAATACAGTTGATCAAATGAAATTAAAAAGTACATTGAAGAAAACAAGTCCTTAAAAAGTAGTTTTGAACAAATGGAAAAGGAGGTACAAAAGCTGATTGAAGAAAACAATTTGTTAAAAATTAGAATTGTGCAAGTGGAAGCTAATGACTCTATGAGACATCAAGAATCAGTGAAACACAATCAAAAAATTGAAAAAACAGAAGAAAACATAAAAAACCTCATTGGAATACTTGTTGGCTCTGTAACCCTGGATAAGTCAATTAATGTTTCTGTTATTTTACCATCTATAAAAAAGGAAATAACAATACTTTAATACCTCTACCTCACAAGGTTATTAAAACAAATAGAATGACATATTAATACATATTACATAATATGCATTATATATTAAGATATGCAATCAAATATATTATGGTTTAATAGATAATCCCATTTATTTTTTACATATAGTTCCAAAAATCTTAGAGCAGCTTTAAGCTGTATATATAGTCCTTTACAAACCATAAAATATTCCATAAATATCAGCTGAAAAATAATCTAGAGTAGTGAAGAAGCCTGTCTTTCAGTTATGAGAAACTGGATTAAAATCCTGACTCTGACATATACTGGTTTTGTTATTCTAGTTGTCATTCAATCCCTGAGTGCCTCAGGCTAAAACTAAGACCATAAATTGCAGATCAGATCCCAATCTGCAGTGGCTCAAGTAGTTTCCTTATCAGGGTTCCCAGTGAAATCATAGTTCTAGTATGTAAACACCAACAACATTACCTATTATTACTGAAAACACACATATTTAAATTTATGAGTTAAGTGTATTTTTAGCTTTTGTCTATAATTTTTTTAATTAGGAGGCTTTCCCTCTTTCTCTGTAAAGATGATACTTTATTTCTTCAGATATTTTTGTTAAATCTGCTTTAAGGCATCTCTCTTCCCACTGGCTGTCTTATTACCCTCAAGTCACTTCCTCCTCCTATTTGTTACCCTATTCCCTACTTTGGGAGTTTGATTAACTTGTTCATTATTTTTTCTTTCTTCCTTTTATCTAGCAATCTAATTCTTCCCTTCTTTTTTTCCCTTCTAAATATTCATGCAAACCTTCCCTTCTGCTTTCTTTCAACTTGGTTTATTTGTTGGTTTTTTTGTTTCATTTTCTGAACCTTTTTTAAAAAGGATTTATTTTCCCTATGCTCTCCATTATTTCTTTTTCCTTCTGTGTATATTCAACTGTTATATTCATCATTTTTACACTTATTTATTCCTGCTTTAGTTTCTGGATTCCTTAAGGATTAAAACTTCTAAGATTCCTATTTTGAGTTCCTCCTGTAAAGTTTGTACATTATTGCTTTATATATCTTTCTCCTGCTCCTATTTTCCTGTGTTGCCTCACTTCTAGAAATACTGATTCTTGTAGGAGATAGAAAGGATAGAAATATTGCCTGACAGCAGGAATATTCCTACCTTTGTTTCTTATATGCCACTGATTGTGCAATTCATTACACTCATCGCAATACAACACTATCCTAATTTGGGGAAATTTGTCATAAAATCTCATCTCTGGGACCAAGCTTTCCCATTCTTCTAGGTGTCAGTTACCATTTCCCCCACCCCCATCAGAGCTCTGATTTCCCTCCTCCTGAGAAAGCATGCTATCCATAGTGGCACAGCTCTCAAAAGTAGTGATCTCTGTTAATACAAAATTCCTGCAGATTTGATAGGGGGAGGAATACTGGGAGACATTTGGTGATATAAAATAACAGCAACAGTGACAAAATTCTAAGTGATAAAAAATTAATTAAAATGTGTGTATATACAGCTATTTTATGACAGTAATCTCAAGATTTTTTATGGTGATGAGAAAACAGGAAAAGGATAAATAACTGAAAGTCATCTGCAGCCCCCAGACATATATACTCCTGATATAAATTGCATGTGAATCTAGAGTTGAAAACTAGAGAGTTCAGATTTGAGACATAAAGCAAAAACAAAACAAAATTATGCTCTGTTTTCCACATTAAACCCAGCTCAAGGTTCTCAGTCCCAAGAAACCTCACTTTCTAGGTAAACATGATTCACTCTTCTGTTTTTATGAATGAGATTGATGGTAAATTTAAAGAATGAAATGGATCTTATCCCTGAACAATCCTTAGTAGATCTAAGCCTTTTAGTATGATCGAGAAAATACCGATAAAATCCAAAACAATCTTAAGAATTAAGGAAAGGTTATGGCCTTTCCTATATAAGATCATCTAGCAGATTTTGAAATGAAATCATCCTTATTAAACCAAAGAGCTTAGCTAGTATAGAGAAAGAGAAGTCTTGGCACTTGGACGTGTTCAAAAGTAATCACTCAGAAAAGAAACAATAGAAATGGAAATTTTCCACAGCCATAGAGGAAGGTTAGATATCTTGTTACACAAATTAGTTTTTAATTCCAGGAAAGAAGAAGAGATGCTAGTTTTTTTATTGAAAATTCAATTACATCTCATTGATACTTCACAAAGATGTCTCAATCTTAATGGTTCTTGGAAATTCTAAAAGAATCTCTTTCTTTTGGAAAGAAATCAGACTCTCCTACTCTCTCTAAACTTCCCAGCTGTTATGAGCTGGGCCCCTTGAATGTGCAGGGAGTCATCTGCAACTACCTATTGGCAAGAAGGAGGGATAACAGGACTTAAGATCTGCCTGGATCCTGTGTCCTAAGATCCTGTTGACCTTACCATATATTTTGCCATTGTACTCTCCAGTTCCTTGATCGCTACCCTCTGACTTGCAGATGTACCATAAGGGTTTTGAGCCTTGATATTCACCACATAACTGAACCCTCAGGAACCCTTTGCATCTGCTTTAGAAATGATTTTCTCCCTTCAATATATTGATTTCTCCAATGACAGTGGGATTTCTTTAAGTTCTGTGACTGACTCATTTTTCCATTTGTATTCCTATGACTTGGCACTGCTCTTAATAGTTAATTTAGAAACACTAAATAAATGTTCTTTTTATCCATTCATTTATTCATTCTTCTAAAATGTATATGGTATTAAAGACCTTCATAACCTAGATCTATCCTACATTTCCAATCTTTGTACACCCTACACCCTATCATATATTTTTTCAATTCAGTGCCTCTGCCTGCCTGGCCATTCCACAGATAAGACATTTCATCTCTTGGTTCATTCACTCTGGATGTCAAAAACCCTAGAATTCTCTCCTTCCTCTGCTCCAACAACTGACCTTCCTGGCTTCCTTTTAGTACCTACTAAAATCCCACCATATATAGGAAGCTTTCCTTAACCCTTCTTAATTCTAATCCTATCCCTCAGTTAATCATTTCCCTGTATGTAGCTTGCCTTTTATGTATTTGTTTGCATGTTGTCTCCCCAATTAGACCATGAGCTCCTTAAGGGTAGGGATTGTTTTTTGACTCTTTTTATAGCCCAGCACTTAGCACAGTGCTGGACACATAGTGGATGCTTAATAAACTTAGATTGGTCAATTGATTGAATCCACGGAATTTTATGAAGAACTTTAGAAATCCAAGCAAAGGAGAGCAGATTATATTGATAACAGCATTTTAGTATGTGATACAGTGCTATTTAGTTAGAAGTATATATATTTTGATATGTTACTAATATTTTTTATTATTTCAAAATTTCAGGAATATGTCATCTCATAAGATAGGCACATTAATGATGATCTCAGTCCCTTGCATACTTTAATGTCAGCCTTGCAATGTCAGAAAAATTCATCACCCTATGGCCAACCTGTGAATGAACCTGTCAAAACTTATTTATATTAGTTTATGGACGGCAGACATGCATAATCCATCACTGGGCCTTTCTAGCTTGATAGGACCTAGGAAGGCATGCACTTACCTAACTCTCTGGAATAGTCTTTAGGAACCCAGGGTCACCTGGGTCACTCTGAGACATCAGAACACTTTAATATCAGATTGATTTTATTAAATGAGTTAAAATATAGATGTATGTTTTAATAACAGTTGTAGTAACTAACATTAAAATAGAACTTTGAGGTTCACAAAGAGGTTTCCTTGCTCACAACAAATATTATTATGCCCCTTCATATCATTTATTCAATAAACACTCAATACATTTTGTATGTGAAGAACACTGTGACATATACGTTATACAAGCATTATCCTCATTTTGCATAATATGTGTTTATTCTAAAGATATAAAACCCAAATAGAAAGAATTAGAAATTTATTTGAAATTCAAAATAAACTCTCAGAACATCCCTATTCTAATTTTATCAGATAGTTGAAAGATTCCAAACTGAAATAGAAAGTGACTTAATGTATAACAGTACTAATTTCAGTAAGCTGCAAAGGAAACCCAATTTTATTTATTTAGACTCATCTCATGGGTAGTAGAGTCCTGGTGTCACTGTCTTGACATATTCATGAGGAGGTTGAATGATTTGACCTCTAGGGTTCCTTGGTCAAAATGCTCTGACATCTGCAGATCCCTTCTTCTATGCATCTTCTTCCCTCCACGTCCACTCAGGTCTAGTTGAAATAGTGTACCTGACATCTATATGTAGGCACATTGTTCTTGAAATACTACATATGCCTGAAACTCCAACACCAAACTTCCCCAGGGACTGTATCGTGCTGCCTAAGGTAGCAGTTTGGTTTAAGCAAACTAAAGGGATTTCCTTACTGAAGCTTACTTCTTTAATTATCAAGATTACTGATTATTCTAATTTGTCTAAATAGCAATGTAACAATGACAATAGGAAATTGACCCAAAACCTTCCAGTGATAAATCCCTCCTCTGAGATGACTAGAACTCACAGGTACTAACTAGCACAGTACCCGGCAGAGAGTAGGCATTTAATAAATTCCTGTTGAATTCAGTCAGGTCTAAATTGATCAAGTTAGGGCACCACATCCAGAGAAAGAGCTGATGGAGGCTGATCACAGATTGAAGCATTTTATTTTCACTTTCTTTGTTGTTGCTGTTGCTGTGTTTCATAGATTTCTCCTTTTGTTCTGTTTCTTCTTTCACAACATGACTAATGTGGAAATATGTTTAATGTAATTGCACATATATAACCTATTTCAGATTGTTTGCTGTCTTGGGGAAGGGAGAAGGATGGGAGGGAGATAAACTCTTATAAAAAGTGAATGTTGAAAACCATCTTTAAATGTAATTAGAAAAAATAAAATACTATTTACATTAAAATATTTTCAATTCAAAGAAGGAATATAGGGTACCCCAACCTCTTCAGTAACAATAGGATGTTTCTACTTTAACGTTATTTTTAGCTCTTACTTAGTTGCTAGTCCACCTTATAAGTCCAAGGTTTATCTAAAAATGATTTCCCTATCCCAAAGTTGAGCGATAGAATGCCAGTTAATTCAAATAGAATTGGTGTCCACAAAGATTGATCTTTATTAATGTGCTTCAAGCCAGATCAATAATTAAGTACCTACTTTGTATCAGACTAATGCCTGAGAATACTAAGAAATGCAAGAATAGTTCCCACCTTGGGCAGCTCACATTCTAATGGGGGAGACAACATGCTAACAGCTATGTAACTATAAGATATAGACTGGGTACACTGAAGGTTACCTCAGAGAGGAGTCAGTAGCAGTAAGGGGAACGAGGAAAGGCTCATTGCAGAAGGGAAGACTGGAAAGAATCTAGGGAATTCAGGAGGCAGTCATAAGAACCAAATGACCTTTGCTACAGCAGCATAAAGATAATCCGGATATGGTTGTGTCCCCATTGCCTTCTCCCTCTCCTCCATTAAGATATTCCTAAAATCTAAACTTTATCATTTAGATGTGTTTTGATATTTTTAGAGAAGAGGATAAAAAAAGCAAAATGGAATTACAACTAGACTCCAAAGATAGATCGTTTATTTTATTAATAATCTTCTAGATATGTTTCTCTAGTTTAATTCATCAATTGATATGAGTCCTCTAAATTAGATTAATATTCCTTTCCCTGTTTTTCTCATTTGATATAAAGGGGATTAGAGTAAAAGCTGTTTCATGATTGAGGTTAAGGTAGATTTGAATTATTTAATTCCTCTTAGTGCTGAATCATTAATTTAATTAAGTAAAAATGAAATTCAAATGTTTCAAAGTCAGGCAGTACATTTTATTTTGTTAATATACATATATATGTATTTTATTTTATTTTAAAGACTGGGTCTCCCTGTCTCACTTAACTTTGAAAGTATAGAGAGGCACTACTCCCAGGTCAGGTCCTCCTCTGATCAAAATTGGAGTTTTGACCCATTCCATTTCCAGCATAGGGCCAGTGGTACCCTTACCAAATATTTGCTATGCTAATGCCAAGCTAATGCAGACAATCAGCTTAGCTCATTGTAGCTCAGAACTCCTGAGCTCAAGAGAGTCATCAGTCTTAGCCTCTTTGCTAGGGAGGGTTACAAGTACTGTGTACCTCCACTACTGGTTAGGCAGTGCATTTTAACAGAAGATCTATCAAAGTTGCATTGATCTCCAGTTAGATAAAAATGACTTTTTTCATATGTAATTTTAAAATATCCACTCACCTACTTGTTGTGGTTGAGCAACAATTTATGGCAGGACAGTAGCAAAAACAACTTATGGGGCTTATTTTATTTTCGGTATCCCAACAAGAAGACCTGCCTCTGTTAATTATTGGCTATGTGACCCTGAAAAAAACCACTGTTAACACTAGTCCCTTTCTGAGCTGGGAAGAAGATAAATTCCATGTTCCCTCTCTTCCTTTTGGGTGTCAGTTGGTTCAGATGGTCACTAAACAAGGGTCTTCTCTCCCTCCCTCCCCACCTCCCCCATCTCTTTCTCTCTCTCTCCCTCCCTCTCAATCCCTCTTCTCCTCCCTTTCCTTCTTTCTCTCTCTCTCTCTCTCTCTCTCTCTCTCTCTCTCTCTCTCTCTCTCTCTCACACACACACACACACACACACACACACAGACACACACACACTTTGTTTTCCTGAGTATCTCCATGCCATTCCATGGCCACTCAGCCCATTTCCCCTTTGCACTGGCAAATTGGACTTTGCCCCAGAATCAGCCTTGGCTATACTAGGCCAGATGGGCTTTTTCTTGTACCTTGGATGCAGAACTCTATAGCATTTCCAGGCCATCAGTGTATCTTGATCTCTGCTCTTTCGAACTTCCCATTATATGTTTTCTTTGTCTTCCCCCATTATACTGTAAGTCCATTCAGAGTATTTATTATTTATATTTCTATTCCCAGACCCTTAGCATAGTACCTGGTGCATAAGTGCTTAATGAATTCTTTATCTAAATAACTATCAATCTACTCACCTATATGTGTATATGCTATTTCAAACTAATTGGTCAGTGTTTCTTAAGCCCCTCCCAATTTCAAAGCACTTTACTAGATTCTGTGATATGTACAAAGAAGTATAAGAAATAGTCCATACCTGATAAATGTCAAACTCATAGGACAAAAAGTATGACAAAATAATGTGGGCCTCACTAATAAGAGAAAATTTTATATAACAAGGCATTCTGAATCCTGAAGGATGGGTAGAATTCAGATAGGAAATAGGTGCAAGATTATTCTAGGTGAAAAAAAACAACAATGTGAGTAGTTCTATAGTAGTACGGTAGTATTGCATAAGGTATGTTAGACAGTAGTCTAAAATAGGAAATTAATATAGAGGAACAGTGGAAGATAAAGTTGAATATGGATGGGAAGAAGTTTGTGGAAGAGCCTTGAATATGTACTCTGTCCTATAGACCATGAGCATTCATGCAAAGTTTTAAAAATTTAAATAATGTTATGAGAGATATATTAGAATTAATATTTAACCATTTCACTGATTATCCCACAGTCCTGGAATTCTTTTCCTCTTCATTAAAGGGTTCCTTGGCTTTCTTCCAGTCTCAGCTAAAGAACTACCTTCTGAAAAAAACCAAAAACCTCTCCTAGTCCTCCTTAGTTCTCAGTGCCCCAACTCTGATATTTATTTCCAATTTATTCTGTCTAGATCATGTCAGTACATAGTTATTTGCATGTTGTGTCCTCCACTAGACTGTAAGTTCTTTGAGGAGAGGGACTCCCAGTAATAAACAGTATCTCACACATATTAAATACTTCCTAAGTAATTGTTGATTTCATTTATGTTTATTTCTCTTATATCTTCCCCCCCATAAATAGAATTTAATTGATTAATTAATGTCTAGGTGAGGAATATTCTAATGCTTTGAACAGAGGAAGTCTTAGTAGGAAGTTTCTCTTGTTCTAAGGATATCCAAAGATACAACTTTTCATTCCCCTAACATATCTATGCATTATGTTCTTTCTTGTACAAACTCTATCTTAAGACTTATTGTGAAAACACATTCATGAGTGAGATGATTGGGTAGAAAGAAATTTGTTCATTTTACTGAATTCGCTCCGTACTGAATGGTAACTTAAGTGTTATTACTAAATTCACTAATTTAATGTAATTTATAAATGGTTTCTTACTCTCTTTTTTCTTCCTCTTTGTAGCCCTGTATTTTGATGAACAACATCCAGCAACTGCGAGTCCAGCTGGAAAAAATGTTTGAATCCATGGGAGGGAAAGAGGTCAGTAATTCACCCCACCCCTGCTATATTCTATTTAGAGATCATTAGCAACATAGGTCTTTACAAAGGAAAGTATCATGATCAAATAAGTATTCAGTTAGTTTAGCAGGAAAAACATTTATAAGAAACTGAAAACTAGTAACTATGGAGGGTTATTTTTAAACAAATGTAATTCAATATTACCTCTAAGAGTCATATTGTAGAAAATCAATTTAGGTAGTTCCAGGGGGCAGGAGCAGGGTGGGGGTCTTGTGGAGAGACATATAGCTCTCTGGTGTATATATGTATATATATATATATACATATACATATATATACATATGTATATATGTATATATATGTATATGTATATATATATATATACATATATATACACACACATACATAAACTCATATGCTAATGGTCTGTAAAGTTTTCTCCTACTATAGATGTTTAATGTTGTACTCTGTAGTGCCAGCTTGATATTAATGGTGTTATTGGATTCTAATTTGTGGTGGTAGTGTGTGTGTTTTTAATGTTCCAATGTGATTTGTTTACATCTGAAATTCGCTGTCCAAAATGTGCTTTGTGCTTTGTCTGTAATTTGTCGTGTCTTTGTCCAATACTTTTGACTTGCAATGCCCTGAGCAGAAGAAAGAAGGAGAAAGATTCTCTTATGAGGTTTGTGATAGTAAGCATCTTGACCATTTTTTTTTCTAAAATGAAAAACCATTGCACTCCCTACTTACTCTTATTTGCTCATGTAGCTCAGGTAGATCATTTAAAACTAGCTGCATACCTTCCCCTTCCTGCCACCAGCAGCACCCTCCCCAGCTTAAAAATGGGAAATGTTCATCTCAAGGCTGGAAGAGCTTGTGCACAGAGAAAGAGCCATGGGGGAAGTGGCTCTGTTCCCTGTACATTTACTGCCAGGAAGGAGCCTATGAGGCCATCACTCAAAAAAAAATTAAATCATTTGTTGTACATGACAAGTACATGAAGTGTTTGAAAACCGAATTTAGACTCTAATATAGGTAGCTAATCTTTTAAAAATTAAAGATGCTATAAAACTCTTCTTCAGAGGTCTCCTTTCTTCTTATGGGATATTTTTTTCTAATCAGAAGTGGCACTTATATTTATTCCCATCTCAATATCTTTTCCCCTACCTCCATGAAATATCTGGCTAAGTGCTGGGCATTGGGTTCATTTTAACACTACATTTGATCATTAGAATCAAATAGATGAGAAAGCATTGATTTCTGTATGTCATGGGGCAAAACTTTACAAATGGACTTTTTGTGAACTACATTTCCCCTGCAGTATCTTTTCAATTTGGATAAAATAAGGCTCTGTTCCCCTAAGTGTTAAAATTTTGCTGGTTGTAAGAATATAAATCTCATCCTTGAATTCTCCTGGTGAATTAGATATTCACAAGCACTTGGAGATCATAGTTGTAAGATTTCGCTTTTCATTCTAGTGATCACTTTTATATGCAGGGTTTAAATATCTTCATTATTTTGCAATATCTTGGAGAAATTACAGATTCCTTGTGGGAAATCCTACTCTCTCCTTTGTGAATTTTTAGGGCCACAGATCTTTTAAGGTTTAAGCTATATTTTAAATGTCATCTTTCTTCTTCAAAGCTGCTATTTATTTGTTAACCTCTAGGTACAGCTTCAGCATAAATAACATTCCACAGAGCAATGTATTACTCATGATAATGGGAGGCAGGGAGAAATAATTAGTTTATTAAACCTACACTTTACCAAAAAAAATCACAGGATGTAGAGTAATAAATAAGAGCTAAAACAGTATCAGGACTTGTTGTTCAGTCGTTTCAGTCGTGACTGATCCACTGTGAACCCATTTGGGATTTTTCTTAGCAAAGATACTGGAATAGTTTGCAATTTCCTTCTCCAGCTCATTTTACAAATGAGGAAACTGAGGCAAACAGTGTTAAGTGACTTGCCCAGGGTCACACATCTAGTAAATGTCTGAGGTTGAATTTAAGCTCAGGAAGACGAGTCTTCCTGATTCCAAGCCCAATACTCTATCCCATGTGCCACCTTGCTGCCTGCCTGAGTCCTATTTCTGGCTCTAGCTCTCACTACTTTAATCAACTAAAAATCATTTCTTAAGTACCTACCATGCACCAGCCATTGTAACTAGTCACTGGGGATACAAAAGAAAAATGAAGTAGTCTCTCTTTGTCCTCAAGGTGCTTACATTTGCTCTAAGACATATTAACTCTATTGGCAGGTCATTTAACCTCTTCAATTGTCTCATCTGGAAAATATAATCATTGAACTAGATGACTTCTAAAGTCTCTTTAAGCTCTACTATTTTATGATTCTAATGATTCTTGGCATTTAAAGTCAGGGTTTATAAAGCTTTGGGCATATATTATTTCATTTCACCCTAGTAACCAGTTTGGGAAGTAGGTAATATATATTAACATGTAAATTAAAATTTTCCAAGCACTTTCCTTATGACACCCAGGTAGTGTACTTGATGTCAGTATTATCTTCCTCCTTTTACAAATCAAGACCTTGAAGAACAAAGAGGTTAAGTGACTTAGTTCGGGTCACACAGTGAACATGTACCAAAACCCAAACTCAAGTTTCCATCTTCTAATTCCAAGACTGGTATTCTTTCTAATATGTTAGCTGCTATGGTGTAGAAAGCTGTTTAGTATAGGAGACTACTTACTAACCCAAAATGATGCATTCACTTCAACAGAATCTTTTAGTCACATCTGTTCCAAATTTAACTGTTAAAAGTTAGGTTAATACACTTCTGCCAAAGGAAAAATTATCAATTTCTTACCACAAAATTGATGAAGGAAAGAAAGTTTGTGTTTCATCCTCTCCTTGGTACCTTACTCATCCCCATATTTTCTGCTGATATACAATTTAGTAACCCTGTCCCTAAAAAAAATCCTCTTAAAAGAAAGTTAATATATTGGTTGATGCATGTTCTACTTTTTTATTTGTTAGAGATACAGTGCTAATTATCTTCCATCTCACACCTCTTCCCTCACTCCCCCATATTTACATGGGTCTTCCATTTCTCCTTTGCCTTCTGTCTTCCTGTATCTCTCTTTCTATTCTTACTGTTTCTCTTTTTCCCCTCCATTTCTTTCTTCCATGAGACAGAAAACAGAGAAAGATATGAAGTCATATCAGAGAATGAGGCTTTTTAGCAAAATAGAATGAATTTACTTAAGTGTGAGTGCATTTTGCTCACACATTTCCCACATAGAATTTAATTGGAACAAAAGAAAAATAAAACCTTGAACTCTGAAAGTGTTTTTAGTTGTCAATTTTAACCCAACCCTCCTGCCCCCTTCTTCCCCACTCAAAAATGCTTTTTTTTAACCTTATAACATTCTTACTGCCTCCCACCCAGCATTTAAGATAAAACACAGTGGAAAAAGGCAAACTAGCTGTGGAGAAAGCAATTTATGCTTTGTTTATTTTCACATTTCTGACTCCTTTTGATTGTAAGAACCCACAGGCAGGGTCATCCTTAAGAACTGCAAAGTCACGTTATGTCACAGGATGTGTCTTCACCTTGCTCTCACTCTCATTTTCCAACACTCCTGCATTTATATTTATTTATTTATATAGATGACATACAGTAGAAATGAGTATCAAGGGGGGTATTAATGGAGAAAAAGAAGGAAGATGAGATAAAAGAATATAAAATAGCCTATAGCCTTGGGTGGCAGGAGAAGAACATAAAAAAATATACAGGTACATTTTTGTCAGTTAACCAGATTATGTGTACCTCATACATCATCCAGATTAAGTGTATGTAGTACCATCTGATGGTACTATTGCTTCTTCCTCTACCTATTTGGCTTCTCTCTATTTTCCTATAACTTAAGCCCCATAGTTGCTGCAACTCTTCCCCAGAATTAAATGCAACTTGTAATAGCTTAAGAATGATTCTTTCTGTAGTTCAGTGGCCTTAATCTTCATTGTTCAAATAACAAAGTTTTCACTTATTTGATATATTTTTTCTTTAATTTTAAAAATATTTCCGAAAGGACTACTTTAGGTGTAAGGTGCCTGGAGGTCTCATTTTTATGGGATTATCTTTTAAAAAATATATTTTGTCTAAATTCTTGCAGAAGTTCCTTGCATTTGTTTGGAATAGTAGGGGAGGGAGAGGCAGTCTAGAGATAGGAAAAGAGAAAGGAAGCGTGCTCTTGACCTCCTATGTCCCATGTTCCCCCAACTCCAAACATCATCCCTGATCCATCATCATCAATAGCAATCAATATGGAATGTCGTCATTGTAACCTATAGGATCTAGAATTGCAATGATGTATATAGCACAGTCTTGGACCTCAAGAAACTGACAATTTAGGAACATGGGATGTACTTATAAATAAATAATACAAAGCAATAGATAATGGATGCCAAATTACGATAAATACTTTAGGAGTTTAAAGGAGAGAGGAATCACTGAGTGTTAAATGAACGACCAAGGATTTAATAAAGGAATAGAACCTAAGCTTGGCACTGAAGTCAAGATGAAAAGAAGTGAAAGAGTAGAAATACCATGCAAGGGGAGAAAACGTAAGTTAAACTTGAATGTATAAATGATGTGAGAGTGGGTTTTGGGGGTGGTGAATAGATTGGTGTTACCGGGGACTAAACGGTATATGGAATAATGCATTGTATGGGGCCAGATTATACATGTCCTCATATGTTATATTTTATTTTATGTGCATTGAAGACCTACTGAAAGTTTTAGGGCTGGGAAGGTCCATAAGTAAGTAATGTTTTCCAGACGGTGATGGGGCAGTAATATGTAAGATGGATTACAGGGTAGTAGGAGAGAAGGCAAAGGATCCAGTTAATTCCACTTCACAATTTACCCTAGGAAAAGTGGAGATTCCAACTCTATCTTAGAAGCACATGAGGAAGGTTTTATTCCTTGAAATTTTTGCATTTTTCAGCTACAATAGAAAGAGGACCATATGGGAATATTTCCTTTTTTTCAAGTTAGGAGTTGAGTACTTTATGCAAATTATTTATTTGCTGAAAGGGAAATTGACTCAGAGTCTAAAATGAGATAAAGCCATTGTACAACATTTCTCGATTCTTCTACAGTTTCATGCAATCCCCACCTTGGCCCAGAAGGAAAGCCTGTGCAGAAAATTGCCTATTAATGTTTTAACTAAAAAAAAAAAAAAAACTTCTCATCCTGCAGTAACACTGCAGGTCTCTTCGAGAGGGAGCTGCTAAGATGTCAGATCTCAGGGACTGGTTTAGGAGCATCCAAGTGATCATGCAGTACTAGTTCGCCAGTGCCATCATAGTGCCCTTTGTAGGCAAACTCGGCCTCATCAACCAACACAAACTACTTCTTAGTATGGTCTGATACCTTCCTGTATCACTTCCAGATATGGAGGCGAGTCGTTGCAATAGATTTTTTTTTTCCATTGGGCCAGAAACCGGATTTCTGTGCTTGGTGAATTTATATTTCTTATCTCAGTATTCTACACGACTAGAAACAGGAACTTTTGATGGCAGGCTGGCAGACTATACGTTCATACTCCTTTATAACTGGGTTTGCATCGTTATCACTGGTTTAATGATGGGCATGCAGTTGCTGATGCTTTCTTTGATCATATCAGTATTCTATGTCTGGGTCCAGATGAACAGAGAAATGATTGTATCATTTTGATTTGGAACATGATCACTGTTACTTGCCTTGGTCATTCTTGTATTCAGCTACATTATTGGAGGATTGGTTATCAAAGAGCTGATAGGAAATTTTGTCAGACATCAATACTATTTCTTAATGTTTGAATACTCAAAGAATGTGGGAGGAGAAACTGTTCTGCCTACACCTCAGTGTCTATACTGCTGGCTTCCTAGTAGGAAAGGAAACGTCTCTGGATTTGGTGCTCCATCTGTGAGCATGTGGGAAGCTGCAGAACATCAGCTTGGTGGAGGCAGTCAACACAACTGGGTCCAGGGCTTCTGACTAGGAAATCAGTGAAAAATTCAGTGGTGTTTAGTGAACAGTGATCCTGGGCAGTTCTGGATTCTTTCTAGTGTGAGTTGTGCTTAAGAACTGTATTTTATCTAAATCTGATGGATCTGGCCCTTGGGGAATGTCATTTTTTTTTTCAGTATAAGGCAAGTTTTTAAAAGTCCCAAAGAGAAATGTTTAATTTCCCTCCAAATTAGTGACCACACTCTACTCTTTACTACTGTGAAGAAACATCACCTCTGCATCTTTCAAAACCAAAAAAAAAAAAACTTTATCCCCAAAAAGGCATTTCTCATTGATGAGAATGGCACTTTTCACATGTATATATGACTTAAAAATTGAAATAATTTCCAAGTAACTACTGGACTGAACAGAATGTTAAATATAGAATCAGGTAAGGTCTGAATTTAAATCCTGCCTCAGTCAACCCACTGAATCTGTTTTCTCATTTGTAAAATGGGTCTAATACCAATAGCACTACCCACATAGGATTATTGTGAGACCTGGGTGAGATAATGTTTTGTGAGTTTAAAACAATACTTCATAAATGTCAATGATGTTAATGATAATCAGTGATGATAGCGACGATGATCACTTCTCTGATTCTTTCCTTATGACTCTACAAAGCACAAATGGGCAGCTGGGTGGTGCAGTGGATAGAGCACCAGTGCAGGAGTCAGGAGGAACTGAGCTCAAATCTCACTTCAGATATTTGACACTCACTAGCTGTGTGACCTTGGGCAAGTCACTTAACCCCAATTTCCTCCTCCTGGGTCATCTCCAGTCATCCTGATGAATATCTGGTCACTGGATTCACATGGCTCTGGAGGAGAGGTGAGGCTGGTAACCTGCACAGCCCTCCCTCACTCAAAACAAAGTCAAGTGCAAGTCATGTCATCATTTCTCTGATGGCATGGTCATCTTTGGCAACGAAGGATGAACACACACAAAGCACGAATCATTGGGCCACCCATAGCACAGAGGGAAAAAATCCTATTCTGAATCCCTTCACAACAAATAACCTTCAGGCAGTAAGTGAGCTCTGCTTAATAGGAAGCTATGAGAATATTTATTCAGTGGCCCCAGCTGTCTGTAGCCTCAAACAGGACTGCCCAACCATGTTCACACATATCCAGTCCCATCCGGCAAGTATTGAGTTGAGTACCTACTGTACATCAGGTGAGAGGTAAAAATAACATAGTAAGTACAGAGTTGGTTTTGGAGTAATAAAGTCCCAGGTTCAAGTCAGATACCTCTGACACTTATAGTGTGATCCTGGACAAGTCACTTAATTTTCATTATACTGGGCAACTCTGTTTCCCTCTTCCCACCAAATGTTTAAGACAAAATGAAAAGCAAGCAGCTCTTCAAGGAGCTTGTACTTTCTTGGGAGAGACATAACATTTACACAGATGATTCAATTAGTTTTGTGGAAAAAGAGAGCACCAAGTGATTGGAGGATCAGGAAGAGTTTGCAGTAGGGTAGTACCACTGCTGTGAGTCTTGAAGGCAGCTAAGACTCTCAAGAGGCAAAAAATGGAAAGGGAATGCACTCCAGGCTCCTGTAAAGAGAGAGATACAAGATGAGGTTCCAGAAGTAATGGGAGTAGCATGTAGGACAGTAAGTTAGAACACTGAGTGCCTGAAGGGGAACAATATATAATATGCCTGGAAGAGTAGGCTGGAACCAGATTAATTCCATTCACATTTTAATGTTAGCCTGTCTGGAACACATACAGAAATCCACAACATATATTACTAAAAAAGCTTCAGTCAATGGAAAGCATTTGTAAGTGTCTATTATTTGCCAGACACTGTCCTAGGTGCTGAAGATACAAGTACAAAAGGATCAATTAGTTACTGTATTCTTTTGCTTGAAAAATGGCTCTACATTTTCCAAAATGAATCGTGAAAATTCAGCTGTTTCTTGCCAGCTAAGAGTATGAAATGGAGTGGCTTTTTCTTTATATCTTTGTTGTCACTCTATTAATATGGGCAATTCTTTTTACCTGAGTTCACCAATCTTCCAAATGACTCCTCACAATTTCCTTCAGTAGGAATTTAATATGTGCACAAATCATTGTTTTATCACAGTCTTCCTTAAATTTGAAGAATATTGAAAGACAGACAATGCTTTAGTGTCCCCACCCCACCCTCAGGAAAAAAGGCAGTAGTCTGTGTAAATTATCCTTCTCATCTTTTATATATTCTAATTTAACAACAGATTTTGACAAATCTGATCATCATCTAATGATACCTATTCAATGTTTTATGTTCTTATCACTCTATGCCAAAGCTGTAAAGTATATTTAATTCCCATAATTGTATATCTAAGAGCTGTTCTGTGTCATTTTCACAACTCAGTATGCATAAGTTTTCCCTTTATAGTCTTGTGGGAGGGGGGGAATTCAAGAATCCCAGCTTCAAGAGTATAGTGTGGAGCCCAACTCTCAAAACTGTAGTTCATAAGCCCTCCCCAATGTCTTTATCCCTAAAGTCAGTCAGTGGACACCACTGGCCCCAAACAAAAGCATTTACAAAATTGACGTTATAAAAATAGTACCACTCACCTCTCTTCTTCCTTCCTCCATTAATTTCAGACCTACTTTTCTTCAGTATATACAAATGTCTGGGAGAGGAGTATATACAAATTGGATATGAAGCACACATGTAGAAACACATACCTTTACACTTTCAGTTCCATAGTGACTTTTCTCTTCTCTTGAGGCCTTGTAATCTTGAAGCATGCTTTGTAATCTCACCTCTCAGACCCCATTACATCATATTAAATTTTTTTTGGTGGCAGCTAGATGGTACAATAGATAGAGTACCAGGCTTGGAGTCGGAAAGACTCATCATTAGCCCCAGACCTTTACTGGCTGTGTGACCCTGGACAAGTCACTTAACCCTGTTTCCCTTAGTTTTCTCATCTGTAAAATAATCAGGAAATGTCAAACCCACTCCAATATCCTTTCTAAGAAAACCCCAAATGTGGTCACAAAGAGTCAGATACAATTGAAATAACTGAGCAATAACAAAAGTGGTAATAATGGCAAACAAACAAAAAACAACTAATTTTGTTTCCCTTAGTTCACCAAATATATTGCCACTACTCAGGGAAAAAATTGGATTTGGTCTACGTGGTCTATAAATTAATCTTTACTATAAAAGAAAGAAATTTTCCAAAATGAAATTTATTTTCAGTAAGTTGTGATGTGTTATTTACAAAGTTCCTTAAGGAATATTTTAATAATTGACTTATGAGAATTATGAATGTGTTGCTTATGTAGAAATAATAAAGGCATAAAACTTATAATTCTTCCTCCAAATAAATGTTTATTATGTCTTACAATAATACATTTGAATAATCATCATCTAAAATATAGGCTGCCCAGTTATCTATAATTCTGAGAAAATACCAGCCCTGTACATAAAGTAACCACAACACTAAAAATGATTTTTTAATTTAAAAAAAGCCACCTGAGACTGTTTCATATGAATTCACAGGGTTCCCAGCTTGGTGATTATAGAGCTAGTTCAATCCTAGGTGAGAATTTCAAGGACCAGGAACATTAAATGACTTGACTATGATGGCAGGTTATTGTTCAGTTGTTTTTCAGTTGTGTATGGCTCTTTTTGATCCCATTGGGATTTTCTTGGAAAAGATACTGAAGTGTTTACCATTACCTTCTCCAGCTTATATTATAGATGAGGAAACTGAAGCAAGGAGGGTAAAGTTACTTTCTCAGGGTCACACAGCTAATAAGTCTCTGAGGTCAAATTTTAACTCAGGAAGACTAGTCTTCTTGACCACAGGTCTGGCACTCTATACACTACTCCACCTTACTGGTTGGCATAGGTAATCTCCAGTAAGATCTGAACCCAATCCCTCTGACTCCAGAGTTGGTGTTCTTTCCATTATACAACATCGCCTCCCCTTCCCAATTTTTGCACATACCCTGTGGTCAACAAGTTTTCCTTTTTTTGTGCTATTTCCTCTTTCATTTACCCATCAAGAATATCCTTGATATTCCTATTAGCCACTCTATACTTTTATAAAAATTGGGATTATTCACTGTCTCTGTTCATTTTTAACTAGAAGGGAGAACGTTGGGGCAGTCCTTTACCAATGCATACTCTCAGCACTATGGTAAGCAATCAGCTCCTTTAACTGCCCTTCTTTCTAGGTTGTGTGACTACATGCGTATATTATGATAATACTACCACCTAGAAACAGAGACTCATAGTACTAGGATGAACCTGAAGAAGTCCATCAGTAAACATTTGTTAAGCATCTATTATGTTCCAGGCACTGAGCTACTGGTAGACAGTAAAATGTAAAAAGACTGGGAAGTTAAGAGGGGGCTATAGTGGTCATGAGGGACTTTGAATCTCAAACAGAAGATTTTGCATTTGATCCTTAAGGTGATAGAGAGCCAAGAGTAGGGAGGTGACATGTTCCAACCTGTGATTTAGGAAATCACTTTGATGGCTGAATGGAGGGTGGATTGAAGTGAGGAGAGACTTGAGGCAGGTAGGGCCACCAGTAGGCTATTGCAATAGTTCAGGTATAGAGGGCCTGTACCATAGTGATGATAGTGTCAGAAGACAGAAGAAAGGTGTATTCCAAATCAATAGGGCTTAGCAGGGAAAGGATGAAAGATAGTGAAGAGTTAATGATGACTATTTGGTTGAGAGCCAGAAGAACTGGGAGGATGATGTTGCTCTGTGCAGTGATAGGGAAGGGGTAGGTAGGTTTAGGAAAAAGCCATTAAAAATGGATTTTGATTATTTTTTCTCCCTTATGAATTTTCAGTGATAGTCATTCCACTTTTTTTTCTCATATGGAAGGGTACCTGCATGTGGCATATTTACAAATGAATAACCTTATAACAGATTGCACATTCTCTGTTACTTAACCTGTTGTTCTTTTAAGACTAGAAAGTGCCAAGCAGATGCTCATTTGCATTGGTAGAGAATTTCCTCTTAGGAATTCCCAAGGAAATCATAAGTGTAACAAAAAATAAACAAACCCCTGTAACACAGATTTATGTTCTTTATTTTTTATTCTCTAATTTAATTTGTACCCTCTGAAAATTAATTCATAAAACCCAAAGATCTTTACAAATACTGTTTTTTTAACCAGGTCTCTTATGTTAATAAATATAAACAACAATGAAACATTAAACAATATTTTATAAATACTATAAAATATTAAATAATGTGTTAGTGATAGGTCATTAATAAACGATGTGTTCACAAAATTTTTTTTCCATTTTTAGCCCAGTTCCTATCACATAAAACAATTCCAACTTTTGATCAGGTGATACTTCTTTTAAGGCATTTACAATATAGACCACAAACGCATTTTTTTTTAACATTAACCAACTGAGACACAAATAATAATTATGTTGCTAACTTCACAAGCCCTTGACCTGATTGTCTCCACACTATTACTAAGAATTAAAGGACCCTAACTTACTGTTGTTGGTCTGAAGTTCTAAGCCTAATAGCTTAATTTTAAACTTAACCTCAGATGTTCCCCTACCAACAATGTATAATTTAATAGATCTGGTATTAAGCTTACAAACCTTTTGACTATAGGAAATTGCCACTAAGAGTAGGGACATTGCAGGGAAACACTATCTCCCCAATTTCACATCAAACTCTTGACCTAATTGTGTCCACAGTATTACTATGAATTAAAGGACCCTAATTTGTTGTTGTTGGTCTAAAGTCCTATGCCTGATAGCTTAATTTTACACTTAACCTCGGATGTTCCCCTACCAACAATCTATAATTGAATTGATCTGGTATTAAGCTTATAAACCTTTTGACTATAGGAAATTGCCATCAAGAGTAGGGACATTGCAGGGATACAATATCTCCCCAACTTCATGTCAATTCCAGGCAGGAGTAGATTGTCAACTTGCATTCAGTCAGGATTAAAATCTGCCAGGTGTCAGTGGGGAAATTGAGTCAGGAGAATCCTACCTCAGCCCAGGCTGAACAGCCACTCTCCCACCCTTCCCGTGAGATCACCTTTTTCAGTTCATACCAGTATCTCACAGACTTACTGGTATCATTGATTGGAGGCTCAGACTGCTTTTCTTGCTATCCATAGCTGGAGTTAGACTCGGAATAGTCAGTTAATAGTCCCATAGCATCTAAAAATGGCAAGTTCCAATAACCAGGTTTCAGATATGACTATAATTTCACATTGGTTAAGGAACATCTTTTGATGCAAGTCTTAAATGGCTTACATGCCTTTCTATAAATGTTCTAGTTCCTGATTAAATAACAATCACAAAATCAAATTTACTGTTAAACCTTAACTTTTCCATCAATGCCAAATTTTATCCAAGGTTACCTGCCTCTAGGAAATTTAGACTAAAATTCTTTTCCCCAAACTAAAGATGTCTTTGGTTTAGTCTCAGTAATTAATTCAGTCAGTTGTTTTAATACTAATTGCTTTTACGTCACTTTGTAACATGTCCAATTTTTCTCCCCATCTCTCCCCTCCCTCATCCCCTAATACCTTGTATTCTGATTACCCCTTCCCTCAATGTACCCTCCCTTCTATCTCATTGCAACCTTCCCTCATCCCCGTCCTCTCCCTTTTCCTGTAGGGCAAGATAAATTTCCACACCTCATTACCCATGTTTCTTATTTCCCAATTATATGCAATAACAGTTCTCAACATCCATTTCCAATACTTTGAATTTCAACTTCTCTTCCCCACTTTCTCCCCACCCATCCCCACCAAGAAGGCAAGCAACCCAACACAGACTAAACATTTGTCGTTTTGCAAAAGACTTCCCTAACGATCATGCTGTGCAATACTAACCACATTGCCCTCTATCCTACTCTATCTCCCCTTATTGTTGTATTCCTTCATTTGACCTTGTCCCTTCCCACAAGTGTTTATTTCTAGTTACTCCCTTCTCCCATTTGCCCTCCCTTCCCTCATTCCCCTCACCCCACTTGTCATCTACTCCTCTACTTTCCTCTAGTGCAAGACAGATTCTTATACTAAAGTCAGTGAGCATATTATTCCCTCCTTAAGCCATATGTGGAGAGAGTAGCTTCACTTTTCCCCTCTCCCATTCTCCCTTTTCCCCTCCATTGAACAAGATTCTTCTTATCTCTTTTATGAGTTATAGCCTGCCCCATTCCATTTCTCCCTTTCTCCTCCCAGTATTTCCTCCCTCACCCCTTAATTTTTATTTTATTTTATTTTTTGTGGATATCATCTCTTCTGATTCAACACAGCCTGTATTCTCTTTCTATACGAGAGTGTGTGAGCGTGTGTGTGTGTGTGTGTGTGTGTGTGTGTGTGTGTGTGTGTGTACAATCCCTCCACCTACCCAAATACTGAGAAAAGTCTCAAGAGTTAGAAATATTTTCTTTCCATATAGGAATTGAAACAATTCAGCTTTAGAAAGTCTTTTATGATTTGTCTTTCCTGTTTACCCTTCAATGCTTCTCTTGGTTCTTGGGTTTGAAAGTCAAATTTTCTCTTCAGTTCTGGTCTTTTTATCATGAATGTTTGAAAGTCCCTTGAAGTATTACACTCAGTTTTGCTGGGTAAGTGATTCTTGGTTTTAATCCTCATTCCTTTGACCTCTGGAATATCCTATTCCAAGCCCTATGATCCCTTAACATTGAAGCTGCCAGATCCTGTTTTATCCTGATGGTATTTCCACAATACTGGAATTGCTTCTTTCCAGCTGCTTGCATTATTTTCTCCTTGACCTGGGAACTCTGAAATTTGGCCACAATATTCCTAGGAGTTTCTCTGTTTGGGTCTCTTTCAGGAGATGATTGGTAGATACTTTCAATATTTATTTTGCCTTCTGATTCTAGAACATCAGGGCAATTTTCCTTGATAATTTCATGGAAGATAATGTCTAGGCTCTTTTTTTGATCATATCTTTCAGGTAGTCCCATAATTTTTAAATTGTCTCTCCTGGATCTATTTTCCAGGTCAATTGTTTTTTCAAGGAGATGTTTCACATTATCTTTTTTTCTTCAAACTTTTGGTTTTGTTTTTTAACTGCTTGGTTTATCTCATAGTCATTCATTTCCTGAACTCAGTTCTCTCTTTCAGTGAACTATTTTGTTCAGTGAGCTTTTGAACTTTCTCCTCCATTTGGCTAATTCTTCTTTTTAAAGCCTCCTTCTCCTCACTGGCTTTTTGGACCTCTTTTTCCAATTGAGTCAGGCTTTTTGGACCTCTTTTTCCAATTGAGTCAGCCTCTTTTTAAAGGTGTTATTTTCCTCAGAATTTTTTTGGTTCTCTTTTAGAAAGCTGCTAACTCCCTTTTCAAGCTCTTCTATTGCCTGAGCCCACTTTAAGTACCCTTTGGAGGCCCTGGAGGCAGGGGCCTTGACTTCCTGTGACAGTATACCTTGTTCTTTCTCATCTGAAAGAATGAGAGGAGATACCTGTTCACCAAGAAAGTAACCTTCTAAGGTCTTATTTTTTTAATTTTTTGCACATTTTCCCAGCCTGGTCCTATTGTCCCTCCTCTCCCCAGTGCCATGTTCAAGGCTGAGATTCAACTCAGCTGCTGGATTTCTGGGGCTTTGGGTGGGGGTGGGGCCATCATTCAGGGCTGAGGCAACTGCTCCCTACTGCCAGAGGCTTTGAGCTAAGCTGCTTGGACAATGGACCCAGGTTGCTTTCTGGCCATGGTAGCTGCTTGCAGTCTGCTGACATGGCCTCTGCCATCACCTGGGTATTATTACTGGAGGAAACCCTGGGGTTCCCTCTTGCCTAGCTGGGAAAGCCCTCCCACCCTGACCTTTGGAGCTTTCTTTGTTGCTTGTGGGTTGAGGGATCTGGGATCCTCCCTGTTGGGAACTCTGCCCCAGAGATCTGTTCAGGTCCTGTGCCACATGGCCAGGGCTGGGCTCTGCTCCTCTCAGCGTCCCATGAGACAGACCCTTCCTGTCAGCCTTCCAGGTTACCTTTGGCTGGAAACCTCTTTTGCTGTGTTGTTCTGTGGCTTCTGCTTCTCTAGAATTTGTTGAGAGTCATTTTTTACAGGTATTTTGTGGGCTGTGGGAGGAGTGCTAGAGTATATGTGTCTTTCTACTCCACCATCTTGGCTCCATGCACAAAATCTTTAACATACGTTCTATCTATTAATTCTAACAACACTGTATCATATACATGCTATTATTGTATTTGTTTTATGGATGAGGATTCTGATGTATAGAGAAATAAGTGGTTTGTCCATGATCATATAGCTAGTAAATACCTGAGGCAGGATATGAATCCAAAGTCTTTCTGACTCCCAAGTCTAGCTTCCTATTGACTAAACCAGGTTTGGGGAACCTAGAACAGTTTGAGTTCAGTCAAATGGCTGTACTTGAGGACCTAGAGGGCCATGTGTGACCTGAAAGTCACAGGTTCCCCACCCCTGGACTAAATTATTCCTCTTCTCAAAAACTATGTTATTTGCAGTAAGTCTACACTATGACTTTCTCATCAATGGCATTCTTAAGGATTACCTCAAGTTTACACAGTATTGGTCATCATATGTTCTGCAATGTACAAACTTTAAACTACAAATTTTAGACTAAAACAGCACACTAAATTAGAAATGATAAAGTTCCTTGATCCTTAAAATGTTCATTCCTCCAAAATGCCTTTTTAATTCTTATTTTACATATTGCTAAATGTATGGGATCATTTGAGCAGTGACAGGAAACTGACAGGAAGATTTTTGGTCCAATTTTCAGTATGTTATATTGCTTACTCATAATACACCAGTATTATATGATTCAACAGATAAAAGCTAAATTAATATAGAATGTGTTGTTGACTCATAATAAAATAACATTCAGTTTCATTTATCACTTTTTGCTTTTTTTATTCTAACCATATTATTGAAGCTGCTGTCCCCTGGTAAGACTACTTGCTTTTTAGAGACGAGCTCCCAATGCCCTATGGTCCTGAACTTGACCTGACCCATCAAAGTCTAGAGAATGCCCCATGATCAGCACTCTCAAGTTTACCATAATTTGAAGAACATCAGGCTAAAATTATCTTATGATGCCAGATACCTTAAAAGGACAGATCCAATGGTAAAATGAAGGGATTATCCAAAGAGGTCCATGAGATCCCTTTCAGGCCTGTATCTATGATCCTATGATACCGTTAACCCATTTGTCATATCCTCCGTATCATTTTACTGAATACTGTTTTAAAAGAAGACATATTTATCTTTATAATTATTTGACTGAAAGTTGCTTTTTCACCTGTTTGGGAACCACAGAACAATCATAAAGAATGACTAGTGTCCAGAGCTTCTACTCTTCCTAGCCTGCCTCCTCCCACCATCTCCTGTTACCCAAAATCCAATGTTCCTGAAACCTCTTCTCTGTGGATATTCCTTCTTCCAATGTAGATCAGAACCTATCTGGGTCTTCTCTCTAAATTTCACCCCAAAATGGAACCTAGTAGGAACTCAGAATGGCTCAATTTTAAAATCATTTATTAGGACATCTAGGTGGCATAATAGAATTCCAATCCTGAAGTCAGAAACACTCATCTTTCTGAGTTAAATACTTCTGGCTTCAAATACTTGCTAGTTGACCCTGGGCAAGTCACTTAACCCAGTTTGCCTCTTTCTTCATCTGTAAAATCAGCTTGAGAAGGAAATGGCAAACCACTCCAAGATCTTTACCAAGAAAACTCCAATATCCACTTCACAAATAACAACATAATTGGGGCAGCTAGATGGTGCAGTGGATAAAGCACCAGTGCAGGAGTCAAGAGGACCTGAGTTCTAATCTCACCTCAGACACTTGACACTCACTAGCTGTGTGACCTTGGGCAAGTCACTTAACCCCAATTGCCTCAACCTGGGTCATCTCCAGTCATCCTAATGAATATCTGGTCACCAGATTCAGATGGCTCTGGAAGCGAAGTGAGGCTGGTGACCTGCACAGTTCTCCCTCGCTCAAAAAAAAAAGTCAAGTGCAAGTTATATCATTATTTCTCCGATGGCATAGTCTTTTTTGGCAATGAAGGATGAACACACAACAACATAATCATTTATTAAACGTCCACTATGAGTAAGACATTTGTATAGAAGCTGGGGGACTAAAAATTGAGGAGGGGAAGGGAATCCATTAAAGTGATTGAATAGATGTAATTAGAAACTAGCCTTACCTTTAACCTAGCCAAATAATCTCATTAAAGGAGAATTGTAATGAAAATGTTGAGTTTTTTTGTCTGTTTTTTTTTCTACCAGATAATCCTCCTCAAATGGTGATGTTCTTAAACTTCATTTCCTGTTACAACCTACACAAGCCACCCAGACTCCTTTCTTTCAATTAGTTTCTTTCAGGCCCTAATGAGGAAAGTAAATTCATCAAGGAAACCTTCAGGAGATAGGAAAGGAAGCAAAGATTCTAATTTACATAGTTCATCCCTGCTGGGACCTACAATACCCTCACAGGAGTAGCATGGTAGAGTGGAAAGAGTATGGGAGTCAAAGACCCTATGTTCAAACCTGTCATTTACAACCTACGTGACTCTGAACAAGTCACTTGACTTGTTCTTTCATCTAAAAAATGAGGAAATTAATTAGAAGCTGTTATGTGGCTCAGTAGATAGAGTGCTAGGCCTGGAGTCAGGAAGACCTGAGTTCAAATTCAGTCTCAGTCACTTATTATCTGTGTGATCCTAGGCAAATCACTTCCCTCTGCTTCAGTTTTCTCAACTATAAGATGGGAACAGTAATAGTACATACTTCCCAGGGTTACTGTGTGGATCAAATGAGCTAATACTTTTAAAACATTGCCTGGTATACAGTAAGTGCTTAATGAATGCTTGTTTTCTTCTCTTTTAGATAATCTGTGAGGTTCCTTCTAGATGTGTGAATGATGCTCCTTTCCATATTTCCCACTTATTTCCCACTCCGATAATTCTGATCATACCTTTTCAAACTATTAGGAATTCAGAAACTAATGAAATCTTACTTCCTGGACATAACTGACCCATAACCATTCTTTCTTAGTGGGGTAGCCTTAAGGTACTCCATATATAAGAATACTTTGTTAGGAATTTTCTAATTGTTTGAGAGGTGTGCTGCCATGGTAACAACGGTACTTATGGGACTTTAAGATTTGCAAAGTCTTTTTTACATGTCTTAGCCATCAACAGGGGACATACTCTTCCCTGTTCCCCTTGTCTTATCACTTTTTTTTTTAAACCAGTAAGACTTTACTCAAGATTCTTACTCAGCAGGAACCTGGCAAGGGGGAGAAGGGAAAAGACATTGTTTTCACAGAGTGGTGGAGATACAGGTGAATTCAATCAGTGTTTTCCTTAAATAAAAGAATTACCTCTTTTCAAAGTTTATGATGGTATAGTTAGTTTCTAAAGAAGCCCCAGAACTTGACTAAGAACTTTAAATAAATACACTGATCTTGTCAGAAGACATAGATGATACTCATTTTCATCTATAGAACTAAGCCATAGGCAATAAATTGATTACAGAAGACATATAAGCATGGTGACTATATTGCTATATTCCCTAAAATATTCCTATAATGTGAGGTTATAATGAAATTCTACAAGAATGGAAATGTGAAGTATTTTTCTGTCTCACACTGACACACACACACACACACACACACACACACACACACACACACACACATAGTATGGTTGTGGTCTTTTTTGGAGGATTTTTCCTGACCCATTAGAAATGATGAAGCTTAAGTTTTAATAAACTTCTTAGTCCCATAAGCAGGAGGTCTTTATTAATCTAATCTTTTTCATAACTAATTTGACTTTCTGTTAAACATCATTTCTTCTAGTTATTATTTCCTGCTTATCATTAGTATTTGAAGTACCATCCTACCAAAGAATTCTCATTATGATGCATGAAATTTATATAAGCTTAAAGATTTATCAACCCTATTTACATGACTAGATCTTGAGCTCCTCAAGGGCAAGGACTCTTTAGCCTCTCTTTGTCCCTAGTGCTTATCACACTGCTTGGCAATTGGAAAGTACTTAGTAAATGTTTATCAACCGACTCACTGACTTTACTTTTACTATCCAGGCTAGGGTAGACATTAAGTTCAATGCAGGCTCCTTGATATGAGTAATTATTCACTTTGTATTTGTATTCCCAATTCTAATACTAAACTATAACTTTAAATACAATCTAATTTAAAATACAATTTTAAATACAATCTAATTGTATTTAATTCATGTAATTTAATGTAATAATAAATTACATTAATACATTAAATTATATTTATACATAAATATAATTATATATTTTCATATACATATAAAATACAAACTATATAAAATATACAT
>CM053769.1:592916647-593145884 GCA_028658325.1 Potorous gilbertii | reverse complement strand
TCTCAGGCGGGGGCAGGGCCGCCTCCCAGGCTAAGTTCCCTCAGGGGGTTTATGCAGAGACCTTCTGTAATGGAGCTGCTGCCAAGCTCCTGCCTGCTCAGGGAGCCTCTGGCCTCCCGCTGCCTCTGCTGCTGCCTCCTGAGGGGGCCCAAGTTATGGAGACACCCTGATCCCCTCTCAGCCCATCCAGACGTCTCTCTCACTGACCTGTGTGTTTGTGGGTGGAGGGACCTTCACGGCCACTGGAGATTCTGTCCCTGAAACCTGCTCAGATCTGCTTGCTCCTTTCAGTGCCTCACGGCCAGGGCAGGGCTGGGCTCCGCTCCTGTCCGGTGCGCGACAGACCTGTGGGATCAGTTTTTCAGGGCTCTCTGGAATGGAAATCTCCTTCACCCCGTTGCTGCGTGGCTCCACTGTTCCACAATTTGTTGGGAGTTCTTTTTAGAGGAAATCCATGGGCTGTGGGTTTGGAGCTAGCAAATGTGAGTCTTTCTACTCCGCCATCTTGGCTCCACCCCCTCATCGATTATCTAAAGAACATAATACAAAGAGATAAATTTAACTTAAAATAGGTATCAGTGGGCAGCAAGGTGGCACATTGGAAAAAGTGCCAGGCCTGGAGTAAGGAACACTCCTGTTCCTGAGCTCAAATCTAGCCTCAGTTACTTACTAGCTGTGTGACTTTGGCAAGTCACTTGATGCTGTTTGCCTCAGTCCCCTCATCTCTAAAATGTGCTGGAGAAGGATATGGCACATCACTCCTGTATCTTTGCCAAGAAAACCCCAAATCTGGTCACAAAGAGTTGAACACAAATAAAAAAATGACAGCAAGATAAAAAACCAACAAGATATCAGTGAGACTTGGTGTGGAATGCGAGCCAAGACTGCAGAAGATGATACCTTCTAGCTTAACTTATTCATAGAGAAAAAGCTCAGCAAACACCTGGAGGAAGGGGGAAGAGAAGTGGGACAAAGGATAATTGTGTATTAAAATGAGACGCTTATGTGAGGAAATCTAGGTATTGGAGAGAAGGAAACTAGAGTGGAGAACATTTGGGTAAAGAGATCAAGGCTAAAATTGAAGCAATATTGACATCACAGTATGGCACAGACCACCAGTACAGAAGGGAAATAGAGAAATAGATCATAAACCTTGTATGTGGTGATGTAATACATTAGTGATAGACTAATTAGTGAGGACTTCAATTATCCACATATCTGATAGAGTTCTCCTCTAAAAGCAAAGCAGATAAGGTTTTCTTGACTTACCTTAGTGATGATTTAATCCTCCAAAAAGTGGAAGAAGCTATATGGGGAACATCTATTCTATATCTCACCAGCTAGGAGGAATCAGTTATTGAATTGGAAATGATGGGAATCTTTGGGATTATGGTTTGTTAAATAGGACTCTGGACTTAGAAAGATGTGGGTTCAAATCCTGTCTCAGGCACTTGTTCTTTGCTGTCTTCTCTTTTCCTTCAGTTTTCTGATTTGTGAAAAAAGGGAGGAGTTGGACTCTGTGCCCTCCAAGATCTTTTCCAACATAAAACCTCTAATTGTATGATCTTATAAATTTGTGATAGAGGAAAGACGTAATCCAACATTGATCTTATAATTTGGGAGAACAGATTTCAAAGGCTTAAGAAAAGGATAGGTAAGATATCAGAGACTAAAATCCCAGGAGAGAGGGAAATTTCTCAGGAATAGAATTCTAAAGGGAAAGAATGATATGATAGCATCACAGTATGAAAGGATCTCAGTGACTATCTAGTCCAACCTTTATGTGAAAATGAATTCCCTCTATAGCATATCTAACAAATGGTTATCTATGCTTACCTATGTTTGAAGGCCTTAGGTGAGAGCCCAAAGCTATTTAAGATAGGTTTTAGTGATTTTAATAGAGACAGTGATGTCATGTCTATCAAATTTGTAGGATTCACAAATGTAGGAGAGCTAGTTAACCCATTGAAAGACAGAATTAGCACACCCCCCCAAAAAACTTAGCAGACTAAAATATTAAGTTGAATCAAATACAGTGTAACTTAATGGGAATAAAGGCAGACTACTTCTCTGGATTAAAAAAAATCAGCTTTAGAGGTACAAAATGGAAGATGTATTGAGAAATAGAAGCCCCTCTGCAAAAGAAAAAAAAAATCTAATTTTATTGGTCTGCAAGCTCTATATGAATCAAGAGTGCAACATGACATCCCAAAACGTTAATACTGTATGCTAGGCTAACAGAGGGTTAATATCCAGAATAGTGGAGGTGACAGTCCCACTTTATTTTGTGCTTATCACATCCCAAATGGGGAATTGTGTTCACTACATTTAAGGAAGTATGGGGGGAGGGTGTAATAAAGATGATTTCTGGCTTCAAATTTTTGACGTGTGGAAAGTGCATTGATTAGACTGTTTATACCACTTTTTCCCCTGCATCTTCTTTTATATTAGTTTTTCTTTGGTTTTGGCGACACCAGACTCCTGGTTTTTCCTCCTACCTTTCTAACCAGTCCTCTTCTCTCTCTTTTATTGTACTACTTCCTGTGTCAGTACCTTTAACACGCACGTTCTCCCAAGGCTTTGTCCTTGACTTTTTCTTCTCCCTGTATCATATTTTCTGGTCCTTTCAGTCACTTCTGCAATTTTAACCTTCCTCTCACTGTCCCAGCTGCCTTCTGGACGTCTCCACCTGGAAATCTCATGAAGATCTCCAACATATCTAAACCTGAACTCATGGGTTTTGTTTTTATTCACTTTCCCCTAGATTTCCCTATTGTTTGTCAATTGAACTACATTTTTCCCTGTTTTCTTTGACTCAATGTAACCTGGGTCATCTTTGACCTCTTCTATATCAGCTTCATCTTCTCCTCTATTGCACAAACCTCATTCATTCTAATTCTTCAGTGCCTCTCATATCTGTCCCCTTTCATCCTGCCATCACTGTAGCTCAGACCTTCTTCACCTCTGACGGAGACAATGTTGTTAGTCTCCTGACATGTTTCCCAGCAATATACAAGCACCAGATTATTCTTCCTGGGGTTTAGTTATATCGCTCCAGTGTTCAAAAACCTCCTAAAAAGTGAAGAAAAAAGGAAAGGTTCCTCATTGCTCCTTCCTTAACCTGATATTCAAAGGATTTGTAGGTTTAGACTTAGCTTTTTATCTTTATCAAGCGCAACTCCCCCTCATGTGCTCTGCACTACCTCCAAACCAGATTGCTAACTGTCCCCTAAACACTTCTCATGATTTCTTACCTCTGCACCTTTGTTCATGCTGTTCTCCTATGCCTGGAATGCCTGCCTACTCCCTATCCTACCAATCTATGCTTACTGGCATAGATTGAATCTATCCCTCAAGGTCAAGTTCAGATGCAACTTCCTCCATAAAGATTACCCTGATTCCCGTAAATGAAAATAATGTTTTTTCCCTTCATCTGAATTCATGAGATTATATAGTCATTGTGTACATTTATTATATTTTAATTTTTATTACTTATTTGTGCAGATGTCTTACTTAATAAGCTTTATTTTAAGCTTTTTGATGGTAAGAATATGCCTTATTTATCTTTGTATTTCTCCTTAACACAATCTGTTGCTTATGGTAGGCAATTCAATATTTATTGAATGAAAAGTTAACTACCATTTACTACCTGAATGACGCTGTACCAAGTCATTTAATCTCTCTAGGCCTTATTTTCCCTATCTGTAAAAGGAGAGACTTGAAGTAGATGATCTCCCAGTTCTCAGTTTATGACTTGATTTCATTGGTTTGGGAGACTGAACCATACAAGGAGAATGAATGTATTGGGACAGTAGTCATACAAGTTCTAGGACTAGACAGAGTGATGCTTAGAACATTGGCTCTATCTAGAAGGTGAGATTTTACATTGGTGACCCAAAAGAAAGATTTCCAGTAAAAGGTCATGTAAATGAGGTAATATAATCTGATAACTTTGAAAGTGTTATTTGCATGTGAACTATTAAGAGCTAAGAATAGGGAAACTAACTGCATGAAGCCAGTTTTCAAATGAAAGAGGTTGCCTAAGTTTCCAGAGGAAGTAGATAGTTGAGGACCCAGAAAAGGAGACACCATCTTGGTTTTAATCCATGGAATCCTATGTCCTTAACATAGTTCACATGTCATTTTCTAGTGTGGTAAATACAAGAAGACATGTTCAACATGAATCCAAATGTCAATCTAGCATTTGGTGTCCTGCCAAGCCATAGTAATCCTCCCAGCCTTGCTATGATTTCTTATAGCAACCTCTCACTAATACTGGAGATGAAAAAAAATCTGAAGCACATTATAGTGATGGCTTAAGATAACTCCCATTTATAGTACACCTTTTCTCCCAAAAAACACTTTCCTCAGAACAGATCTGAGGACTAGATGTCTCCAATACAAAAGCTCTTTGTCAGTGAACAGTTCAAAATATCCATGGAAGCTCCATGGTTTAATCTAAGCAGTTGGATCACACTCGATTTGCCTACCCTTAGGTATTAAAACTCCCACAAATTCCCCAGAATGCAGTCCAGATCTGATTTAGGTATTATGAAGACTAGAGTTGACTCAGCATTTCTTTTTTTTTTTGTTATTACTAAAATTATTCTTTTTAAGTCATTCTTCTTCCTCTCCCCCTTTTTCTCTCTTTCTTTCCTTTTTCCCAAAGAGGCAGGTGCATAAACTAAACTCAGTCGTTCATACCAAATAGATTTCTAGAAGTCAAACTTTTTTAAATTTACAAAACTTTTTACTTTATGGTCAGTCCAAATAAAGAAGAAAAATTCAGTCTGGTTTTAATAACAGTTATTCAGTATATGCTTACTAAATGCCTATTACGAGCAAAGAGAAAAGGGGAGACAGATGCAAAGAAATTTAAGATACAGTGTCTGCCTTCATGGAATTGCTAATCCAGGAGAGGCAAAAAGACATTTACACAAATAACTTCAGCACAAGGTAGATTGTGGTATGCTGTACTACTTACAGTAACTGATCGGCTAAGGGCATATTTTAAACTTTTTATACAAGAATGCTTTTGCTAACTCTTTGCTGTTATAAACTTTCAAACAGATAATAGTGCTGGGAAAATGGGCTACTATTATCAGTAATCTCTGCAGTGAAATCTTTTTTTTTAAAGACTCAAAATTGTAGTATAACATTTGTGAATATTAGAGGTAGCTAAATGGAGCAGTATACAAACTGGACTTGGAGTCAGAAAGACCTGACTTCAAATCCTATCTGCCCAGTGACCCTGGGCAAGTCACTTGACCTCTCTAAACCTCAGTTCTTTCATCTGTAAAATCAGAATAATAATAGTACATGCCTCAGTATAACATAGATAATGTGTTTTGCATACTTTAAAGCACTTTCTACATGCTAGCTTTTATCATTGTTAATAATTGTATCATTATAGATACTGTCTTTGTTATCACTGTTATTGTTGACATCCATGGTTCATGTGACATTAGTGGAGAAGATACTCTTAATACATGTGGACTTAAGCAGGAATTGGGCAGAATGGAAAGCAGTGGAAGTCAGGAGAGTTATGGTCTAGTCCCCGTTCTGATAGCTATCAGTTGCATGACCTTGGGCAAGTCATTTTGACCCTAAGTCTCCCTTTCCTCACCTGCAAAATGAGAGGGTTAGGCTAGGTGATTTTTAAGGTCCCTTCTAGCTCTAACATTTGGTGGTCTAATGTCATTGACAAACGTAACAAATGATCAGCTACAGATATTATATTATAATTAAATGGCAACAGTTTTTGTATAGCTGTTCTCATTTTTTCAAGTTAAGATTAATTTCAGTCAGTTAAACTATACATAAAATAATTTTGCCTGTTCATGAGATATGTTTTCAATCAAACCAACATATGTCACTGTAACTAGGGATTTCTAAGTATCTAGTTAAATTAAAATTGGAAGTATTTAAAATGAAATGAATTTAATTCACCTGTTTAGAACTATGTTCCTTCCTGAGAGGTAAACACAGCCACTCACCTAAATCAACATTTTACATTTTGGAAAGAAGCAGACTTTTCAAATAATAAATTTATGCTAAAAATGCTCAAAATATTCCAAAATAATTTTGTAAGCATAAGTATTGTTGTTCTTCAGTCACGTCTGACCCTTTATGACTTCATGGACCAAACTGTTGGTAACAACACTAGATTAGTTATTAATGCAAACAGAAGTTAAGTGACTTGCCCAGGGTCACACAGCTGGCATCCGGGGCTGCACTGGAACTCAGATCTTCCTAATTCCGGTGCTAGCTACCGGGCTGCCTACTATTTATCACAAGTTCTCTCCCACTTAGACAGACAGTGCTACTCACCACCACGCCTTGTGTTATTTTAAGGTCTGTGACATAACACTATCTCAAAGGGCACATGAAATAGACAAAAGCCAATAATACAATGGTTTAAAAAGAATAAAGATCTCCTTCTCGGAATCATATTAGTGGGGGATGGGCAGTCCAATGGGAGAATGTCCTCTGAAGCCAAAGGGCAAAGACCAAGATCGCAGTGATGGGTCTGTGGCCATGGGACTAAGTAATCCCCACTTCAACTCTTTGGATCACAGTTTATCTATAAAATGAGAAAGGACTAGGGTCACTTCTAGGTCCAAATTCCTTTGTCCTTAAGGTATATATGCACATGTGTTTTTATCTTGAGGTCCTACCTTTTCTATTCCATTATGTTTCTATAAGGTGAAATCAGGAGAACTGAAAGGTACTAAAAGATCACAGACCATGGAATCTAAAAGAATTAGGTGGAATAGAAGAGAGAAAGTCTCATTCACTCTGACTTGGCAGAAGTAATTTAAGTTTATAGCTGATTGTCCCTATAAATGTCAGTCTTTGTGTTTTTTTATTTTCGTGGGTTTTTTTGTTTTTAATATTTATGTTTTTTAAGAACTGGTTGTCTTCGTGAGTCACAATGCTTAGTAGTCTAGCTATGGCATAACATAGATGAACCCTACAGACCCAAAGTGACTGCCAAGAATGATCAATCCCTCCCCTCCTCATAATTCTACCTATGCTGGTAAACATAAATCAGCAGGAAGAAACCCTCAGCCAATCAAATGGCAAACAGGGCTAAAATAACCAACCAAACGAAAGGAAATTCAATCAATTCAGAATAACTATTTTATAGGAATAGAAATCAACCACTCTAAACAAAAATCAACCTGCTCTTAGCCAATTGATTAGTTGAATAGGATATGGAATTCAAGGGTTGATTAAATATGGACTATATGGAATTCAAGGGTTGATTAAATATGGCCTATGCTTATCAGAAGTCAATTTAAATTTTCAGTTTCCATCCAAATTCTTATAATCATATGAACACAATCAAATATCAACATCAACTACTGTATGGCATGTAAATGAATGCCTTGTCTCATTAATTTCTGTGAGACATTTTTAATTAAAGTCTGAGAATATTACTTATTGCCTACCAAAAAGGAATAACAAATAGGATAAAATTTCATATCACTAGATTTACAAAATTTGGTAAAGCATATTTTGATCCCTTTAATACAATGAAGAAGTTTCCTAAAGGTATTTCATTTTTCTAACCATCCTACTGCTATTTACCCTTCATTCTTGAAGAGGACCATGACATCCAGGAGATGCCATGACTTGCAAGTGAATTGGATTTAAGTGAGGGAGGGCTGTGCAAAGTCATCAGACTCAGTTTCTCCTCCTGAACCATCTGGAGTCCAGTGGCTAGATATGAGTCAGGACAACTGCGAGATGCAGTGGGACACCTTGGTCTTTTCAAGCTAAGGTCTTTAACAGGTGTCAGTTTGACTGAGGCAGGGCCCATTCAATGATTAAGGCTTAATAAAAGAGTGGGAAAGAATGGCCTCAGAAAACCCTCAAGATTTCTGGCCAAAACAGAAAGAATTGCTATTTATGTTCTTTCTGAACTAACAAGAGCCCAAACTGTGACCAAGTAGGGCTTAGTCTGGGACCAGTGATTTGAGGTTAAGGCTGGTCTTTAAGAGCACATTAAGAAACATCTTATTAAAGCATCAAGGAAAGAGTTTGGTTTCAAAGTTTGGTCCATAATGAACATCAAAAAGAATGTAGTTGATGTTTCAGTAAATTTTGATTATTAATTTATCGTTTCCAAAGTATTTCCTGTTGTCTAATTCAAGTGCAATAAATGTCTCCACACTAAAGGTTTTTATTCTGGATTTATCAGAGGAAAAACGTAGATTCTTGACCTTTTCTCCTTCTGGTCTTCAGTGTTTTTCATCTGGGGAAGGAGGGACAAAAAAGATGTTCATGAACATTCTTTCCAACTGTAAGGGTGATGGAATAATAACCCTATAACCTTACTGCTTTCTTTCCCTCTCCCTGTGTTTCTTTTGTAAGGTGTAAAGGGAATTGATGGAGAATTCAAGTGATCTGGGTTTTAAACCTCAATCCATCACTAATTAGTTAAGTGACCCTGGGAAATGATTTCAATTTTTTGTTGCTCTATTTTCTCATTTGTAAAATAGGAATGATGATATCTCTCCTGCCTATTTCACTGGGATTTTTGAAAATCAAATAAGACAATGAGAGTGAAAAATCTGCAGACATTTTAAGGATTATGAAGTTATAAAATACTGACTGCAAGGTTATAGAAATTTAAATATTTATTCAAAGTAAGAAACAGAGTTAGTTTTAATGTAATAAATATCTGTGTGTGCATATCCTTGTAAATATTATTATGTAAAACATGTCAACTCAAACCCAAAGTAGCACTTTTTACTTTGTTATTCAGTTTTAGCTATTATATTGCTGGTAATTTCAAATTTTTGACAATATAGAAAACAGGAACAGGGATGAAGCCAAGTATCAGTATTTTCAAAGTACTAATTTTCTATAAACAAAGAATCATTCAAACCCGAGTTTCATTTCTGTAAAACAGCTTCCATTGATTTTTAAAATCATTGTGTTGTATCAGGGAAAAAGCTGCTTGATTGAGTGTCCTATTACTCAACTAACAAATTATTGACTCTCAAAATTAAAAAATTGAATTCAGTCTCCAGCGCATCTGTCATCTATTCATGGAATGTCACTGCCTTCCTAGATGTACTAAGGTTAAAAAATTATACCCCTTTCATGAAGTCATTTCATGGTAATGTCATGTCAGATATTTCATCAAGATGTTGAGACTTAAGAAGAAGGGGAAAAACTGCATTTCATCTCAAGTAAAAATAGATTTTTTTTCTTGGAAAAGATTATGGATAGAGCAAACATTGCTGTGTTGTGCAGAATTCTCCTTATCCTATTGAAAGAGATTCTGACCTCTGCTATGAGCTCCTTTTCTATGCAGAAACAAGTGCTACCAGAATCAGTTCCAGGAGCTTTTTTTTCCAAGGGAGGTCAAGTTGCTGAACTTGATGTAGGTAAGAATCCACTTCTGAGTAGCTCAGTGGCATTCAGAAATTGAGACCCAGTATAGGCCAATCCTGTGACAGCCTGCAGAAACATTTGGAGAATTTCATTCCTTTCATTTCATTTGTTTACTTTTGATTCCATTTATGGAAAAATATGAAAACACCTTCATATAGGAGACATGCTACTCTAATAAAAGCATTTTTCAAATCAAGGAATTGAATTGTAAATGGAATCGGACTTTGAAAATGCTGCTTATCCCCATCAATACCTAGAGGCCCTGTTTTCTCACATCATTGTTGAGGATCCTATTATATTATGAATCAGCACACATCTATCTAGTATGTCATTTTCTCTGTTTTCTAGCTTAGAGGCTACTATAGTCTACACGTTAGTATCCTACATGCCTTGAATCCCATGGCAGTAGCATGCAAAGGCTTTGCTATTGAGCTTGAGGAGCCTGTTATGTTTTTCTGCATGTTATAGATTTCAAATCATCCTTTCATATATAAGGACCCTCATGGTTTGTTTTACAATTTCCTTATCTGGGTGGTGTTTCCATATTTGTTTTCCAAAACTAAGTGTTTGAGTCATATTATGTGTAGTTTATTTTGTAATACAGTGCTTGCAGAATATATATGAACATGTTAACCTGAAGCCCCAATTAATATTGTTTCTGGTCTCTTTGCAGCTAGATCCTGAAGCTAGTGGTGTTCTCAAAGAACTTCAGGTAAAACTCAATGGGGTCCTCGATGAACTCAGCGTAACCTACGGTGAAAGGTAATGAGCATGACTGATAAGAACCTAAAGCAATGATTTTCATAGTGATAAGTTTTAAGCTAGAAGGGAAGGGACCCTAGAAGTCATCTGGCCCAATACCCTTATTATACAGTTGAGGAAACTGGTCCTGCCCTAGGATATCAGAAGGAATAATCAACAGAGCCAGGGTTTTAACCAATGCCAAATCTATCATCTCTCATGATAGCTAATGATACTTCCATAGATATGCTCTATATACATTTGAATCTAGGTTGGTAATTAAGAAACAAAAAGCAAAATTACTAGAAACTTGTGCTTGTGTGTACAAGAAGCAAAGATTTCACATTCAGCGGGGATTTATTAAGCATCTACTAAGTGTAAGACCTTCACAAAATCTTGCACAAGCTGCTGTGCTAGATGCCAGGGATACAAAATGAAAAAAAAAGGATGGTCAGAGTCCTTAGTGGGTTTATATTCTATTTGGGAAGGGGGCAGAATGACATGTACTCATTAAATAAAACATAATTCAAGAAGTTCTGAGAGCAAATGAAAGAATACGGAGTCAGGACTTGATATGCACAGTTTAGGAAATATCTCATGTTGGAAGGTAGAGTATATGAAGAGGAATAATATGAAATAAAACTGGAAAGATAGGTTGCATGCAGATTTTCTATGGCCATAAATGCCAGGCTGAGAAGTTTAAATTTTACCCTTGAGCAAGTATGCTTAACCAGACTTCCATGGGCCGTGGATAAATTTCAAGAGGTCTATATATACCTATCATATGCCAGGCACTATGTTAGTCCTTGAGAATGCAATGATTGCCTTTGGAGAGTTTATGTTCTATTGCGGCAGGGGGAGACAATGTATACTCATATAAATATATATGTAAACTATCTACTGAAAAGGAGGTATTATGGAACAGGAGATAATAAGCTGGCTATATAATCTGGTGAAGCTGGATTCATGTCCTGCCCCAGGTAAGTCACTTAAACCTATAACACTCCAGACAAGGTTCAGACTAAAAGTTACTGAAGTACTGGCCAGCATTGGTAGAAGGAATCTCCTCACCCAGGAGTTCCCTATACTAATGAAATCAGAATTCTCGTCTCTGTCCTTATTCTTATAAAAAAAATCAAAGTAAACGAGGAGCACCATTCACACCTTCCCCTGCTTCGTTCCACCCCATTTTAAAGATAAAAGAAAAATGAAAGAAAGAAAGAAAGAACGTGAGAAAGCAAGAAAGAATGTACTGTAATTTGCCAAGGTTCATGCAGGTAGCAAGTAACAAAGCTGGAGAATTGAACCAAGGTGCTATCATTCCAAATCCTAAACTCATTCTGCTTGCAACCACCATGCCCAAAGAAATAGGAAACTTTGGATAATGGTGCAGGTAAAATCAGGGAGTGAATAAAATTCGGTTTTGAGCAAGTTGAGATGAAGTGGTCATGGAACATCTCGGTATAAAGAGGCATCCAACAGGTCGTGAAGCAAGGGAAAGAGTGAACTTGGGCTGCATATATAGATTTGGGAATTATATGAACAGAGATGATAATTCCCATGAAAGCAGATGTAAATGCTAAGAAATAGTGTGGAGAGAAAAGAGTACCTAAGATATTATGGATTTGTCATATATACATATATTATACAAATTGAACTCTAAGTTAGTCTCCACCCAGAAGTTTATATTCCTGTGATTGGATTTGCAAACAGGTATAGTTCTCTAAAAGAAAGTTGTCTTTCAGAAAGTTTGAAAAGGCAGCCTTCTCTGACCAGTGGACTCTAAAACAAAGATAGACTGGAAAGTGCTTATTTGGAAAGGTTAATTGACTTATCAGGAAGCTTATTTCATATATCCGCATAATGAATTTCAATTTATGCTTGTATCTGAACTAAGTGTATAGTCCCTTATCAAACTTTTAAGTTCCTTAAACTTCTCTGTGCCTCCATATACAGTGCCTTACATACAACAGGTTCACAATAATCACTTATTTGACTTGATATTTGACCTGTGTGTCAGATGAGTTAACAAATTTTTTTTTAAGTCTTTTGGCTTCTAGCCAGAGGTGTGAGGCAAAGTAGAGGAAATGGAATACTTAATAGTCCTTCTCAGGCTCTGTCTTTTCTCCATGTCCTCACTTTCCACATGCTATGGATACATCACGCTTCAACCTTGAAACAGCATAGTGTGTTAAAGGACTTTGAGATCAAGAAGACCTGCTTTTAAGCTCTGCCTTTGATGCATGCCTCCTATGGAATATGGGCAAATCAC
The DNA here is from genome assembly GCA_028658325.1 of Potorous gilbertii. Lineage (NCBI taxonomy): Eukaryota > Metazoa > Chordata > Mammalia > Diprotodontia > Potoroidae > Potorous > Potorous gilbertii. The sequence goes on along the minus strand of CM053769.1, from coordinate 593,133,463 downwards.
TACCTTGTGGCACCTTTTAAAGACTACAAATCATGGATGAGTTGAAGATCGAGCATTTGTGGAGAGCTGCTATGTTGTGAGCTCAGTATACCAATGAAATTACAAGTGTACAGTCATCTTTCAATGATCAAAAGCCACAACAACGTGTTATTTACTCTTAATTGAGGGGGAGTTAGGGTTCAGGAAAAGCTTGAGAGACTGTTGTGGTTATAGGAAATGATTAGCCTGCTTCTGGACTCATTACTCAGATACTCAAATGGATCTTGAATCTCATCAATTTGGATGAGATAACAGTCCAACTCATGCTTGCCCACACTATGTTAATTTTTTCCATGACTTTCAACAAATTTGCCATTGGGAGTATAGTAACATAATTGGGGCCATTATCACCTTCTTCTAAAGGGAAGAACTCAGAGGCTCTCTTAATAGATCTTCCTTTTCATTCTTACATTTTCATATATTTGTTCCATGTTGTTGCTCCCTCCCCGTATGTACCTTTCATTTACTCTCTGTCATCATCATATAGCAACACTATTAGAATATTTCTATTTAAAAGACAAACCTTGGACAGAGCCATGATAGTGTAGTAAAGAAAGGAACTCCCTTGAGTTCTCCCCCAATCCTCTCCAAATACCCTTAAATAATAACTCTAAACAAAGTCTAGAGTGTTAGAACCCATAAAAACACAGAGCAAAACAGTTTTCCAGCCCCAGACAACTTAGAAGCTCAGTTGGAAAGGTCTGTTGCACCAGGGTAAGAGAAAAGCATGGTGTAGGACAGGCTGTGCCAGCTCAGACCAGGCCTCAGCAAACCAGGTGCAGGCCTCAGAAACTGAATCAGTGTTAGTAGTGGTGGTTTCCAGACCTCTCAGCCCACAGGTGGTAAAGGGATCACACAATGAATCAGATGGAGATTTACAAGGGTCCCTTTGCCTGCACCAGGGCCATGAATTCTGTTGCATTGCCTATACTTGGGTCTGGGTTACAGTCATGGGTCTTAGTCCCACTGTGAGGAACAGCAGAACTTTCAGCCACAGGGGAGCAGGGATATTGGTCACAGTTCCAGGGTTAAAAAGTATGCTTGTAGTCACTCACAAACCAGTGCACAGTACAGGAAAGTAGTAAACTCACCTCTTCCTAGATCATACTACTTTGGAAGAGTCAAAAATTTACAGGTCCATGGAATTGCCTCTGAAACAAGCTGCACAAAAGTTCTAAAGTTTGGGACAGTGCCCCCCTCCACTTGGGAAGCAGAGCCCAACTTTAGCAAGGTGTTAAAGGTCAAATAAACAACAGAAAAGAAATCTGTTCATAGAAACTTACTGTGGTGACAAGGAAGATAAAACACACACTCAAGAAGATAACAAAATCAAAGTTCCTATATCCAAAGCCTCAATAAAGATATGAATTATTCTCATACCATGAAAGAGCTCCAAAAGGACTTTTAAAAGCAGTTAAGAGAGGTAGAGGAAAAATTGGGAAGAGAAATGAGAGCAATGCAAGAAAATCATGAAAAAAGAGTCAATAGGTTAGTAAAAGAGACACAAAAAATACTGAAGAAAATAGCATTTTAAAAACAGACACAGCCAAATCATAGGAGAGGTATGAAAATCTAGTGAAGAAAACAATGCCTTGAGAAGTAGAATTGGCTAACTAGAAAAAGATATACAAAAATTCATAGAAGAGAATTCCTTAAAAGGTAGAATTGGCCAAATAGTCAAGGAGCTACAAAACTCACTGAAGAAAATAATTCCTTAAACGTTAGAACTGATCAAGTGGAAGCTAATGGCCTTATGAGAAATCAAGAAACAAGAAAACAAAATGAAAATAATGAAAAACTAGAAGAGCATATGAACTATCTCATTGGAAAAATAACTGACTTGAAAATAGATCTAGGAGAGATAGTTCATAAGGTCATGATCAAAAAGGAGGCCTAGACATTATATTTAAAAAAATTATCAAGGAATATTGCCCTGATATTCTAGAATCAGAGGGTAAAATGGAACTTGAAAGAATCTACTGATAACCTCCTGAAAGAGATCCCAAAATGAAAACTCTCAGGAATATTATAGCCAAATTCTAGACCTCACAGATCAAGGAGAAAATACTGCAAGTAGCCAAAAAGAAACAATTCACACACTGTGAAGCCACAGTTAGGGTAACACAATATTTATCAAATTCTACATTAAATAATCAGAATGCTTAGAAAAGGATATTCTGGAATAGAGTTAGGATTCTAACCAAGAATCACTTATCCAGCAAGACTAATCCTTTGGGGAAAAAGTGGATATTCAGTGAAATAGAGGCCCTTGAAGCATTCCTGAGGAAAAATCCAAAGCTGAATAGAAATTTGCGTTTTCAAATGCAAGATTCAAAAGAAGCATAAAAAGGCAAACATAAGAAGAAATCATAAGGGATATGATCAGGTCAAACAGGTTATATTCCTGCATGGGAAAATTATATTTATAACTTCTAGAAACTTTCTCATTATTAGGTCAGTTAGAAGGAGTATACATAGACAGAAAGCAAGAGGTGTGAGTTGAATGTGATGGTATAATTATCTAAAAAATAAAATTAAGGGATGAGGAAAAAGAATGTATGGGGAGAAGGGAAAAGGGAGAATGGGATAAATTATCTGAATAAAAGAGGCTGGAAAGTGATTTTACAGTGAAGGGGAAAATAGAAGTGGGGAAGGGAGCACATGAACCTTACGCATCCTAACTGACTCAAAGAGAGAATAATATACACGCTCAGTTGGGTATAGAAATTTATCTTACCATACAGAAAAGTAGGAAGGGAGAAAATGAGAGAAGAGGGTAGGGAGCTGATAGAAGGGAGGTAGAAGTCAGAAGCAAAACACTTTTGAGAATGGACAAGGTAAAAGGAGAGAGAGAGTAGGATAGATAGGGGGAAATAGGATGGAGTGAAATACATAGTTGGTAATCATCATTGTGAAAAAAACCATTTTTACGGTGACTTTCTCTGATTTCTCAAACATATAGAAAACTAAGTAAAATTTTTAGAAATAAGAACCAGTCTTCAACTGATAAATGATTGAAAAATATGAACAGGCAGTTATCAGACAAAGTACTCAAAGCTATCTATAGTCATGAAAAAATGCTCTAAATCACTGTTGATGAGAGAAATGCAAATTAAAACAACTCTGTTGTTTGTTAAAAAAAAAAAACAACCTGTCAGATTGGCTAATATTGAAGAAAAGGAAATGTCAAATTTTGGAGGGGGTATGAGAAAATTAAAACACTAGTGTGCAATTGGTGAAGTTGTGTACTGATTCAACCATTCTGGAGAGCAATTTGGAGCTATGCCCACATGCTTACAAAACCATGCATACCCTTTGACCAAGCAATAGCACTACTAGGTCGGTATCCCAGAAAGATAAAAAACAAAAAAAGGGAAAGGACCAAAGTGCACAAAAATATTATAGCAGCTCTTTTACTAGTGGCAAATAATTGGAAATTGAAGAGATGTCCATAAAAATTTGGGAATGGTTGAACAAGTTGTTGCATAGAATTATGATGGAATACTATTGTGCTTTAAGAAAAACATGGGAAGACTTACATAAACTGATGCAAAGTGAAATGCACAAAAGTAGGAGAATATTGTCCTTAGTAACAGCAATATTGTATAATGATCTACTATAAATAACTTAACTATTTTCAGAAATTGAATGATTTAAGACAGTTCTGTAGAACTTATGATCAAAGATTCTGTCCATTTCCAGAGAAAGAACTGGTATAGTTTGAATGTGGATCAAAGATACTTTTTCTTTTTCTTGGGTTTGTGTTTTCTTTCACTAAATGATTTACATGGAAATGTGTTTTGCATGACTACAAATGTATAACTTATTTCAAATTACTTGTCTTTTCAATGGGGAAAGAGGAAGAAAGGAGAGAATTTGGAACTCAAAATGTGAAGCAAAAAAGAAATATTAAAATTGTTTTCATGTATAATTTGGAAAAAATTAAATATTAATTTTTTAAAAAATATTCCTGGTGCTAAGGTAGGTTCTCTATCTACTATGCCAAGTTAACTCTTTAGAATTTCAAAGACAAAAAAGAAGGATTGGGAAATTTTTAGCAAAATAGAAAATGATACTACATGAAATACGGACTTTTGTGAGTGAATATTGGAGTCAACAAAAATGTTTCATAATTCCTAAAGGAATCCAGCATATCCCTTTCCTCCCATTTAGTTCTGGGCCTAACTTTGTCCTCATTTCTATCATCTGCCCCAGACATACAAATGGACAAGTTCTCTTTGCAGGTTGTGGTATAATATACTCAAACTGGCCCCCTGAGTTCTGCTTTCTTATTAAGTGGATGGTGAAAAATATCTGGACAATAAAAAGGTTATTAATATGAAAAATTACAATCTTCCAATATGAATATTATGTGGTAATGGAGAGTGATTTTTTAAAAGTGAGGTCCTTCAAATTTGTAGATATAGTTACTTTATGGGAATGCACTTTTTATTTAGTGATTTGTTTGAGATTAACTAGAATAGCAATTATCTAGGTTTATGATGAGAAAAAAGATGCAAACCACCTGATACCTGTTTCTAACCAAAGCTGACATACTAAAAACTTAATGGAGAGATTAGCCTTTGTACATATGGATTTGCTTCCATCACTGTGGCTCTATCTACAGTAAGCAAGGTAGACAAGACTTATTCAGTCAATTGATTAATTCATGCCCTCATGTCCACTTGAATCATGTAAGCCCCAAAGTCTTTATTAGTTAGGGGTTCCAAATTAGCCAATTTGACTGTTTCCATTAAAGAAATTAAGTATATAATTGCATGAAGATCAATTTTGCTTGTGTTTTAAAGCTTAAGATTCAATAATCCTGTCATTTGGTGTTTTATTGCTGTATCTTTTTAGGAATTCAGAGCATATTTGAGACAGGCAATTAAAAGCCTAGATTCTTTATTGACAAACATAGCATTTGCTTGAGAGCTCTGTCTCTCAGGAAGCTGCATTAGCAACTATCTACAACACTATGGGTGGTTCTTTTATGTTTCTGCTAAATGTGCATTTGGCACTTGAAGCTGGCCTGATATGATTCTGAATAAATAAAGCAATTAAGTACATTTCCTAGGAAATGATTTTTATTTGGTTCCTTGGGAGCTCAAGAAATCCAAGACTGCTTGGTAGTATTAACTTGTCTTAAGCGAGTGCAAAATGAGACCTCCTTTAATTGTAAAATGATTGGAACGGAGGAAAAAGAAATCTGACCTTGAAAACAGACCTGAGTGGTGTATCCCAAGTGTGGATTCAGCATCATTTAATTCCAGAGTAGAATGATGTTTTCAGTGGTGCTTTCATTATCCTTGTTGATGATACCCAGAATCTTGGCTACTGTAGTGAAATGGATCAATTATTCCAGGATGTGGTCTACAGCCAGTGGTCCCTGAGAGGACTCCATTAGCAGAATGACTTTTTACTCCTCTGAAGTGAAGTGAAAATACCATTTCTCAGGGGAAATAGTGTTTGAAGAACGTTTCTCTTCCAAGATAGCACAAATTATCCCTTTTTCCTCCTACCCTCACACAATGACTTGGCCACCCATAAGGAGGAAGGAGCATTACTGGTTATCCTTAAAGACTGAACAGTAGATCAACTGATTAAATATCTATAATACTCTTTATTTAGATTATTTTTTAAAGATATCATTAAAGACATTGTTAGTTTAGGCATAAAAAACTGAGGGGAAGAGATTGAATTAGAAATGCATGACAAAGAACTACCTTCTTACAGAAATGTAAGCTTTTGTTGAGTAGTGTAGTATATTGAAATTAGCTTTGGATTCAGTCAGAGATTTTGAGTACCTTGATATGAGTTCAGTTTCTTTATCTGTTAGAAGGGGAAGTTGAACTAGATAATCTCTAAATTCCCCTCCATTTCAATCCTATGATCTTCTTAAACTCCAAAATTTTTAAAGTATATTTATCTTTCTATTATTTCATTTCTTTGACATATTAATGATAGTGATAATTTGAGAGAATACCTTGCTTAAATATAGCAATCTAATAAATCTATTAGTATGATTTACTTTTTGTTGCCATTAACCAGAATGAGTAGTGGAGAAAAGAGATTAAACCTCAGATAGGAGGATATTTTCTTTGCTCCCTATTTTGACTGTATGATTAAAATAAATTTTCCCTCTTTTCTTACTACCCTTTCAGTGGTGTGAATATTTTGCATCCTTTTCCTTTCCCACCACTCCTAGCTTCCTTTCTTCTCCTAATATACTTAGCTACACAATCATCTCTAAAATGTATTCAAGGATTTGGAGGGTGAAGAAAAAAATGAAATCTTTGCATTGGCAGTGTTCCACTAGATTGAAATGAGCTCTTCAACATTGTTTTCAATCCCTGGAAAAGAAAGGGAAGTTAAATATCCAAACATTTTAGGAAAAGGAATGTCTTAGAATTGAGTTAGGCAGAGGAAGTGGTAAGCCATATAATCGATTAATATTATAGAAACACTGTTCAAAGTCAGAGGCACTGGTACCATTCAACAATGTGGCTATAACCATATCTAGTAAAGACCCAGAAAAAAAATTCTGCTACCAAAGTCCTTGACTCTTACAATGGTTTAGCATTAGAAACTGTTAAGTTTTATCAGTGAAAATGGCATTAAAGAGGAGGCATTACCATCTGCTTTGCCCCACTGCATGCTATGAACTTTTCCATCTGACTTGCTACCAAAACCTTTCATATGTGTTGTCTCCTCCAATAGAATATAAGCTCCTTGAGAGCAAGGGCTATCTTATATGCATACATGCATACATGCATGTACATATATGCATATACACATATGCATGCATATGTATGCATATGAATATATACATGTGTTTGTGTGTCTATCTCTCTATACACACATATGTATTCTTAATGTTTAGCACAGTGCTTTGCATATCGTAACCTTTTAATAAATGTTCCTTTGATTCATTCATTCAGCAATCATTTAGTAAACACCTACTTTGTGTAAGGCATTTTACCCTAGGCATACAAAGAAAAAAATGACAAATGATGTCACCTTTCAAGGAACTTAAATTCTAGGTGAATAAAACTTGCAAACATAAACTACAAATATTTGAGCAGGGAGAGAGCATGAACAGTTAAGAGTCTAGTTTGTGTTGTAATTATACACACAGGTGTCATGAGCATGCCCACAGACCAAATAGTAATTGCTTATTTTCATGTATCTTCATGTCTATAGAGGACTTTAAGTAATGAAACTTGACCTGATCCTTTTCCCCAACCCCAACCCCTCAAAAGCTATTTAAGTTAAGGCATTTGAGAGGAGGTTGAACATGGTCAAATTTCACTCCAACGTTCCTTTTTGGGGGGGTGGGGTGTTGTGTATATGTTTAGTTTCCAGCTCATAATTGAAGAGTGCGTGAAGCAGATGAGTTTAGAATTGAATCAAATGAAAGGAAATGGAAATACCACCTCCAAAAAGAACAATGCAGCTATGGATGCAGAAATTGTACTAAGACCTCTTATGGACTTCTTGGACAAAACGTAAGTACTTCAAGTATTTAACTACTACCATGGGAATCATTTAATTTTTCTCTGTTTATCATGAAACCAGACTGTCAACTCCTTGAGGCAAAGAGGTGTCAAATTTAATCTTTTTTATCTACCTCTATGCCTGGTGCAATGCCCTTCATGTATTAGGTGCTTAATAAGTGTTTGAATTGAGTTGAAATTAATTTTCTTTTCATTGTTCAGTCCAATTTGTTATTCTGATTTGAGTTGCTATGGGTTTTGTTTGCTTTCAAAACAGTTTAATAAGCATTTATTAAATGTATCCAGTGAGTGCAACACTGTACTAAGAAATGATGATACAAAGATTTAATTGGAAAGTAAAAAAGAAAACAAAACACAATGCTATCCTTCAAGGAATCTAATAGGATGTTTAAGATGCATACTTACATGAATATGTCACAAGGTAGAATGTGATAAGGGCAAAGAAGAGGTTCTAGAAAATATGACCCAAGAAACACGAGTCACAAAAGACTCCTTTCAGAGAAGACTTTCCTGATGGGTGGCATCTGAGTTTGATCCACGTTATATGTGGAATTGAAAAGGCAAAGATGTGGAGGGGAAAGTATTTTAGGCATGGAAGATTTCCTTTGAAAGTAAATGGAAGTAGGTAGAAGAATGTATTATGAGATGAAAACAGCCAGTAAAAGAGTTTTTAAAATAATGCTTTTCTGCGTGATACAATTTACAATTTTAAAGGAACTGCTAGACTTGACTGTTAATTAGTAAACTTAGTTACATGCATAATAACAGAATGTCAGAGTTGAAAGGAACCACCTAGACCAACCTATACTTTAAAAAAAAATCCCTTCTACAACATAGCTAACAAATGGTTATGCAGCCACTACTTGAAGACTTTCTGTCTTGGACACTGTATCTCTTTTATATTTACTGACCTACTTACTTTCCTTTTAAAAGATTAGACTAGAGTTTCAATCATTGAATTGATATTCTTTCCTTGTTACCTGAGGCATAAAAATACCCAAGCTGTGAGAAGGTGATGCTGTAATTGAGGAATATTGAAGGGCGGAGTAACATCCATTTGAGTTAATAATTGTATCCACGAGTGTTTAGAGCCTTCCAGTCCTTAGCCTGAATCACTGGACTGGCTTGAGCTTGTCCCAGAACAGATGTGGGTGAAGGTATCAGGTCTGAAGGCAATGTTAAGATACCTCTAAGAAGGTGGATTTCCCTAGCCCCCTTAACTGTGGTTTATAGATTCCACTCACTTTTCCTCCTTCTGCTCTCTGGAGTCACAAAGAACAAATCTAATCATATGCCAGCCCATCAGACACTCAGGACAATTATCATGCCCTCCCGTCTGCTTTTAAGCAAGCTAAGACTCTCCATTTCCTTCAACTGACCATCATGTGGTATAAATTTGAGATCTTCCATGACCCCTAGTCTCATTCTTCCTCACGGAAGTGTGTCCCTAAAATGAACATATTACCCCAGACATAGTCTGGCAGGGCAGAGTATAGTGGGGCTATCATCTTGTTTCCGAGTGCTTTTAGAGGCAGCTAGGACTTAGAGAGGATGAGTGCTAAAGCTGGAGGCTGGAAGACCCAAGTTCAGCTTTCACCTCCAACTTTTGCGTGACCCTAAGCAAGTCACCTGGCCTGTCTTTCTCAGTTTCCTCCTCTGTAAAATGGGGATGATAATTGTGCTTACCTCCTAGGCTTTCTGTGAGGATCAAATGAGAAAACAAATGAAGTGCTTTGCAAACTTGCCATATAAGTGCTAGCTAGTTTTTGTTGTCATTAACACTACAGTTACAGCTGTAGCCTCAGCTAATGTGAAACCTTTTTGACATCATACTGTTTATTCAGATTGAGTTTGTAGTACCAGTAGAATTTAAGGTGTTTAAGGATAAAGATTGTTAAATTCGCATGCCTGGCACGTAGGTGCTTAAGAAATGCTTTTGTATTGATTGAAATTTCATCACACTCAATTCAGAATAATATTTTAGCCTATCAAGAGCTTTTTGAATGCTATCAGTCAAAGCATTAGCCAGCCTGCTGAGATTTTTGCCATCTGGAAATAATCATGCCATCTTGGCTTTTACTCAAGTCATTGATAAAGTGGAGAACAGCAATGGTCAAGCAAAAACCCTTGGGGGCCTCTTCCAAGTTAATATTGAATGATTAAGGAATAGTCTTTGGATCCAGTCATTTACCCAGTTCTGAACCAACCTGACCATACCTTCCTCTATTCTATTTCTCTTCAACATTTTCCTCCAAATAACAGGAAATAGTTTATAAAATATTTGGTTATGAAATATTTTATAATGTAATAATATAATAATATTTTATAAGTATAAATATGGTGATCTATCAATACTTTATGAAATATTTGGCTATGAAATCTAATGTTATTTCCCTAATCTTCCAGTTTAGTAACCAAGTCAAAAAAAATCATGTTTAGTCTGGCATGACTTGTTAAACATTCATGAGTAGGATCATAACTTCCTGAAGGGGAAAAATATGGTAATGAAAACTACTGCTCTGAGGGGGAAGAAAAAGACATGGGATTTTATATTCTTTGGACACCGGAAGGTGATCTTCTTATCATTCAGATAAAGGACTGTAAAGACTGAGTAACAACTGGGAAAATCTTAGAAACAGTGAGAAAGAAGACAAAAAAGTAATTTTCCTCCGCAGTAACTGTCCCACACCCCATACTCTTATAAATAAAAATATTCTCCAGGGCAGAAGGAAAAAAGAAGAAAAAGTTGTTCTTAGGGGAAAAAATGGCTCCATGACCATTGCAGGCAGCCAGAAATAATTCACTAAGAATCAGTAGTAAAAGTGAGAAGCAAATGATAAGTTGTTAGGAGAAAAAATTAATTCCAGCATTAAGTAAGTGAATTAAAAGAGCAAACTATTTCTTAGTAATTCTAAATTCTAGGTGAAAATAAGAAAACTGAGAATGAAAACAATTAAGACATATGTACATATATGTACACATATATCTATAGATAAGTACAGATATAGCTCCATGCATTCATGTAAGTATGTTATATGTATGTACACATATGTACATACATATGAACACATGTATACATTGTATCATAAGAATTCCATTGTTTTTTAAAATGACTTTAAGGAAACATCATTTTAAATTTTGGTGTTTAATTTAAGTTCTAGACAGTTATAAAAATATTTCTTACATAAAAAGTCTTGTACATACATGGTTATAAAATAAAGTGAGCTTAAGCAGATATCCACCAGCTTGAGTTTCACTCTTTAGAAAATCAGGTCTCTGTGATCATAAAACATTTCCATCATATGCAGCATCTACAAAAACAACATCAGGAAGTAATCAGGAATTACATAAAGCACTTCAGGATATATTTATCAGGTCAAGTTAACAAGCATTTATTAAGCATCTACTTTTGCTAGGCACTATACTAAGAGCTAGAGATACAAAGAAAGGCAAAAGACAGCCTCTGTCTTCAAGGAGCTCATAATCTATATGCAAACAACTATGAACAAACAAGGTATATACAGGACCAGTTGGAGATAATTAATTGAGGGAAGGATCCAGCATTAAGAGTAACAGGGAAAGACCTCTTGTAGAGTTGGGATTTTAGCTGAGACCTGAAATAAGCATTCAAGGCCAGAAGATAGAGACAAGGAAGAATTCAAAACATGGGATCATGCCAGTGCAAATTCCTCCAGTTGGAGGATAGAAAGTTGTTTGTGAGGAACCACAAGGAAGTCAGCATCACTAGAGAGTAAAGTGTAAGAAGACTGAAAAGGTAGGAAGCGGGTGGTGTAAGAAGGGCTTTAAAAGCATGGTAGAGTATTTATATTTGATCCTAAAGGTTAAGAAGTTAGTTGAGTTTATATGAAAAGACTGGGGGAGAGGAGATGATGTGATCAGACCTGAAGTATTGCAGTCCACGTGTGAGTTGTGATAAGGTCCTGCAACAGGGTATATACAAAGGATCATATGAAGGTAGAAATTATGGAACCTGACAACAGATTCACATTGGAGAATGAGAGAGTGAGTATTTAAGGTTTGACATCTTATTTGTGAACTCAGATGACTGAGAGATTGGTGCCCTCAACATTACTATTAATGTAATAAGTTAGAAAATGAAGTTAGAAAAAAGGGAGGGTTTGAGGGGGAAAGATGAGTTTTGTTTTCGACATGTTGAGTTTAAAACGTCTATGAGGGACATTCAGTTTGAGAATAACAGGTTGCTGGAGACATGAGACTGAAGGTCCAAGGAGAGGTGGTAGTAGTTGTTGTTCAGTCTTTTCAGTCATGACCTCATTTGGGGCTTTCTTGACAAAGGATACCCGAGTGATTTGTCATTTTCTACTCTGGCTCATTTTATAGATGAGGAAACTGAGACAAACAGGGTTAAGTGATGTGCTCTGGATCACACAGCTAGTAAGTGTCTGAGGCCAGATTTAAACTCAGGAAGATGGATCTCCCTTGCTCCAGGTCCATCACTCTTTCCACTGTGCCACATTAGGACGAGATAAATAGATCTGACAATCATCTGCCTCGCAGTAGTTAGATCCATAAGAGCTGATGAGATCACTAAATGAAATTATGTCAAGGGAAAAGAGATGAAGGCCAATGAGATACCCTTTGGGGACATGCAAGGATAGTGGCTCGATTTTCCCCATCACAGTTTCAATATATCACAAGTTGGCATAAGAAATTAAATGGGAATTTGGGAGGAGTTTTGCAGAAGCTAAAAACAACACATAAAGACCAGCAGATGACACAGAGACTATGACTAAATACTGAACCTAAATTTTATAATAAGGTATTGTAAATACCTCATTAAAAAAAGAAAAAATTTAGACTTTTTTCTCCAGTATGAGGAGAGAGACAAAAAATTTACACAGATTTTTCCAGATCACAGGGGCACTGTGGCCCTAACCCCGTCCCCTCAACCTCCCCGAATTCCCCCCTTCCCTTAATGTAGAAGGAACATTTGTATTTCAAATTATGTTTTTGCCCATTACATTGTTATTTTGTTTATTTGTTTTTATCAAGTCTGGGAATTCATTAATGTAGATAAGTCCTGATAAGGAAAGCCCTCCCCCCACTCTACCCTTCCTCTACCAAAACCTATCAGTATCTATTCAGCAACTTATCTTAGAAAATTACCTGAGTACTCACAGGTTAAATGACTTGCGTTGTCACATAGTGAATATATGTAGATTCAGGACATAAAACCAATCTTGCTAGCTCTGAGGCTATCTAACTACCATTCCACACTGTATCTTTTGATCACAATTAGAGAAAAGAGAATTATTGTACATTGAATTGGGTTTGTTGGGGAAATATATTCTTTCAAACCAGAACTATTTAATGAATCCTTCCTCTACTGCCTTAAATAGCCTGCAAACAATACTTCATTTTCCAAAGTGCCCAATTAGCAATCACAGGGTAATTGAATTATTCAACAAGAACTGATTCTTACAACCTTAACACTTTAGCAGGAGCATCATTTTATCATTTTAATCTATTTTGATTTTAATTATGTAAATAGACCCCCTTGAATCTGTTTTCCTTGGTACACAAGATAATATGTTATTAACAATCATCTATTGGCGGCAAATAAAGAGGTTCTACAGGTAGTAAATAAGAGAGTCCAGATTCAGACCTCAATTGACTGACTCCTAATCCAGAGATCTTTCCATGGCATATCTGTTACAACAGAAGTCTTTCATGGTAGAATTAAAGAGAATTTGCTATATTTTAAAATCTTGCCCTGTTTCTATGCAATATGAAAAGCCACTCTCATGAAAATAGGTCTAAAATAGATCACTCAGGCTAAAGATTTGACCTACTATCATGTTTAAAGGTTTACACCAACTTCATTAAGAAAATTACTTATTCAATTCTCATCTGTCTTGTTTTACATTAAATTATTAATGGAATACAGAATGTTTTCAGTAACGTACAGTGAAAATAGTGCTGGATTTGGATTTGCAGATTTGATGGCTCTGATTTTGAATAGTTGTGTGACCAGGGTCACAGTTTCCTAATCTCCAAAATGGTGAGGAAGGATTTACCTTTTATGATCTGTTCTACTGCCAGATCTGTGATCTGTTTGCAGTTTTTGTTTGCACATGCGTGTGCACATACACACAACCACAAACATACACGAAGACTTACCTCTTGGTGCTCAATGTAGAGTTAACCCCCTCGCTCTGGACTGTGAGTGACATGATGAAGTCCATATGAATAAAGTATGTGATTTATGGTTTAGCCATGTCATGAAAAAAGCTTGCCATTTTATAAACCTGCTCTAGTAAAATCCAGTTTGTACTTGGCATATAGTAAATGAACATCTCCAATTCTATTTCTGTGATTTTATTTCCAGTCCTGTGTTCATAGTTAGGCTACTGCTCTTTGAAAGAGTATTTATCCCAGAAAGAATACCAATTTCTAATTAGAAGCAAAAAAACTCAAATGAATGTGTGTAAAATTGGCGAATTCTCTCCTGCCCCTGAACTTCATATCTTTTTTGTACGCTCAGTTATGCTTTAGAAATCATATATACTGGCTTCACTGTTAGCCTCAACAGTCTAAATGTTAGAAAGAACATACCATAATAGTCACTGTAGAGCAGAGGCTCTCAATCTGAACAGACTCATGCATAGATTTTGTGGGGTCTGTCAAGCTGATTGGAAAAAATGGCATACTTATTTTCACTAACTTTGATTTCCTTTGTAATCCTACGTATTTTATTTTGTGATTTTAAAAACATGATTCAGAGAAGGGGTTCACCAGAATGCCAAAGGGGGGCATGACAAATGTACAAAATGGTTGAGAATCCCTGTCCTAGAGTAAACCTTTGATCCCAGACTGTGCTAGGAATTTTAAAAATGTGTGACCTTGACAACTGCATTGCAGACAGGCATAACATATCAGGGAATACTGGCTGTACCTGGGTAGCCACAGCACCTGGGTTCAGATTCCACATCTGATATTTACTTGGGCAAGTGTCTTGATCTCTCAGGCCCTAAGTTTCCTCCTCCTAAGAAACATCTGTAACATAAAAGGGGTTGGACCAGATGTTCTCTCAATTCCCTTCCAATGCTTAGTTTGTGACCCTATGCTATAACCACATTCTGAGTAACACTATATACACTCAACTCTTATCCAGCACTAAAAGTACACAAAATATCTTAGCACTACTATGGGAATCACACAGTTTGCCCTACTAGGCCCACTCTAACCTGAGAGTTCTGGCCCTTCCTGAAGCAGGAACTATGTATTCATTATTCAGAACATTTAACAAATGAAGTGCCAACTATAAGGAATGCACTGATGAGTAAATATTGTACTTGGCTAGTTTGGTGTCAGATAATTTAGGCTTCTCACTTCATTTCTGTAGAAGATTAGGCAAATCATTTAACATCCCTGAGTATTTCCTGTTCTACAAATGGGGTGATGGTATCTGCCCCAGATAACGTTTTTGTGAGGATCATGTGACAAAGTCATCAATATAGGTATTGTCATTGGCAGATCACAACCTATGACTCTCCAGCCTGTGGGATTCTTATCTAGGTCCTCTTATGTTTCTGCTACAGGGAAGTCAGTCAATATGCTGGATACCTTCCTTTCTTCTTAGTAATGAGTAGATATAATGAAGCATATTTGGCTGTCTATATCAGTTATGTGTCATTCCCACTCCATAATGAGACCATCCTTTTTTGTTTATTTCTTTGATATGTTTGTACAACTTTTTATGAATTATTTCTCATTTGTAATCTTTGTCAACCCGATAATAACTACCATGAAATTTTCCATTGCCCTGTGAGTAATTCTCACCTTCATTTCTTTGGAAACTGTAGTGTAGGTGACATTTCTTTGAACATTGTGGTTTTCTATAACTGTAGTTTTATATAAACTGATACTTAGCTCTTTGTCCAGTTGCAGTGTCTCCTGAGAGAGAGAAGAGAAAGAAAGAGGGAGGAAGGAAGGGAGAGAGACAGACAGAGACAGGGGGAGGGAAGGAGAAAGAGGGAGAAAGAAGGGGAGAGAGATGGGTTGTTGGGTTGTCCATCTAAGTTTATGTCTGATTCTGGAAAGTAAATATTAAAAAATCTTCATAGATCTTTTTGATTTTTCATATGTTTGTTAATCTTCTAGTTTTAGTCTCAAAAGCCTTCTAGGTGCTTCTTTGAAGCAATCTCCAAGCTTTTCTTAAATTTATTTTTCCCTCTACTGCTTCTCATTGTTTTATCAGGCAATAATCCCTGTAAATTTTCCATCATCCTTCTCTGTCAGAATTTACAAATAAAGTTACTTATTAAACTAGTGTTACCTTTGACTGTCATACCTCTCTGCTTGACGAGGAGATCCAATATTTGCTAGCTTGAAACAGTTTTTAGATTTGATTAGTCTCATTCCAATATTTGTTTTACATTGCTTAAATTTCTTTAGGAAATGATTATAATTTATGATAATGCATGTTCTTTCACCTATTTTCCACTTGGGCGAGAGATCAACTGCATATTTATATGATCAGGTTGAAATTTCAATTGCATACCATATCTTTTTTCCTCATTTTTGTTCACATTTGATATTACTTTCTATCTTAACTGTAGATTTGTTACACAAGAAACTGATTTGGGAATTATTTTCACATAAGTAATGAATTTTTCCCCTGTGCATAAAGAATAATCAGTTTTGTTTTAATTATGTTTAGTGCTCATCAGATCTAGTATCTCACAGTTTTTCCTTAAAGCATTCATATTCTCTAAGCATAAGACTTCTCTGTGGTTTACAAGCCTTTGGTCTCTCTCAATCCTAACTCCAGAGTTTTACTCTCCAATATATTTCTCAACATCCTCCCCCTTAAATTTAAGCCATTGAATATCAAGGTGTAGGATGATTTAATTTGGAGAGCCTTACTGCATTGGTTTGTTGAATTTTATTGCTATTTTATCCTTTGCAAAATATGTTGGCACCCAAATTGCATTCTTTTTTAGGTTGTTCTTTTTACAAATACATATCATAAGTAGTACAATATTAGATGAACAGTTAGTTGTGCCATGAAATATTTCTTGTTGCTTTTGAACATATGATAAAAACTGACTCAACCAATTCCTTTACTTGTCTTTCCAAGAACTTTTGATTTATCCTTATATTTAACTTCAATTTCATGTTATCTTTTGGTTTTCTGTATAAGGAGCATGTCAAATTGGAACAATCCATGTTTACCGATTGGTCATTTGTGTGTGTGTGTGTGTGTGTGCGTTCGTCCTTTGTTGCCAAAGAAGACCATGCCATCAGAGAAATAATGACATGATTTGTACTTGACTTTGTTTTGAGTGAAGGAGGGCTATGCAGGTTGCCAGCTACACTTCTCCTCCAGAGTCATCTGAATCCAGTGACCAGATATTCATCAGGATAACTGGAGATGACCCAGGATGAGGCAATTGGGGTTAAGTGACTTGCCCAAGGTCATACAACTTGTGAGTGTCAAGTGTCTGAGGTGAGATTTGAACTCAGGTCCTTCCTGACTCTGGTGCTCTATCCACTGCACCACCTAGCTTCAAAGATTCCCAAAGCACTGTGGTCCATGTCATTATCTCTTCTTGCCCAGACCATTGTACTAACTTCATCATTGGTCTTTCTTTCTGCTTCAAGTATTTCCCTTCTCCAATCCATTCTTCACACAAATGCCAAAATCATTTTCCTACAACAAAGATCTCAATTGGTCATTCTGCTACTCATAAACTCCATTGACTTCCTGTACCTCCAAGATAAAATATAATCTTTCCTTTGGCATTTAATGCCTTTGACAACCTGTTCTTGCCCTTCCTCAAATTGGCTTTCTTTCTGTTCCTTCACAACACTTCATTCCCCATCTCAATCTAGTGCATTGGCTGATCTCTGAGCCTAGAATATAATTCCTCCCCAACTCTATCCCTCTGAATCCATAGTCAGGATAAACTGTCCAAACCAGTCAAGATCATGGCTGTATCTAACAATGCATACATTGCTCCGTCCTAGTAGGTAGTCCCCTAACTCTCTGTCATGAGTCCTTTGCATCAGAGAGTTCTTTTTAATTTGCATTTCTTTTTATTAATGTTTTCATGTGGTCATTTACAGTTTGCAACTCTTCCTTTAAAAATTATCCCTATCCGCTGGCCACTTGTCTTTGGCCCTGCTTCTTATATATTTGGGTCAATTGCTTATGTAATTCTGGCTGTTGAATTTTCAGCATGGCATTTAATACAACTATCTTTTTCCTCTCAACAGAAATTATTTCTTAGTACTCTCTGCTTGTCTCTTTTTTTTTTATCACTGACATCGTCACTTCACAAAGGGAAGGAAATAGGACTGACCACCATTCTCTATTTGTTGTAGCTAATGTTGCTGTAGTTGTTTTATGGTCTGCCATGGCCAAAGAATTTATCATCAGTTGCAATGAGCCTCTCCATGGCTGGCTAGGCTGCTTCTCAGAATGTTTGCATAGTCTGTTGCCAATACTATATTTGAAGCCTTTCCAGCAGAAAGTGCTCAAGCTTGCACAGCCATGACAAGCTCAGGGTCACCTCCATATGTTAATAGGTAGGAGAACATAACATTGTAAAGAATGACTTTACATAGATGTAAATTGTTATTTTTCTTTTCATTGCTACTAGACATGGATTAATCATTTGTGACAGCTTTGTACACCCTTTTTTACTTAATAGTGATGTTTAGGTGAATCTCCCCACAACTAGAGTTTACATTAAATTAATTTAAACAATCTAGAATATAATCTATTGTCATTCTCTGGTGAAATTACACATAACTTTTCCATACATAGGAGATGGTCAATTGTAATTTGTCTCCAAGAACTAAAAATTTTTAAGTACAGTATTGGTTTAATGACAGTGATGAAAATGGAAATTTCTTTGTTCTTTCCACTGTGTCATGGATGTGTATCATTTAATTCTTGTCAGTTGAGAATGATGTTGAGTATTATTTACCATGGGAACCTTGATCTGTTATGCTTAATTATGTGCATACTATTTGATAGTATAAGCTAGTTTGGGCTATTGATCTCAAGCATTGATTTTGGATCAACCAGAAAAAAAAACATCAAAAATGTTTTGGTTTTGAATGAATGTTTACTTTGTGCATTTTTTAAAGATAGCCATGATGATAACAGACCTTATGTCTGCGTCATGTGAGCATCACCTGAAGGCTCTGGGAAGGTTCAGACTCAGGAAGAAAAGATTTGGAGTAGGTAGGAGAGCTGTGTTCAAGTATTTGAAGGGCAATCTATCATGTGAAAAATGGATTAGACTTATTTGATCCAATGGACAGAAGCAAGGACAATGGATAGAAGGTGGGAAGAAGTAATTTATGTTTGACTTCAAAGAACCAAGGTTCTAGTAAGAGTGGGAGTAAAATGAGATGCCTTGGGGGTGGTAGGTTTCCACTCTCTGGAATTCTCTTAACACAGTCCAGATGACCACTTGGTGGCATGTTAAAATGAACGTCACTTTCAAGTGTGAATTAGACTAGATGGCTACTGGGAACCCTTTCATCTTGAAAATTTTAGGATTCTCCTTTGGTTTTTGAAGTCTGACTATTCATTATTGAAGCAATTAATGGTGAAAGAATACATAATGAGTTTATATTTTATGAAAAACACACAGTATGATGAATTAGATGGTTACTCATTACATAAAGGTTTTGGGCAATCAAAACTGGGTGGCATTTGAAATCAGAGGACCCAGAGTCAAGACTTTCACCCTGCCACATATTAGCTGTGTGACCTTGGGAGGAGACAAGTAGAAAGATACTGAATCTAGGGTCAGGGAATCTGGATCCTTCCTCTGTTGCTTACTATTTATCCAGCCTTTGACATGTCACTCCCTGAATCTCAATTCCTTCATCGGTAAGATCAAAAGAAATGAATTTTGAGATCACTTCCAACCTTAAACTTGTGATGCCATGAACGTCATGAAAACCTGGTAGATTGAAGGGCCATGAGAAATTGGCTAGCTAATGCCTCAAAGTCCTGATTATAAAGAGACTTAGATGTCTTTACTTGAAATTTAAAAATGAATGTCTCTGATTTTATTTCAGTTTAAGTGTCTCTGCGAAAATCTGTGAAAAGACAGTGTTGAAGCGGGTGTTGAAAGAGCTATGGAAGCTCGTCCTCAACAAAGTAGAAAAGCAGATTGTTCTTCCTCCTTTGACAGATCAAACAGTAAGAAGTTTGGCTCTGGTCTATAAACATTTCAAACATTGGTTTTAATTGTTTTGCTTAATTAATTTGGAATTTGAAGAAACCTTCATGCACCAGCCTCCTGAAAACACTCTGATTCAGGGAATTTTTTTCCTAACACTCATGATACTAATGACCCTTTCTCTTGGGTAATCTAATTTAATTGATGTCCAATTGCAGAGAAACTGTGCATTTTTGCCTCTCCAAAGTACATCCCTTTAATTAAAATGTAGTCCAAAGATCACTGTCTCTAGATTTCTCCCACAAATTGAATAAGTACTACCAAATTAAATTTTTCTGATGTCTTAGCCCATATTTTTCTCCGTATGACCTTAGGCAAATTATTTCACCTCGGTCTCAGTTTCCTTATCTGTGAAATGGAGGTGATAAACATACCTGTACTAGCTATCTCATGGAATATTTGTGAGGCTGAAATTGATACAATACGTAAAAATGCTTTACAAACCTTAGAATGCTATTCAGATACTGGATATCATTTATTAAGCTCTCATAGGGACACAAATTTAGTTTAAAAATATGCCACCAGTCCCTTCCCCTCTAAGAGTCGAAATTCTAAAAAGAAATGAGATTTGCTCTGAGATATGTGTACTTTCTTTATACCTTCCTGTGCCCTTGGCTTTTTCTGAATGATTAAATTTTCCTGAAACATCTTCACTGTGGTTAATAGTGTAGACTTGTTGGGTGAGTTTGAGGAATCTAAGACTTTCATTTAAAAGCATATTCACAAGGTGGAGGTGGAGTAGTTTACTATTGCCAGGAAAGATGCACAAGAGGCAAGGATGGAGGTAGAGTTGACCTTGATAGGAAACTCTGGTCATGGCCACTGGGCTGAGCAAGTGACCACAAATCCTTTGAAATCCAACATTCTTGAAATGAAAAAGCAAAACAGGAAATTCCATATTATCAGACTCTTTTGGTAAAAGATAGTTTATATATTTGGCAACATGTAGCTAGGTATTGATTAAAGTCCAATACAATGCCTAGCACTTACAAGGGTAATAACAAAAGAAAAAAGTAACATATAGTGTTTTAATATTTGCAAAAATGCCATCCAAGCATTCTTATACTTAACCCTCACAATAATTCTGTGAGGTTCTTATTGCAGGTAAATTACACTCATTTTAGAGATGAAGAACTTGAAGTTTGGAGAGGGTAGAAGAGTTTGCACATGTCATATGACTAATAAAAGTTACAAGCAGTATTTGAACCCAGATCTTGGCTGATTTCCAGGATCATCACTTCACATTATTTGGTAAATGTTATTTTCCAAGTCACAAATAAATGTGAAAACACTTCAGTTTCCCATTTCATCAGGCAGTGACACCTTTTATGAGATAGTTTTTGGTTAAAATTATTGATAGGCAATTTTGAGCATTCTTTGTATCTGGACCATTATGAATTTTGAAGAGTTGTGTGGTGGCTTTATCCAGGAGTGTGCTGGAACTGGCTCTAACCAATAGGAGATGGTTTTTGCATTTAAATTGTGAGCATTTACACATCAGAAGTCTGGAAGTCAAAACTTAATTTCTTGTTTCATTGATTGTCTTGACAGGGATCAGCAAATCCCAAGGGCCAGATCTTGGCCACAGCCTGTTTTTCTTTAAAAATGTAAAAAATTATTCTTAGTTCAATCCTAAAATAGTCTGTGGGAAGGATCTAGCCTGCCCATAATTTGCTGACCCTTGGTCACTTAAGAAAGTGATGAAGAAAATGTTCATTCAGATTAAACTTAAAAGCAGCCACTTGCATTTTTTCTTTTGGTTCAGCATTTACCAACCTACTCCTACCTTTATTTCCTGTTAGAAAAAAAATATGAGTAAATTTTCTTCCAGTAAATAATTGGCATACATTTATTTCATGAAACTCCTATTTACCAGAATCTGGATTTGAACTCAATTCTTGGCCAATCAGAAGTCTTTCCATTATAACACACTGACCCTTTCATCTTAAGAACTCACATTGATATAACACTATAAAGTTTAGAACATTTAACAATTGAGACAGAGCCTCATTATTTTCCTATCACTGACCACATTTTTACTGTGCTACAAAGAACAGTTTCTTAATATTTCTCTTTTCACTTTCAGGGACCCCAAATGATTTTCAGTGCAGCTAAGGATCTTGGACAGCTATCTAAATTGAAGGTAAGAACATTAAATGAATATTTGACTATCCCTATAACAATTATCACTTAGGAAAAAAAGAAATTATTAAACAACTATGTGTGTAGAACCTTGCATTAGGTGCTGGCGTAGGTGGGGGTAGGGATACAAATTTAGATAAGACTTAACCCTACCCTCAAAAATGTTATAGTCTGGGAGGGATATAAGATGCTATCACAGAGCAATACAGTACACAATGTTATGTTATGTGATAATTATGTAACAATGTATAATAAAATTATATTTGAGATTTATAACACAGAATGCTATGTGAAATCAGAAGAGGAATTAATCACTCACTGTGGGAAGCAGGAAAAGCTTCTTAGAGAAAGTGACATAAGAGTTAAGTTTTTAAGACTGAACAGAAATTTGATAGGTAAAGACAGAGCAGGAGGACATTCCAGGCATAGAGGCATTTTAGAAGGCCTAGCATATAAATGGGGAATACTCTGTGATAAGGCTAGGAATTTTAGGTGACACTAAATTACAGAAAACTTTTAATATCAGATTTTGAACTTTACTCTGTAACCAATAGGCAGTCACTAAGTTCTTTAGTAGAAAGCTATGTGCATTAAAAAGATAATCTCTTATTTGTATGAACTTACTGAGAATGAAATAAACAGAAGGAAGAGTGCTATCTACAATGATTAAAAATAAATGAATATAAAAGTAAAAGAAATATGTACTTTGAGAAAAATGAATGATCCTGGGGAACAGAAAATGCAACTTACCTTCCTGAGGTCAAAGTCAGGGGATCAGTTGGGCTGAATGATGTGTACATCAGTAGATAAATCATGGGATCTGTCGTTCTTACTAAATTGTTTTCCTTTGATCTGAAGGGATGCAGCGGGGGAGGTTTTCCCATCTTCAGAAATGGTATAATATATATGGCAAAAGGCATTAGTATATTTTTCTGGCAGTGGTATTCAGCATGAGTCAGAGGGGAAAGAGGGTAAAGAGTAAGAAGTAAGTAGTGAATTAACCTTGATGAGTAGCAAGGTGATTTCTCATGTGACAGCTCAGAAAAAAGAAAAAGAGGGTGGTGGTGGGTGCTGAGAATGGACAGAGCTGAGGAAATTTGCGGCAGGGACCCTTTGTCTTCTCAGTCAAGTGGGTAGTTAGGTCTTCTCCTGTAGGTGGGTAGGGAGTATGGACAAAAGAAAAAAATATAGAAAATATAGAATCACAGTGTAGGATAGAGGAAATAAAGACAGATATAGAATAGGATTGTCAGGGGCAAAATCGAGGTTATTCATCATGAATTAATTATTGAAAACAGTTGGATTTCATGATTTTTTTTCAGGTAATCCTCACTCAGCAGTTTTGAATTAGGAGCTGAAAAATGAGATTTCTTTTGTGGTCCAATAATGAGGATCCCCAGATTAGGAATGGTGAAGGCAATAACATTAATTATTGTCATGAGTCTGATGCAGTTAGGGAAACGTTAAATTGGCAAACAACGATATCATAAGGAGGCAAATGAAACCAGAGTGGCAGAGATAGCGGGAAAAATAGGGATGGATAAAGGGATTGAAGTTTGTAATAAAGACAAATAATAGGTTGGATATGAGAGAGAGATTGAGAGAGTTTGTGGTTAGAGTGTGACATTTCAGGGTATAGATAGTGGGTAATTATGAGACGTAAGAGCTACCATATAACAGGACCATTTCAGTGTGTGACTAACATGGGGTTGAGGTGGTTTTTGGAACAGAGAAAAATAACGTACTATATAGTCAGGTTGCCAAAGGGATCGTCAATAGGAGTACTGAAGCCCCCAAAACTGTACGAGGGAGCAGACTGGAGGGGAAGACTGTGAGCCAGGTAGTAGTCTTTTTTTTTTTAATTGTTCCTAGCCTTGTGTAAACTGAAGCCAAATGAAGAAGTCAATCAGTCAACAAATATTTAGTGCTTTTTATATTGAAGGCACCATGCTAGATGCTGTAAATATAAAAAAATTAAATAGTCCATTTCCTCAAGGATGGGATACAATATGAATATATGAAGATATTTAAAAAATAAATACAGAATAGATGCAAGATAACAGAGTAGGGAGAAAAGTAGGCAAAAAAATAATAATTAATATAGTAACCACAAGAATGTCAAGGAATGTTGAAATACGTCAGAAAATAATGCAGTATGCTCCCTCGTATCAGCTGAGAGGTGATGGATCAGAAAAATAAGGCATATACTATCAGACTTGCCCAGTGAGTTGATTCATTTTCCTCAACTACTGTTTCATTAAAAGGGAGAGGGGAAAATTGTTCGAGAAGCGAGAGCCAGGTTTTTTTTAAAAGCAGCGGTAAGACTTTTTTTTCCCCCAGGGAGTGGGTTGGGGAAGATGTTGTCTCTGTGGGAGAAATGATGAACTAATTGCTGGTTCTTGAAATAAGCCCCTCTTTTCCTCAACTGTGTTAATGTGTATCATAGGACAAGGAACATGTGTCTATACAAGGTCATTACTGCTTTAGGACTTGAGACGGGTCACCAGTAAGATGTTAGACATCTTGTTACTTTGGAATCAATGAAGATAATTAGACATTTTAAATTGTGTAGTATTCTCTTTTTGAAAACAGCTAGAACATATGTGCCAAACTGCCATTACCAAGTGGGCATTTGTAGTTTTAATCCATATTTCTCCATTGCTTCCCTGGAATTTCTGATTCCCAATTTCAGAACTTCCTCATTCTGATCCTATGGTGTTGGCACTCACCACTTGGGGAAGCACTGTTGTCAGAATTATAGACTTACAGACTGTTGGAGCTGGAAATAGCTAGCCATCATCCAACCCAACCACTTCATTTTGAGATATAGAGATCAAAGAGCTCTACCCTAAAAATCACAGATAGTTAATAGCAAAGCTGGAACTAGAAACGAGTGTTGTGGTTGAAAGGTCAGAGAAGATCTGAATTTCAGATACTGTTACCCGCTGTGAACTTGAGCAGCTCACTTTATCACTATGGGTCTTGTTTTCCTCATTTCTAAAGCAAAAGATTTAGACTACATCATCTCTGAGGTTCCTTCCAAATGTAAATTCTATGAATATATGAACTGTCTCTTTTCACTATAACAAGCTGTACAACACTGTCTCATACCCCTGCACATTTCTTAAATCTTATTTTAATTCATATTTAACAGGTGAATGAAGAGTCTTTGATTTGCTAAACTAGGGTACCTCCCACAGAGCTGGTCATGTGTCTTGACTCCTCCTTGAGGAAGATACATCTTGTTAGGACAACACAGGGGACTCCTAATTAGTTTCTAGTAATGAGAGTATATCCTCTGACATTAGCCAATCATCTGCAGCACAGACCTAGTCATGAGGGAACAATCAGGAGTTTACTCTGTCATCCTAGCAATATGGATATCTCTAAATAAGGAGTGAGAGAGCATGTCTTAGTCTATGGGACATTGCACAGACAAGCAAAGCAGGAATTCCCTTGATCATCCCTGCTACACCCAATTATACCAACCTTTTAGCTTCAAAAAAAAAAATAATGATAGCAGCACATTGGACTGATGTCCTCAGGAAATAAACTACTGTGATTCCCAGGGCCTTTTCCTGATTCATAAACAAGAGGGCCCTTCAATTCACACACACATACATACACACACACACACACACACACACACACACACACACACACACACTAGCTATTCCTAAATGCATTACATTGTACTTGGAGCCTTTGTTAAAATTCATTTGACCCACTCACTCATCCTCTTCTTGTAATGTTGTCATTAGACAGTGCACTCCTTCAAAGAAAGGACTTTTTTAAAACTTCTTTGTATCCCTAGTATTTAGTACAGTGTTGAGTGCACAGTAGGCATTTAAATGCTTACTGATTTGACCTATATAGCCATTTATCTACCAATTTGTCTCTCTACTGCAACTGAAGAGAGCAGCATCACCCATAAACTGAGATGTTTCAGTGTATATTCCCTTTCATGTCATTTATGAAGATGGGAAATATAACCAGTCCTAGTACCAATCCCTGAGGGATCTTATTCATTACTTTTTATTCCTCTCTTTCTTTTATTCCTTCCTTTCTCTATCCAGAGAAGCAGTTTAACAACAGAGGGACTTCTACCTCTTTAAATAAAGCACACTTTCCAATTCAGCCTGACCTCATCTGAGCCCTTTACTGGTTTCTGAAAAGCTTCCTTCATGTCTCTGTTCTCTGGCCAGGGTATTTTCTTTGGGATCTAAAAACTGGATCTAGAGGAGAATTCAAATCATGTGCAAATCACTGTAAAAGGCTTTGAAGAAATATGGACATAAAAAGTGCAGAGTCCATACCCTTGACTAGTTTGTAAACTCTAACTTCTTGCTATTCTCCAAGGATTGGGTAAGAGGTACTAGTCAATAGGTTGGTTTTTTTCATTTTAATTTTCTTATTTGGACTTAGCTGAATTTTTAATAATGATACTATCTCTCACAACAATTTCTAAGGGAGTCTTATGCATGCTAAACAAATGCAAATCCACAGCATCTTCTGGCATGCATGAATATTTTCCTCTTCCTTAAGAATGTATTGTCATTTTAAGCCTACTGACTCAGCTATATCTTTGACAGACCCCCAGAATGTCAGTTGTGAAAAAAATATGATGCCATGTTGATATGGTCAAATTTAATTGGAGTGAATGAATGACCTCCATAGAGGTCATAACTACTATGTCTAGGGAAATTCATCATATGAATTTGGAATCAAACTTTTCAAGCATGATGGAATTACAGGTGGAACTAAGATCATGGGATTTAAAGCTGAAGAGAACTTTAGGGTTATAGTCTAATCTGCTCATTAGCTAAATGAAGACATTGAACTTCTAACTAGGGAAGTTCCTACGTCTGTTGGTGGGTTGTTGTCCTTCATACTCGAAGAGGACTAAAATGGCATCACCATGATAAAGTAAAGTTTCAATGTGTACGATTGTGGCTGATCAGACCAATATGGGCTTGGAGTGCTCTACCAAAGATTGTCCAAGTGAATATTTGGGGTGGTTACTCCAAATTTGCACATCCTATGCTTCCTTTGTGCTGTTTCAATTCTGCTTTTCTCAGAGAGCACAGCACCTTTTCCGATGTGGGCATGCCATGCTGAATGATCCTGTAACAGTGTCTTCTATGTCCCAAAATCAAATCCAAAGTTAGTAAGTAGTAGATATAGGATTTGAATTCAGATCCATTAATTTCCATGTCTAGTACTTTAAGGGCAGCTAAGTAGTGTAGTGGATAGAGTGCTGGGCTTGAAAGTCAGGAAGACTCTTCTTCATGAGTTCAAATATGGCTTCAGACACATACTAGTTGTGTGACCCTGGGCAAGTCATGGAACCCTGTTTGTCTCAGTTTCCTCATCTGTAAGATGACCTAAAAAAGGAAATGGCCAACTACTCTTGCATTTTTGCTAAGTAAACTCCAAATGGGGTTACAAAAAATTAGGCATAATTGAAAGAAGTGAACAACTAGTGTTTCTGCTTAACAATCTGAGCATCTTAGAGTCACAATTTATTTGCTCTTCTGGTTTTCTTGTTTTGTTTATTTTTTTAAAATAACATTACATCATTTTATGTCAAATAGATATTTGCAAGAACTATACTGACCAATAATGGCAATAATAGTGGGGTTTTTTTTAAAGAATGTTACCACATGATGAATTTGCTTCATAGCACAATTTCCAATTACCAGTGCGTGTATCTGTAACTTGATCCCTGCTCCCATTTCTGTGGGAGAGAAAATGCAATGAAATACCTAACATAGGTCATTCATTGTAAGTTGTGGGAACTGTTCTCTCACTGTTAGAGCTGCTCAATTCCACAAACGTTTATGAAGTCTCCAATACCTAAAAGGTATTATGTTAGCCACTGAGGACACAGGAAATTGAACAAGACACAAAGCTTACACAAAGTTGACAATTCCCTTCTGTCTAATGTAATCCCTCTCTTTTCACACTGTCACTCAAGCACTCTTTTCTTCAAACTTTCCTGATCCCTCTAACAGTGCCTTGTGTTCATATTCTGTAAATATTTATTTTGCATATATATAACAGAATGCAAGCTCTTGGAGAATAGCTACTGTTGGTGGTCATTTATCTCATTTTTTTGTATCCTTAATACAAACTACAGTGCCTGGAATATAACAGGGACTTAGTAAATGTGTGCTGATTGGCTAAATGAATCTAGTATGGAGGATGAGACAAATATATGTAGGCATACAGCCTATACATGCATACTCACACAATACAAGCCATAAAAGAAATCTAAATCAAACAGGGCAGGGAATTTGAGAATAGAGAGGCATTTTACAGATAAGTGGTTCAAGAAAGGCTTTAAAGAAGAAGTGAGAGGTGATCTGGGGAAGACTATTCCTCAAAGAGGTTGGTCAGTCAGTCAACACATAATTATTAAGTAATGCTATGTAATAGTTACTGTAAGTATCAGCTAACATATCTATAAAAAGCAGATTTCTAGGTTCCTCCTAGGTCTAAAATCCTATGATATTACAACTCAGTTTCACTGATATGACAATATATTTATCCCCAGATTAGCCAAAGGAACTTTTAAGATAAGTTTTTCAGTCTTTTATTTTTACATTAAAATGATAAATAAAGCCATGTATTTAAAAGTGCTGCTTTGTAAAACTAAATCTGTACCTTGAAATTATTTTCTATTCAAAATGAATAATCAACTTTATGCAAATAGTATCCAAAAATTAATATATAATGAAATGTTTTCTGCAATCAGTACTTGCCCACATGAATAGAGTATAATAATATATTATATGTTATAGATGTGACATAGAAAAGTAAATCGAATAGTTTGCCTTAAAAGCAGGAAGACCTGTGTTCAAATCCCCCACTTTATATTTGATGGCTGTTTAAGGATAGGCAAATCACTCTCTGAACTTAAGGCAAAAAGGTCTAACACTTTAAATTATATTCATTTTTGGATCATTTTTATTAGAGTTGTCATGAAGATGAAAATAGAGGTCCTTGATTATGTTTACAATTTCCAAAATACCTGTGTATTTGATCCTTGCAGTCACCTAGTGCCTAGGCAAGAAGCATTGATGGCATTACCCCCATTTTATAGATAAGGAAACTAAGGGTCCAGGAGGATAAATTGCACAATTACCAAGATTCATCTTTCCTTAAAAATAAAGTTTTCTAAAGTAGTCATCAGTTATTTACTAAACATGTATTATATGCCTTGCATGATGGTAAATTCTATAGAAATAGTTGCAAGTATGCATGACAGTCAGGAATTTAAGTGAATGATTGAACTTGTAAATAACACACAAAATACATACAGAGTAGATAGAAGGTAATCCAACAGGAAAAGGCTCTAGCACCTGGGGAGTTCAGGACAGGCCTCCTGAAGAAGATGGGCTTAGAATTGAGTTTTAAGGAAGCAGAGGAGTCAAGAGGTGGAGGCCAAGGGGCAGAGCATTTAAGGATGGGAAACAACTAGTAACAAGGTACGGAGATAGAGTGGCAAATGATAGGAATTGTAAATAGGCTGGTGTAGCTGGTTAGCAGAATGTATGGAGGAGAAAACAATATAAAAATAATTAGAAATATTAAAAGGGTCTGACTTCTGAAAAGCTTTAAACACTAAAACAGAGATCCTGGAAGAAAAACAGAGTTACTACTCAAGCTCATTGAGGAAGGGGTAATGTGGTCAGATCTACATGTTAGAAAAATGACCTTGGCAAATGACTGGTAGAGGGTGTGAGAGACTTGTGGAGACAGAGGGGTTAAAAGGTTATTGCAATAGGTCCAATCAGAGTTGATGACAGCCACTAGTGTTGTGACTGTATGCATGAAGAGAAGGGAAAATATTTTCCAGATAAATGAAATGCAAAATGTTAACCTGTTTTTCAGGATCACATGATTCGAGAGGAAGCCAAGGGACTGACCATAAGACAGTGTGCTGTCATGGAAGTAGTCTTGGCCACAATCAAGGTACAGTTTTCTGTTTCTACACACACACACACACACACACACACACACACACACACACACACACATTATGTCTGTAGCTACATTGAAGGAAGATAATTGAATTTACATAGTATAATTTCCTTAGAAGTGCTCTCTTCTAATCCTCTCTGAACATCCCGTATCATCCTTGGTCCTTCAGCCTTCATGTCACTGCATGAAATATGGGTGAAGCCTACATGTTTAGAATAATAACCTATATCTGACCAAAATATTCAGAGCAATAAATGTTCTGGCTAATTGAATAGTCTAGTTAACCTTTTGTTTTTATCCCTGAATGATAGAAATCTTCCCCAAATTATCAATCCATTCTCCTGCCCTCCTAAGTACAATAAATATATAAAATGTAATTGAAGTACTATATCATAAATATCCTTTCTCATTGTACCTAGTAAAGAAACTGAGTAAAACTGATACACTGATGTCAGTCAATAAACATTTAAGTGCCCATAGCTAGGTGGTGTGGTGGATAGAATGCCAGATCTGAAGTCAGAAAACTCATTTTCCTGAATTCAAATCTGACCTCAGACACTTACTAGCTGTGTGACCCTGGGTAAGTCACTTAACCCTGCTTGTTTCAGTTCCTCATCTATAAAATGAGCTGGAGAAGAAAATGGCAATCCATTCCACTCTCTCTACCAAGAAAACCCCAAGTTGGATTACAAAGATTCAGACATGACTGAACAATAATAACTGTGTTCAGTGCTAGTTGCAAAAAGAAAGGCAAAAGGTAGTGTCTGTTCTTGAAGAGCTCCCAGTCTAATATGGAAGATTACCTACAAACAAGTTGAATGTAGAACAAATTGGAGCTAATCAAAAGAGAGAAGGCACTAGCATTAAAGAGGAACAGGAAAGGCTTTCTGTAAAAGGCAGGATCTTAATTGGAACTTGAAGGAAGCCACAGAAACTAGAAGGCAAGATGAAGAGGGACAGAATTCTAAGGATCTAGGAGAGCCAGAGAAGATGCAGAGCTGAGTGATGAAATATTACATGAAGAACAGAAAGGAGGTCAAGTTAGTGGATCACAGAGTACATGGGGAAGGAAATGTAAGATGTTAAACACTAGAAAGTGGAGGAAGAGGAGGAGAAAGGCTGGGGGGGAAGAAAAGAAGTTACAATGAGCTTTGATGTCCTAAAAGAGGATTTTATATCAATGCTAGAGGTGAGTCAATGAAGTTTATTGAGTAGCAGGGTGACATGGTCAGTCCTATGCTTTAAAAGGTGACTTTTGCAGCTGAGTAGAGGATGGACTGGAAGGGGGAGGGACTTATGGTAAGCAGGGAATTGCAATAGTCTGAGTGTGAGGTGCTGAGGGCTGGCACCAGACTGATGACAGTGTCAGAAGCAAGAAGGGGACATATGCGAAAGATGTAATGGAAGCCAAAATCAACAGACCTTGGCAAATGATTGGAAATGAGAGGGAGGGAGAGAGTGAAGAGTCAAGGGTGACACTTCAGGGTGAACCTGGGAGACTCGAAGGATGATAGTGCTTTTTCTGAATATTAATAGGGGCCTTAGGAAGAGGAGTAGGTTTTCATGGAAAATGTTCTAACTTCAAAATATCAACGGATCTGCAATCTCATCTATATTGCAGCTGTAGCTACAGATTGTAGCCCATCTATCCTTTTAATCCTTTGGGACTCTTCTCCCGGATTTTTTGATAAACTTCCACAGAGAATATACGCAGTATACTGGAAACAGCCCTTCAGATGACCTGCCATCATTGTTGGTTGAATAAAGGTTTCACATCTGTACTGATGAGCATTAAGGCTAGAAAAAGTTTGTAGATATTGAAGAATTTTCTGAGCACCTTCTGCCCATCCTTTTCTTCCATTCTATTGTTGCCTCTGTGGAGACAGAAGGGAACTGCCCTAGACAGAAGGCTTTTAAAAACTGTGTTTTACGCATTGCCCTAGCCAAAGATTTTGTCACTAATGTCTGGCCAATAGCTGTTAAATTTCTGCATACTTAGCTACATTGGTCTGCAAATAGTAAGTGAAGTCTGTTGCTACAACTTCAAATCTTTCCCATTGTAGTGGAAGCCAGCAGAGCTTGCACTCAATTTGCATACCCTTCAGGAGACTTTGGTCATCATACCAAGATAAGGCATCAGAATAGAAATTGGTGAAGGAAGATTTTTTTAAAGTAGATCTCAGTATCAACTTGTTTTCTTGTGATTTTACCTTTTATTTTCTCCTGAGAGAAGAATTAAGGGAAAAATTAATTTAAATAAATATAAAATTTTAATTAAAACGTAAACAAGAAAGTTTATTCATGTATGTGTGTGTGTGTAGTCAGAAGGCAGGCCAGATTCATAATTTCATTGTTATAGGGAAGTCTAGAGAAGAAATATCCTCTGCTAATGAGGATAAGCACCTATTCTGCAATTCAGAGCTGCAATTTTTGAACTGCCTCTCCTTTGCCAGGCTATTGAAGTTTATTCCTCAGGACTTTTCAAAAGAATGTTTCAAATGTGTGAAATAAAATAAAAAAAAATAAGGTTACCCAAAAAGAACCCTGATTATATTGAAATACAGTTTACAGTTATTTTTTTTTAAGTTCACAGACCCCAGGATAAAACCCCTGTCTTAGAGAGTTGCCTAATGACTTATGAAGTTAACTTATTTGCACAGGATCACCCAACCAGTATGTGTCCAAAGCAAGACTCAAGTCTTTTTGACTCTAAGGCTGCCTCTTTTCAATAATATATGTGTATACACACACAAGCACACATACACATATATACATATATTTCTATTTGCATATATACATATACAAGCATACTTTGGGGAAAGTCTTCTATTTGAAAATTAGATTTTTATTCTTTTCCCTCTATTTTTGCAGTGAACCAGTTTGTCTGTTGTTACCTGGTGAATGCATCTATTGTGCAGGATTTATGAGCAGATTAGCAAAGCACTGTTTCTATGGGCCATTTACCAGCTAATAGAAATAATCTCACTTTGTAGAAACAGATATTCTGTGTGTGTGCATTAAAATAGCAATCAGCCTGAATAACGATTGGGTTTGTTCACAAAGCCTCCACCTTGTAGTTTTAGTTTTGCACTTTGCACACCTAAGAGCCTGATTTTTGCCCTTAAATGTTGAACACTCTAAAACAAATTTACAGGTGACAGCTTTGTGATATGTGGTAGCAGTAGGGCAATCTGTGGTGAAATGTGTATATTAAATATCTTGAATTACAATTTTACCTGCACAATAAAAGTCTCATTTTGTGGTGGGGGTGAACTTTTTAATTTTTTAAGTTTTTTTTTTATTATTTTTGAGACTAGTTCTCCCTATCTTGCCCAGGCTAGAAACCCAGCAGCCACTCACGGGCCATACCCTAACACTAATAAGTAAGAAAGCTTTGTCCTTCTTGGGCAATTCATTAAGCAGTGGAGGATCTTTGCCCCAAAGGGCCTCACCATAAGAATGTTGGACTTAGAGAATACACCTAATCATTGAATTTAGGCCACTACAGAGCATGATTCCAGAGCTTAAACAATCTACCAATCTCAGCAGCTGCCAGTAAACAGGTGTTGCAGGCAGGTGCCACCTCATCTGGAAGGAAAAGAATTTCTAACACAAGAAAACAGAAGGTTAAGAAATTACTTTGGAGCAATCTTTTTTAGATTTCTTTTTTGGACATATATAAACAGGAAGTGAATACCTTCAAACATAACAGTATTTATTCCTACAAACAGAAATGTGTGTGTTGGTCTTTCATTGCCAAAGAAAACCATGCCATCAGAGAAATAATGACATGACTTGCACTTGACTTTGTTTTGAGTGAGGGAGGGCTGTGCAGGTCACCAGCCTCACTTCTCCTCCTGAGCCATCTGAATCCAGTGACCAGATATTCATCAGGATGACTGGAGATGACCCAGGATGAGGCAATTGGGGTTAAATGACCTGCCCAAGGTCACACAGCTGGTGAGTGTCAAGTGTCTGAAGTGAGATTTGAACTCAGGTCCTCCTGCCTCCTGCACTGGTGCTCTATCCACTAAACCACCTAGCTGCCCCTTTTGAACAATACTGTGAAGGAAATGGAAGTGTGGACAATGTTATTTTGAAGAATTATAGATCTAGCTCCAGAAGAGACCTCAGAGCTCAGAGGATAACTTAATTCCAAATGAGATCACTTAGACCCAAAGAAGTTGAGTGATTTGCTAAGAAACACATACAGAATGTCAGTAATGGAACGAGAACCCAAGTCCTTTGACATCAGAACCACTAATAGACATGGATACAAATCACCATTTCTTAAGGAAGTTGAACAGATTGAAAACAACTGCTGGAATGAGTGCTCTAGAAGAATTTAGAAAGCACCCTTAGTCAACAAACATTTATTCTCATAGATAGGTGGAAAGATATGGAAGTCCAAGACAGCACTAATTTAGGATATCAACTTTTATTAAAATATTATAAAGGATAGTAAAAGATTATGAAATATTCTTTTATTACAAGCATTTTGCTGAAAGCTTGCCAAGAGACACAACTAAGCCAGATCATCTCTTTGGCATGATGAGGCAGCATGACTTAGCAGATTGACTTTAGAGTCATGACCTGGATTAAAGTCTTACTAGCTATTTGACAGTGGACCAGTCATTTAATGTCTCATAACCCTCCACATCTCCCCTTGCCAAGAACCTCTCCAACACCAAAGCATTTATCAGTCTGAATTGGTGGAGGAAATTTCTTCACTAAGAGCTCCCTATACTAAAGAAATTATAGGTTCAGTAAAAAAAAAATTATGAAATAACATTTGTAGCGGGCAACAGTGTGTTACATAAAATTAAATTGTAGGTCAATGGTATAAAAGCTTATAGCAAGCGCATTTCTATTAATAAAAATAATGAAGAAAAAAAATTATTGAACACTGAATACTTGGAAACATTCTGTATACAGCTACAAAGGTGAAGACAGTCCCTGCCCCCTTACATTCTACAAAAAGCAGATGACATAAAAGAGAAAATGTTAGCCCAGAAGGAGCATTTTGCTCCAGAAATTTATTGAGCTAGTGAATAAATAGGACCACAGGAAAGTAGACTGACACAACCAGTCCAGGAACATGACAATTGATTTGATTCAATCACAGTACATAATTTTAGGACTGGGAAGGGAGAGAATGGGGAAAGCACTCAGGGATGAGTAGACGGGGAGGTGAGGGGGACAGAAGTGAAGCTCGGCTGGTGTTTTTTCCCTGAAATAGTGGCTCTGGTGAGGCAGTCATCAGTCAAGAGAACTGTGTTCCATGGAAAAATTTCTCCAGGACAGAAAGATTATTGTGAAAGCTATAGAGAAGATAACCAGAGAGCAAGCATTTAGTACATTAGGTTTGCAAAACGCTTTATTTGCATTATTACAGTAGATCCTCCCAAGCAACCTGTGAGATAGCTGCTATTATTACTTCTGTTTTACAGATAAGGAAACTGAGGCTGAAAGGTTAAATGACTTGATATGATCATTAATGAAGGTGATGTCTTCTCAAAAAGCTAAAATGAGAAACCAAATTCAGAAGCCGAAACAACTGTCTGAATTAGCCAAAATTGACATGTGGCTTTTGGTGATTTCTTCTCTCTTAATATGCCCCCAATATAAAGAAAGCATCTGAAAAACTCAGTGGGATTCTTTGTTTCAAACTGCAGGAAAAAAGTCTACAGGTGACTAATACCCAACCTTGTAACATGGTCATTAAAACTGACTTTCTTATTGACAGTCCATCAATGAGATGAGACAATGGCCTGAATTTTCTGTTTGTAATAGTGAGATAACAGAAATTGGGTTGGGGGACCCTGTTTTCCCATTTTATGGAGCTTTTAGAATTGTATTGAGCTTTTGTTTATGTAACTATAGTATACCTTAAATTAGTTCATATATCTTACAACTTGTTTTTCCTCTACACTCCGATTATACTCTGGATTCTAGCTTAAGACAGAGAAGTCATTCCTGTCCTTAGAAGTCTCCCATTATTCATTAAGTTGCCAAAAAGAGGCCTTCAGAATGTTGTGCTAGTTGCTGTTAGTCAACAAGGCCTGATTAGGTACCAAGCATTGTGCTATCTCAAACTCAAGAGCAAGTCTTATGTCTTACTCTAATACAAACTAGTGTCCTGTTTAAGTTTTAGACTGTTTCACTTACTATGCTGAATAGCTCTTTCTTATCACTTGGTGACTTTTCTCCCCTCCGTTTTCTCTAGGTTATTTTAAAATGGAATCTTGAGAATTAATGAAAGAAATGAATAAGTGAATGGAAATTTAACAATAATATTCATAATAATTACTGTGTATTAACCCCACCAGTTCCAAAATGTGACTCACTAACTTTTCTGTAAGCCGTGTGTAATTACAGTTATCTATTGTTCAGTCATATCTTTGTGACCCTATTTGGGATTTTCTTGGGAAAATCCTGGAGTGGTTTGCCATTTCTTTCTCCAGTTCATATTACACAAGAGGAAAATGGGGCAAACAGGCTTAAATGGGCTGCCCAAGGTTACACAGCTAATAAGTGTCTGATTTAAACTCAGATTTCCAGTCTACCAGATTCCAGGTCCTGCACTCTATCCATTGCACCAACTAGTTTTCCATCCTTGGTCTATATTATAGTTAAAAGACAAGGTAACATTTGCATTCAGGGCACAGATCAAGATTTCCATTCTCCATAAATCCCATCCATGACATCTAGCTCCAGCCTACATTTATCTCTTGCCTTCTCTGAGTTCCTATTGCCTGCATCACCTGCTTCACGATGAAGACTTTATTATTTTCTAATTGTCTCCTATCAGTCTTATCTCTCCAACTAGACTGGCCGCTCCTTAAGGGAAAAGACTGTTTCCTATTGAAATCTCTAATGCCTAATATAATGTTGTACTCATGGGAGCCAGTAAAGAATTATTTGACTGATTGATGAATGTACAAACACTTGACATTTCTCTGAAGAAATACCAAGTGTAATGGCAGGGTTTTCATTTTTATTTATTTGTTTATTTTAGAATTGACTTGTGGCCCCTTTAAGAACAAGATCAATCACTCCCTTCCTCCCCACTCCCCCTTCCCCATTCAGCACTATGCCTGTTAGTTACAACTTCTGTTCCTAGTATTGTGTATGCTTCTATGCCTGGGAAAGACTTTTAAATGAATGTACATTTCTCCCCAGGGCAGTTGACTGAAGACTGACTGCCAAATGTAAGAACTGCAGCTTTAGACGGCATGCTCCATTCTGGAGTGCCCTGGGCTCCTCCTCTGGATCATGACCTATTTTAAGGTCTTAGACATAGTAGAGGAATACTGTCCACCTTTAGTGAGCCTTTCTGACATCCCACCTTCCCCTTATATAGGGAGAGAATAGTCCCTTGGCAATTTTTTTTCTGTTCTTTCATTGATCAGTCTACGTTCACTCCTCTGTGTGATTACGGAGAAATCTTTTGCTTCTATGACATTTATTTAGAAATACTCCCTTCCAAATTGATGCCAATGTATATTTTTAAATGTTCTTTATTGATATTTTTTGGTTTTGTGTCACCTGTATTTCCAAACATATACCTGCCTTTCCTGTTCTAGAGAGCCATCTCTTATAAGAAAAAATGAAAACAAAGCAAGAAAAACAATTCAGGAAAAGTAACCAAAACAAAAAATCTGACATTACATTACAATACAAACTCCTCAAAGGTGGAGAAACTTTCACTTTTTCTTTTTATCCCTAGAACTTAAAAGTTTAATAAAGGCTTATTGATTGACATTATGTGGAATATTTCTTGCCCAGAGTAAGTTGTGGAAAGATTCCTTTATATTTCTCCTCTTGAGCCAAAATTATTCATTAGAGACAGCATATAAAACTTAATTAGTATGTGCAGAGGCTACTTAGTCATTGAGACTACAGTAGAATTTTAAAAAATATCCTCCAAACCTTGCTTTGTTTTTGGCTACTTTACCAAGAGGTATCCATTTACCTGGGGCAGTTAGGTGGCACAGTGTGATTAGAGTGTTGGGTCTGGAGTAAAGAAGACTCATTTTCATGAGTTCAAATCTAGTCTCAGACACTCCCTTGCTGTGTGACTCTGGGCAAGTCTCTTAACGCTATTTGCCTCAGTTTCTTCATCTGTAAAATGAGCTAGAGAAGGAAATAACAAATCACTCCAGTATCCTTTCCAAGAAAACCCCAAATGGGGTCACAAAGAGTTGGGCAAGACTGAGATGGCTGGACAATAACAGAGTGCAATGTTGGGGAGGTTAGATTTCACTACTTGAGTCTGTATTACAATGTGTTATGTAAGTCCCTGGAGAGACTTTCATACCATCACCATCCTAAGACAAATCATATATCAAAGTAATGGGCAAATAAGGCAGCAGTAGAGTTCCTGAAAACACCATTTCCCCTTGGGTGGACCTGTGCCAGACAAAACAGGACACTAAAACTATGCTACAAAGCACTTAAGCATTTTTTCTAATAGTCTGTGATATAATCTTTATCTTTAGAGATGATGGTGGAGAGAGCTGCTGTGGTCTCTGTTGTCAATTATGACAATTCCAAGTGACGACTTAGAATCATGGGACTAGACTCCATATGTCTTTTTTAGAGATTTCTCACTCCTAAGTAAAGGAAAGGTCACCTTCTTTATGATTATCTCACATTGAGGATGCCCTGGAAAACAGGAAAGAAGGAACATCTGTACTCCTGAGGATGAGGCATACACAGCTGTCCTTAATTCCCTAGGCTTATTTAAAGATGTCAGAAAGTGTCTTCAGAATGAATGAGTCAAAGTTTGAGAGGCTAGCCCAGAAGGAGTGAACATGGGAGTATGAATAGAGAGCTAGTAGACTTTTGCTGACAGAGAATCAAGAGAGAACTAACTGCACTTAGAGACAACATTTAGTGTATGAAGAAAGGTCTGGCTTGGAAAAAGTAAGAGCGCACCAAGTCACTGGTGAATGCAAAAGAATATGGAGACAGTGATTCAGGGAGCTCAGAGAGAAACAATTTTTGATTCAGTGAGTAAGGAAATGACTTAAGTCATGAAGAGCCAGTGCAATTTCAGAGCTTGTGAGCCCAGTCTGTGTAGGGTATAACCTATGTCCTACTGACCCAATCCCCTACAGAATATATATGTCAATAAAAGAAAGCCATGAGGAAAAGCTATTAATTGGACTTTACCTTAAATGACATAAATGAATAAGACTTTTTTCTGAGCTTCTCTTAGTTGTGTTTTGTCAAGTAAGTGTCTAGCAGTGCTTCTTAAACTTTTTTCCACTCGTGACCCACAGTTCAAGAAGCACTGGTCTACAGTAGCCCAGAGCCTACATGACTGTGAATGATAGCTTTGTGACAATGTCTTCCAATGGTAAAAGCTGTACCTTCCCAAAACAAAAAAGGTTGTAGATTAATTTTTATTTCAATGTCTTACTATTTAAAGACTCTGATCACAAACTTATCTTGGTATCAGTTGCATAACAAAAGGTAAGGATGAGAGGAGACATTAGACTCCTAAGATAGTCAGGAACCCAGGGAGGGTCCTCTTAAATTCTAAGGGGTTCCAATTATAAGAGGATGATTTTAAGTTGTACATCTAGGCATTTGATTAATATTAAGTGAATCAATAAATAAAGTTCCTTTTAACTCAAATAATATTTGATCAATAGAATGTAAGCACCTAATAGCAAGAATGATTTCATTTTTCTCTGTGTAACACCAGTGCCTAGCATAGTGTTATGAATATGATTTTTACTTAATCTATGTTAATTGAATTGAATTCTATCACATGGTTTATAACGTCACCAGTTTGTGTTCCGAGTGGTAGCCTATAGTGAAAAAAGTACTAGGTTTGAATGTGAAAGATGGATTTGGTCAACTGCTGACTGTGTAACTATGAGAAATTTACATAACTACAAAAGACCTCATTATCAATAAAAGAAGGGTCAGAATAGATGGTCTGTGAAAGTTCTTTATGGGTGTGTGTCTGTGCTTATCTTGTTTTTTCTTTTTTGTTAACAGCAATATTTTCATGCTGGAGGAAGCGGCTTGAAAAAGAACTTTTTGGAGAAGAGCCCTGATCTTCAGTCTCTTAGATATGCTCTCAGTCTTTATACCCAAACCACCGATGCCCTGATAAAGAAATTCATAGACACCCAAACTTCTCAGAGTAAGTAATATACTGAGGCTAGAAATAATTACAGCTCAGAGGTACAGTAAGTTATTGTTTGAAATAATTTTTACAAATCACACTAATTAGTGGATGTGTTATTACAATATTTTGGTTTGTTTTCTACATAGAGAATGAGATATTCTGGTTATAAAAAAGAAGATTCACTTTCTTGCTTCTATAGTTTTGAGATAATTATAATGCAATACAATGTATTAAATGCTAAACCATACTGAACATAATTTAAACTTTTTAAAAGTATTCCAAAATTCTCTTGAGAGATATTACATAACTATGAGCCATAGACTGTTGTTCCCAATAAAATGTCTTCTTATAGAACAAGAACCCACAGAAACTCCAGGGCTTACCTGTTCTGATTCTTCCGTCCTTGTGGGGAAAAGCGTCAGGACAATGAAAATAAGTAAACACTGACACTTTTTAATATATGTAACTTAGGATCCCTTGAAGTCTCTGGGTTCATGTAAGTCAGATACAGCTCCAGGGGTTTGACATCAAGTTGCATTGTTTCATTGTTACTACATACATGAGTTTTCTCTAACAAAGTCTCTTAACTATGACCATGTTACAGTACTGTTTGCCCAGTGGGAGTAACAGTGTACCTCAGATGCTACACAGGAACTAAGTTGCAATGTGGGTACTGGTTTCTTCCCCCACAGAAAATACATAAAATACAAAAAAATCATTGAGACCTATAAATAGCAATGGCAAAGAGGATTAACACATCTAATTCTCCTCCATCTCTTCCCCCATGATGTTACTCCAGTCCTCCAATTATAGAGGACATACACACACAAGCATATATATATATATATATATATATATATATATATAGATAGATAGATAGATAGATAGATAGATAGATAGATAGATACATATATATGTATGTATGTATATACATGGTTGATTGTTGTTCTTTGTCTTCGAAGAGGACGAAAATGACATCACCATGATAAAGTGAAAATTCAATGTGTGTGACTATGGCTGATCAGACTAATAGAAACTCAGAATGCTCTACCACACATTGGGCACAGATAGTTTATGTGAACATTTGCTGGATATCCCA
This sequence comes from Potorous gilbertii, assembly GCA_028658325.1. NCBI lineage: Eukaryota > Metazoa > Chordata > Mammalia > Diprotodontia > Potoroidae > Potorous > Potorous gilbertii. Next base: position 593,092,282 of record CM053769.1, on the reverse strand, counting down.
AATTTGCACATCCTGCATTTACTTTGTGCTGTCTCAGTTCTGCTTGCTTGCTCACGATGGCATATTTACCCGGGTTCTGGATAATGGACAAAGCTCTCATGCCTTCCCAGTCACCAATGGAGTGAAACAGGGTGGTGTGCTTGCTCCCATGCTTTTTAGCATGATATTTTCAGCCATGTTGACAAATGCTTTCAATAAGGATGAACACGGCATCAAGGACAAACTACCGTACTGACGGTAAATTCTTCAATTTGAAAAGGCGACAAGCCAAGACCAAAGTGGAGGGAGTGTTGGTGCATGATTTTCTGTTTGCAGATGTTTGTGCACTCAATGCAGCCTCTGAAGCTGAGATGCAACAAAGTATGGATCAATTCTCTGCTGCCTGTGCTAATTTTGGTCTAATAATTACCACCAAAAAAACACAATATGCTTTTTACTACAACCCTTCAGGAACTGTTTGGATGGGAGAAGAAATCTCCTTTCATTGCCCCAACACAGGTCTATTCTCCTTGGAAGAACCAAGGGAAGAGAATGGGAAAGGGAAAAGGAAATGGCTTTTTCAACAAAAGCCTAATCTCTGGTGTTCAGCTGCCAACTATCTTAGAGACAGCCACAGGCACAGAGAATCACTCTGAGGAGTTGCCTGTATCTTCTCAGCAAGGTACCAGTGCACATATTAAGCTCCATGAGAGATTCATAAGATCCTAGTTCTAGATTTAGACAGCACCCTAGAGATTGCTTTAGAGATGAAAAAATTAAGGCACAATTTTGGTGTTAATTGACTTTACCAAGGACACACAGTAAGTGGCAGACGTAGGATTAAACCCAGTTCTATGATTCCATAGTCAATGTTCTTTCCATTTCTAAGACACATTTAAGATGCCATCATACAGAGATCCACATAATAAAAAAAAATAAAAATTATTTGAAAAGTTCATCAAAAGGTTTCGTCTTCCATTAAGTTACTATTCTCCCTCCCTCCTCTCTCACCCTCTCTCTCCATCTCCCCTTTATTTCCAACTGACAAAAAAACCCCTTCACTTCATTCTGTGAAAAGTATGAGAATGTGCATCTGAAAGTTATATTTTAAAGGAAAACATTTCCATCTTCAAGACGTTTGAGACATTTCCTACAAACTAATTTTTGGCATGTTTCTTTTTTGACACTTAAGAAAACCCACCATCATGAATAGATCCAGTGTAATCCCTGGTGTCCTGATGAGACACCAGGGAATTTTTCTTGCATTTCAACATTAAACAAGGGTATAGAATCTAAATGTGCACTTCAACTCCTGTGAATAAGAAATTTCAGGAAAGCATTTCATAGGTTAAGGCATCTAGAGATCCTTGTGAACTGAGGGATCTGTGAATACAGTTACCATAAAGTTCATTTTTTATTGAAGCTTTTCCAAATCTAATTGCGAAAGTGAGAAAATCCCTGCAAGTATTTTCTTTTATAATTAATCCCTGATGTCTTCTAATGACTTCCAGTGAAGGTAGATTTCCTAATTTCTCTTTTAACAGTAATAGTAGGGAGCCCCAGGCAGAGGTAGGGTTAAAGCAGATGTTCAAGTTGTAGCTAGGTAGCATCAGCAAGTGTAGGGTTAAATTTAAAGACATATAATGTTGACTTAGTATCTAGATTTTACAATCACTCAAACAATGCTGAAAATCCCTAAAAAAGCACTTCTTGGAATTATTGTGCTGACCTGTCACTTTCAGCTACTAAATCTTTCATTCCCTCTTACTCTTAGGTAAAATCCTACCAATCTTGGAAGCTAAGTTGTGCAGGAAAAAAGAAAGGAAATCTGTGTCTCACTGTTCTGGTTTCTGAAACAGTTTTCAGGAACGCATTGTGTCATGCACACACACACATACACACACACACACATGCCAGTAGTTGGTTACATAAATGACTGTAGCTATGATGGATGAATTATTGACAATTCTGATGTGAATAAAATCCTTATAATATATAGGGAGATGTATTCTTCTGTTTAGATATTTGAAATTAAAATAATACTTAGGCCATGTCTACACTATTGAAGTGAATAAATTGGTAATTTGTATGAAAAATATGCAAAAAAATGTTAAAATATCTGGTTAAATCCAGCGAGTATTTGTTTGACCTAAATTCCTCGGCCCTCGAGTTCACTGTTTTGGGTAAATGTAACATAAGAGTCTAGGACAGTATCTAACACATTTCGTATGGTAGATTGGTGAATAAACCATCCATTTTGCCTCTCTATACATATCCATATTAATGAATCTGAACACCTAAATTCTGTGTAAATTTTCTGTACTCTCCCCTCATCTCCCACATTTATCAGTTTCCTCAACCCCTCTCCCTTAGTCCATTTCTTACATGACATTTTAAAATTGTGACAGAACAAATGAAAAAAATTGAAACCTAGACATAATCTGATTACATTTCTTGTTGGGAAATTGACACTTTCTAAAAAAGATACCATAAGATCAGCAAAATACAGACATAGCCATTCATTAATTTTTCATTTAATTTCCAGCTGGTAGTCTGTAGGGAAATTATTGCTTGCAATTTATTAAAAGTTTGTTTGGATATTATCTCATGAAGTGGAATGTTATTCAAGGGGCTTTATGTCTGGGCTTTTATGCTTTCTATGGTTCACTTAATTATGGTAAGTTTCATTTTCCTCATGTATAGAATAAGGATAATCATGCTTGTTTCACCAACCTCACTAAGTTGCTATTATTAGCAGGGGCTTTAGAAATCTCCAAGTGGTATCAAAGTGATGGATACTATTATAGTTAACTCTTTAGAAATATAGGGGGTTTTATTCACTCCCACTTTTGCTAAGTAATCTTCCTCATTTCTGTTTATTCTCTCTTTATTTTTCTGTTACTTTCCCTCCCCCTCCCATTTTTCTTGAATATTGCTTGAGCCCGTTTTCTACTCCTGTTTCAAAATTGACTGAATTTGGTCCAAGGAAATATTGAATAAAACTGTAAGATTTTAAGAGCTAGAGATACTGATACAAGCAAAGAAAGCTAGTCCCTGCCCTTGCATTTGAATAGTGGAAGTATCATAGTAGCTGTAAGATCTAAGCAGAGCAGATGAAAAGTAATCTGAGACAATAAGCTGAGGAGACTGGGAAAGACCTCCTGCCATGGGAGAGTTTTGATCATAGTCTAGATGGAAATCTAAAGGCTAAGAAAGGAGGCAGAGCATTGGTTGGATGTGATGGGGGGGTGGGGGGGGTGAGGGATGGAGTCAAGGTCAGATAATGCAAAAGTCTTGAGATAGCAGAGTATTATGTTTGAGGAACTGCAATTACGTCAATGTACCTAGATTATAGAGACATGGAGGTGAGGAAAGTATAAAGACAGTGGAAATTTAGAAAAGGGCCAGATTAGAAAGACCTTTAAATGCCAGAGGACTTTGTGTAGGTAACCACTGGGGCTTCTTGGGAGTGGGTTGTGGGTGGGAAGGGAGAGGTAATATAGACTTATACTTTAAAACTATCACCTTGGCACCTGAGAACACTGACAGGTTAAGTGAAGGACATGCATCCAATGAACATCACAGGCAAGACTTGAACTTTCTTCCAAGGCCAGTTCTGTCCCTCTATTAAGTCATACTGTCTCTTTATTTCTTAGGTAAGTGTATATCCATAGGGGCTTTTGTATTATCATAGGTTCTTAATATTTATTTATTGATTGATAATTGTATCTTCTAATTTGTTCTCCTTTATTTCTCTTGTGTCCTGCAGCTCTTTAATTTGGTGTCTTTCTTACCTTCTCTTTTACCCTTCTGGATGAAATTGGATTTTGCCTTTTTATTTCTTGGTGCCAAACAGGACACAAACCATCAAGGATGAAAATTCATTAGAAATTTATGAGTCACGGAATTCAAATGAGTTTTTATCAACTTAGAGTCTCTTTTATTTCAAATATGGAAAATGTCCAAACAAAGGTCCTTGAAGAATCTTTTCTTTTCAAGTGAAACAGAAAGTATAAATTATTTGAAATAGTAATATCTCAGTTGTCTTTATGTTGAAATGGTCTGTGACTGACCATTAAGCTGGATTCTTAATATTGGGAGTGAGCACCCTCTAAGAGAGTGATGTCAAACAAATAGAAATGAGAGCCATTAAATCATACCTAAAGTTCTTTGTAGGCTTCATATTGACTTAGTTTCCAAATGTACTATTTTATGTGTTTTATTGGATGTTTATTTTGTCAAATATTTGAATCTGGTTTGGGCAGCTCTCTGGAGTGTTAAGGCTACAGGTTGTCACCTCTGCAATAAGATATATCCAACTTGGGTTGGATTTGGATTTATGCCTTATTTTCTGACCTTGGGATCTAGAAGGATTTCACTATCTGACCCTAGATTCAGTGCTCTTTCCACTGTTCTAAGTATAATGCTACCTAAGTGAGGACAAAGTCTGTGAGAAGAAAAGGTAATGACCCTTGGAATCTACTTCCTGCTACAACAGGTGAGGGGAAATATTTTCAGAAAAGGACCTAATAGACAAAAGTAGGCAAAAAGTCTTCAATGGACTTGAAGCAGAAATAACATCTGAAAAAGTAAAAGGGGGAAGGGAATCTCATGACTTATACAAGGGGACCCAGCATTAATGAGACCCTTATTAGTTTCTCAAATATTTTTATCATTTTATTCGTATATATGTGCATGTCTGTATATATATATATATATATTTCCCCATGATATATAATAATGAATTTTTAAAAGAACAAGAGAGAAGCTGCTTGTTATCTTCCTTAAGCATCCTAAGCCAGGAAGATAAGGCTCTGCATTTTTTTTCCAGCATACAGAATCATGCAGCAGGAACCTCAGTCCAGAAGTGAAAGACTTTGGTAGTGAGAAATCAGAGGGTCAAGTAAGCAAGTCCTGTCTTACTTGGCTAAAAATAGTAAAATTTCAGGATATAGTAGGTCCAGGTCACTGTGATCCTCTTGTGGCAAGTTATTTGCTGCAGAGGCAGGTTAATAAACTCTAATGTTTCTGAAATGGGAATTTTGGTAGGGCTGACTTCTTGTCTTCTGTATACTGTGACCTTGGGATAAATTGATTGGTGGCCTGATGTATTCCATTTATTAGGGGTAGTTATAGACTACCATAGTAAAGGTACTAAGATCAATTGACCATCTAATTGGTTCCAGGTATTTAAGGGCAATCGGAGGGACTGGAAAACAGTCCCCTGAAGGTCAAGATAGAATTTTTCTGAGATTCAATTGCACTTCCTTAATGGCTAGTCAGTTTAATCTGGTTGATTATGGCCATAACTGTTAAACATAGTGTTAGCTGAAAAAAATATTGGGGATATCCTCTCACCTCACTCTCACTCTCCCTCTCATGCTCCCTAAAGGAAGATGTAGAAAACACCACAGAATGCTTATATAAATATGAAGTGGAAAGATAAAAAACCTATTATAGAAATTCAGTCAAACTGGCTTTCATTTTGTAGATTTAGAACTGGAAGAAACCTTGGATGCAAACCATTTTTCATTTTAAGAACAAGGAAATTGTAGAAGGAATAGTGACATTAAGTGATGTCCATGATCAACCAACTAGCAAGTATCTAAGGTAGGATTTGAACTCAGGTCTTCCTGACTCCAAATCCAGTGCCCTAACCACTATAGTGTGCAGTTTCTTTCTCCCTCAAGACCCTTAGGTGAAGAATTTGGGGTATTCTACCCCAGAACCTGAATGAACAATTTCACCTTTGAGTGTTTATCCACTGAGAAGTTAGGGAAAACAGCATCCTTGGGAGGTGGGAGAGGAGTGAGAAGGCAGTGTATCTTTTACAATAATTTGATCACAGTGAATAGTAATGTGACTTTTTTACCCCAAATGTATTAATTTATTTGTTTTCAGTTTTCAACAATCACTTCCATAAGTTTCAAATTTTCTTTCCCTCACTTCTCCTCCCTCCCCAAGATGGCATGTAATATTATATGGGCTCTACACATACACAACTATTAAACACATTTTCACATGTACATAGAAGAATTAAAACAAATGGGAAAAACCATGAGAAAAATGAAACAAAACATGACACAAGAGAAAATAGTCTGCTTCATTCTGCATTCTCTGGATGTGGATGGCATTTTGCATCATGAGTCCTTTGAAAATGTTTTAGGCCCTTGCATTGCTGTAAAGGGCTAAGTCTATCAAAAACAGTCCTTACACATTGTGGCTGTTACTATGGACAGTATTCTCCTAGTTCTGCTCACTTCACTCTGCATCAGTTCACATATGTCCTTTCAAGTATTTCTGAAGTCCACCTGCAAGTCATTTTCTTATGGCACAGTCATATTCCATTACATTCATATACCACAACTTGTTCAACCATTCCCAATTGGTGGACATTCCCTTGATCTCCAGTTCTTGGCCACCACAAAGAGAGGTGCTATAAATCTAACCCTTTCACCTTTTTATGATCTCTTTGAGATACAGCCCTACAAGTGAAATTGCTGGATCAAAGGGTATACACATTTTCTATAGCCCTTTGGCATAGTTTCAAATTGCTCTCCAGAATAGTTGGATCAGTTCACAGGGCCACCAACAATGAATTAGCGTTCCAACTCTCCCACATTTTCTCCAACATTTATGATCTTCCTGTTCGTTAATGTTAACCAATGTGATAGGTGTGATGTGGTGCATGCCTCAGAGTTGTTTTGATTTGCACCTCTCTAATCAATAGTGATTGAGAGCATTTTTTCATATGACTATAGATATCTTTAATTTCTTCCTCTGAAAATTCACAGTTCATATCCTTTGACCATTTATCAATTGAGGAATAACTTGTATTCTTGTAAATTTGACTCAGTTCCCTAAATATTATAGAAATGAGGCCTTTATCACAGATACTAGTTGAAAAACTTCTTTCCCAGTTTTCTACTTCCCTCCTAATCTTGGTTGCTTTGTGTTTGTTTGTGCAAAAACTTTTCAATTTAATGTAGTCAAAAAGATCCATTTTGCACTTCATAATGTTCTCTGTCTCTTGTTAGGTCATAAATTCTTCCATTATCCATAAATCTGACAAATAAACTATTCCTTGCTCCCCTGATTGGTTTATAGTATCAGCCTTTATACCTAGATCATGTACCCATTTGGACTTCTTTCAGTTTTGTCGGTATTTTCCAGTTTTCAGTTTTCCCAGCTATTCTTGTCAAACAGTGAGTTCTTATCCCAGAAGTTAGGGTCCTTGAGTTTATCAAATAGTAAACTGCTATAGTCACTGACTACTGTGTCTTGTGTACCTAACTTATTTCATAGGTCTAGTCCTCTATTTCTTAGCCATTATTAAGTGGTTTTCATGATTGCCGCTTTATAATACAATTTAAGAATTGGTATGGCTAGGCTACCATACCTAGCATTTCTTTTCATTAATTCCCTTGATATTCTGAACCTTTTCTTCTTCCAGATGAATTTTGATATTATTTTTTTCTAAATCCATAATATAATTTTGATAGTGTGATTGGCATGGCATTGAATAAGTAAATTAATTTAGGTACAGTTGTCATTTTTATTACATTAGCTTGACCTACCCAGGAGGAACTGATTTTTTTTCCAATTATTTAGATCTGACTTTATTTGTGCAAAAAGTGTTTTCTAATTGTGTTCATATGGTCTCCGAGTTTCTTTTGGCAGGTAGACTCCCAAATATTTTATAATGTCTACAGTAATTTTAGGTGAGATTTCTCTTTCTATCTCTTGCTCTTGGGCTTTGTTAGTAATATATAGAAATGCAGATGATTTATGTGGGTTTATTTTGTATCCTGCAACTTTACTAAACTTATTGTTTCAAGTAGCTTTTTACTTGGTTCTCTAGGATTCTCTAAGTATATCATCATGTTGTCTGCAAAGAGCAATAACTTAGTTTCTTTTATGCCTATTCTAATTCCTTGTATTTCTTTTCCTTCTTTTATTGCTAAAGCTAACATTTCTAGTACCATATTGAAAAACAGTGATGATAATGGACATCCTTGTTTCACCCCTGATCTTAATGGAAATGCATCAAGTTTATCTCCATTGCATATAATGCTTGCTGATGGTTTTAAGTAGATAATACTTATTATTTCAAGGAAGGCTCCATTTATTTCTATTTCAGTGTTTTCAATAGGAATAGGTGTTGTATTTTGTCAAAAGCTTTTTTCGACATCTGTTGAGATTATCATATGGTTTCTGTTTTGTTGTTGACATGATCAATTATGCTGATAGTTTTCCTACTATTGAATCAACCCTGCTTTCCTGGTATAAATCCTACCTGATCAAAGTGTATTCTCATGATAAATTGCTGTAATCTTTTTGCTAAAGCTTCTATATTTTTACATATATATATATATACATATATATATGTCAAGCCCTTCTTTGCCAATTTTCCCAAATAATCTATATAGTATTGGAACTAACTGTTCTTCAAATGTCTGATAGAATTTGCATGTAAAACCACGTGGCCTTGGAGGTTTTTGATGGCCTATTCTATTTCTTTTTCTAAGATGACGCTATTTAAGTATTTCACTTTCTTTTCTGTTAATTTGGGCAATCTGTCTTTGTAAATATTCATCCATTTCACTAAGATTGTGAAATTTAAGGGCATAGAGTTGGGCAATATAATTTCAAATTATTGTTTTAATTTCCTCTTCATTGGAGGTGGATTCACCCTTTTCATTTTTGATACTAGTAATTTGGATTTCTTCTTTCTTTTAATCAAATTGACCAAATGTTTATCAATTTTATTGTTTTTTATAAAACTAGCTCTGTTTTATTTATTTGTTCAATAGTTCTCTTAATTTCAATTTTATAAATCTTTTCTTTGTTTTTCAATATTTCTAATTTAGTATTTAATTAGAGATTTTTTTTCCATTTGTTCTTTTTCTCATTCTTTCAGTTGCATGCCCAAGTCATTGACCTTCTAGATTTTAATTATGTAAGTATTCAGAGATATAAAACTTCCCCTAAGAACTGCTTTTACTGCATTCCATAAGTTTTGGTGGGTTGTCTCATTATTGTAATTCTCTTGAATAAAGTTATAGATTGTTTCTGTAATTTGTTGTTTGACCCACTCATTCTTTAGGATAGGTTATTTAGTTTCCAATTAATTTTTGGTCTGTCTTTCCATAGCCCTTTATTAAATATAATTTTTGTTGCATTATGATCTGAAAAGGATGCCTTGACTATTTCTGCCTTTTTGCATTGGATCGTGAGGTTTTTATACCTTAGAGTAGAGTAAATTTTTGTGTATGTGCCATGTACCACTGAGCAAAAGGTATATTCCTTTCTATCCCCATTCAGTTTTCTCCAGACATCTATCATATCTATCTTTTCCAGAATTCTGTTCACCTCCTTAATTTTTTTCATGTTAATTTTCAGGTTAGATTTATCAATTTCAGAGAGGGGGAGGTTGAGGTCCCCCACTAGTATAGTTTTGCTGTCTATTTCTTCCTGTAACTCCCTTCTCCTCTAAGAATTTGGATGCTATGCCACTTGGTGCATATGTTTAGCAATATCATTACTTTATCGTCTATGACACCTTTTAGCAGGATATAGTTTCTTTCCTTATCCCTTTTGATTGTTTCTATTTCTGCTTTTGCTTTGTCTGAGATTAGAATTGCTGCCCCTGCTTTTTTTTACATCAGCTCAAGCATAATATATTCACTCTAGCCTTTTACCTTTACCCTATGTGTATTCCCATGTTTCAGATGTGTTTCTTGTAAACAACATATTGTTGCATTATGGTTTTTAATCTATTCTATGGGAGAGTTCATCCCATTCACATTCATAGTTATGATGATTATATGTATCTCTCCATCCTATCCACCCTGTTTATACTTTCATTTCTCCCTTCTCTTCCTCTAGAGTTTTATTTTTGACCATCACCTTCCTCAGTCTTCCCTCCCTTTTCTTTCCCTTTTTCCCTCCTACTGCCTGTATAAAGCTCAAACATAGGCAGGGGCAGCAGCTGATGAATACTGTCTGCGCTGGTGTCTATCCAATTTTCCTAGCTGTCCTAAGGGATACTCGAGGTCCTGGCATTGAGGCTTACCACGCCACCCCCCTGGGTCTCCAGATCTCCTACTTGTCTTCTGAGGTGGGGCTTGCTGGGATGGCTCCAGTCCTGTACTGGTCCCCTTCAGCCACAGCAACAGTGACCCTTCCCATCAATGTCCATAGCCTCCTGAGCTAAAAGACTCCTGTACCCTGCTTCTGCTGGCTCCACTATTCTAGAATTTTTTCCTGACACAATATACTCTGGGTTTTTCTTTTTTCAAAATTTATTAGTTTATTTTTAGTTTTCAACATTAATTTCCACAAAATTTTGAGTTCCAAATTTTCTCCCCATCTCTCCCCACCACCCAAAGACACCATGCATTCTGATTACCCCTTCCCCCAATATGCCTCTTCTTCTATCACACCCCTCCCTTCCCTTATCCCCATCTTCTCTCTTTTCTTATAGGCCAAGATAGATTTCTATACCCCATTGCCTATATTTCTTATTTCCAAGTTGCATGCAAAAAAAATTCTCAACATTCATTCCTAAATCTTTGAGTTTCCACTTCTCTCCCTCCCTCCCTCCCTCCCTCCCCACATATCCCCACTGTGAATGCAAGCAATTCAATATAGGTTATACATGTGTAGGTATGCAAAAGACCTCCACAATAGTCATATTGTGAAAAACTAACTATATTTCCCTCCATCCTCTCCCATCCCCTGTTTATTGTGTTCTCTTTTGTCCTTGTCCTACCTCGTGTTTACTTCTAAATACTCTCTCCTCTCATTTTGTCCTTTCTTCTATCATTCCAGCCACAGCCCACTTATCCCCTTCTCCCTTCCTTTCCTGTAGTGTAAGATAGATTTTTCATGCCCAATTGAGTGTTCATGTTATTCCCTCCTTAAGCCAAATGTGATGAAAGTAAGCTTCACTTTTTCCCTCTCATGTCCCCCATTTTCTCCTCCATTGAAAAAGCTTTTTGTTGTCTCTTTTATGAGAGATAATTTGCCCCATTCCATTTCTCCCTTTCTCCTCCCAAAATATTCCTCTCTCATGACTTAATTTTATTTTTTTAGGTATTATCCCGTCCTATTCAACTCACCCTGTGTCATCTGTGTATATATGTATATATATATATATATATATATATATATATATATATATGTATATGTATATATATATATATGTATGTATGTATATAATCCTTCAAACTACTCAAATACTGAGAAAAGTCTCAAGAGTTACAGATATTATCTTTCCATGTAGGAATATAAACAGTTCAACTTTAGTAAGTCCCTTATGATTTCTCTTTCCTGTTTACCTTTACATGCTTCTCTTGATTCTTATGTTTGAAAGTCAAATTTTCTATTCAGCTTTAATCTTTTCATCAAGAATGCTTGAAAGTTCTCTATGTCATTGAATGACCATTTGTTCCCCTGAAGTATTATACTCAGTTTTGCTGGATAGGGGATTCTTTGTTTTAATCCTAGTTCCTTTAACTTCTGGAATATCATATTCCAAGCCCTTCAATCCCTGAATGTAGAAGCTGCTAGATCTTGTATTGTCCTGATTATATTTCCACAATACTTGAATTGTTGCTGCTTGCAGTATTTTCTCCTTGACCTGGGAACTCTGGAATCTGGCTACAATATTCCTAGGAGTTGTGTTTTTTTGGCTCTCTTTCAGGAGGTCATTGGTAGATTCTTTCAATATTTATTTTGCTCTCTGGTTCTAGACTATCAGGGCAATTTTCCTTGATAATCTCATAAAAGATCTTTTTTTGATCATGGCTTTCAGATACTCCCATAATTTTAAAGTTGTCTCTCCTGGATCTATTTTCCATGTCAGTTGTTTTTCCTATGAGGTATTTCACATTGTCTTCACTTTTTTCATTCTTTTGGTTTTGTTTTGCAATTTCTTGGTTTCTCATAAAGTCATTAGCTTCCATCTGCTCCTTTCTAATTTTTAAAGAACTATTTTCTTCAGTGAACTTTTGAACCTCCCTTTCCATTAGGCTTATTCTGCTTTTTAAAACATTTTCTGGACCTCTTTTGCCGTTTGGCTTAGCCTATTTTTAAAGGTGTTATTTTCTTCAGTATTTTTTAGCAAGTTGTTGAATCATTTTTCATTTTTTTTCTTGCATTGCTCTCATTTCTCTTTTCAATTTTTCCTCCACCTCTCTTACTTGATTTTCAAAATCTCTTCTGAGTTCTTCCATGGCCTGAGACCATTGCCAATTTATTTTGAAGATTTTAGATGAAGAAGCATTGACTTTGATGTCTTCTTCTGATGGTATGCTTTGTTCTTCTTCATCCAAAAGAATGGAGGAAAATACCAGTTCACCAAGAAAGTAACCCTCTGTAGTCTTATTTTTTCCCTTTTAGGGACATTTTCCCAGCCTGTTACTTGATTCAAAAATCCTTTGTCAAGTGGAGGGTAGATTCTAGGGACCTGTAAGTTCTCAGTTCCTCCAAGGTGGTGCAATCAAGGGAGAGGAGATTACTCCTCTCTCTGTTCTGGGAACAACCACAAGCTTTTCTGCCCAATATCTATAGGCAGGGTTCCTTCTCCACAACTACCTCCAGTTCCAGCATGCCAGTGTTCCTCCTCACCCTAAGACTGCCACTCAGGGCTGAGATTCAGATCAGATGCTTGATTCCTCCAGGGCAATTAGGCCGAGGGTTCAAAAAATGGATGGTGCTGGGCTGCCTGGGCCTGGAGCTAAGGCAGGACCTTGCTTCTTTCTCACCCAGGTGAAAGAACTTTCTCACTGACCTTTGAAGCTGTCTCTGGCATTTGTGTGTTGTGAGGAATCTGGGAACCCCAGCTGCTACCTGGGATTCTGTACCCTGAAGCCTGCTCGAGCCCTGTCCTTGCCATGCCTTGTGGCCAAGGCTGGGATGTGCTTGATGCACTGAACTCTGCTCTGAGCCTGATGTGACAGACCTTTCCTGTCAGCCTTCCAGGTTGCCTTGGGCTGTAAATGTCTTTCATTCTGTCATTTTGTGACTTCTGCTGCTCTAGAATTTGTTTTGAGTCATTTTTACAGGTATTTTATGGGCTTTGGGGGGAGAGCTACAGCAGGTCAGTCCTTCTACTCTGCCATCTTGCATCTGCCCTTCTCTGGGATTTTCAAGGTCAACAAGGGAAGCTGAGAGCCCTCACAGTTTACTCTACCATCTCAGCTCCTGGAAGTTCAAGTAGGTGACTTTTAAACTTTTAGAATGTGAATTGATAGCCCCAAGAGTAGCTGCTGTTGCTGCTTTGGGCCCTGCACTTCTCTCTTCCCCCATTCTGCCAGATTCCAGTCCTGTACTAAGAGGTTTCAGAATCCGCACTGCAGCTGGTGATTCAGTCCCCCAGAGTGTTCCCACTCCACTATGGCTAAGTCTGCACTGGTACAGCCTGTGGCCTCTGCTCTCCTCCAATCTGGTGTAACAGATCCTTTCTATCAACCTTTTGGGCTGTCCTGGACTGGACATCCACCGCACTCCATCTCATAGCAGATTCTGCCACTCTAAAATTTATTCGCATTCACTTTTTAGAGGTATCTGAAGGAATTTGTGGAAGAGCTCAGGGGAGTTCCTGCTTTCACTCCACCATCTTAGCTCTGCCTTTGTACACAACTGTTATGTGGCTGACTTGAGCATAGCAATATCCAATCTAAAATCCCATGGTAATAGCAATACTCATTTTAAAATCAGAGTATTTAATAATATACTCGCAGAATATACAGCCTTTCATGCAAAAAGGTAGCTCCTTGTGTTGGAAAGCTGTAAAATATATTCCTTTATTCTTACCAACATATGTGCTACCGCCATTGCTTTCTGCACAGGGGACATTTTCTTCCCTAAAGTCCAAGTAATGATTTGTATCTGTTGGAGTGTTTTCTGTGCCTCATATTATCTACATGGACGGAATTCAGAGATCTACAGTCATCACTAAAAGTTATCCTCTCCAAGGTCACCTACACCGCTTACCTTGATCAGCTCGTAGGAAAGAAATAAATGCTGGTGGTTTTTCTTCCCCCGCTCTGTGTTGTAGTTTTAGAAGCTAAAGTATCTATTTTTAATCACAGTATTCATCATCCAATATGGTTTTGCTAATAGCCACTTCATTCTGCTAGTGGGGTATTTGAATATTTCGTAGACAGAAAATGAAAAATGTTGAGTATTAACTTAGTAAATATAGATTTTTATTTCAAGAAATGGATAACACAGTTTAGACTTGGGTGTAGCATGATTAATCATCTTTATTCAGTTTTCTTAACAGAACTTTCATTATGGTGCAGAGAGCCTAAATTCTATAGATGATAGGCATAAAGGAGGCTATTTTATATCAAAGATAGGCTCAATTACAACTGAATCATGAACCAACTGTCTTTATGAATTAATTTGAGCCACAGTGTTTCTCCTATTATATTTCTTCTTTTCCTTTTTCATTAGTAACATTTTGAAGTTGCTACTTATTTCAAATGTCCTAAATAGTTAAAGGAGATACACTTGGCCATTTTAATATCCCAGCTACTGCTAAATAATACTATAACATATTTGTTTTCAAGTAGGAGAAGTGATTCTAGTTTTTGCCTACATTTTAGACATCTATGGAATGACTTTGTTCACAGATATAGATATTATATTAGTGATGTCAAGTGATGTTTAATTTTTACAGAAAAAGTCTTCAACATTCTATGTGGAAGAAATAGAGGAATTTAAGAAATTATCTGAAAAATTATATGTTTATGTTTCAAACTGAGTTAGGCCTTAAAGATTATTCAGTCCCACTTCCTCATTTTAAGATGAGGGAATTGAGGCCCAGAGAAAGGAAATGAATTAGAATGTTAACACCAACTTCATCATGGAATTCAAAGTGGGAATGATATTTTTAAATAACATTTTATTTTTTTCTCCAATTACATGTAAAAACAATTTTTAATATTTGGGCTAGTTTTCTTTTAGTTCAAAATTCTCTCTTCCCCCCTCCCTGAAACAGAAAATTGAATATAGTTTGTACGTGTGCATTCATGTAAAACATTTCCATATTAGCCATTTTGTGCAAGAAAAATTGAACAAAAAAGATGAAAAATAGTACATATGCTTCAGACATCAGTTTTTTCTCTGGTGATTGACAGCCTTTTTCACCATGCGTCCTTTGGAATTGTCTTGGATCATTGTATTGCTAAAAATGGCTAAGTCATTCACAGCTGTTCATCACACAGTATTGCTGTTACTGTGTACAATGTTCTCCTGGTTCTGCTCCCTTCACTTTGCGTCAGCTCATATGAGTCTTTCCAGGTTTTTCTGAAATCATCTTTCTTCAAAACTCAATAATATTCCATTCCATTCATATCCCAAAACTTGTTCAGCCTTTCCCCAATCAGTGGGCATCCCCTCAATTTCCAATTTTCAATCACCACAAAAAGAGCTGCAAATAGGTTCTTCACCCCCCTTACCGCACCCACACCTTTTTTAAAATCCTGGATCAAAGGGTATGGACAGTGTTATAGCCCTTTGAGCACAGTTCCAAATTGCTCTCCGGAATTGTTCAATCAGTTGCCAATGCTGTCAACAAGTACGTTAGTGTCTCAGTTTTGCAGGAGTGATTTTTAATAATTGCATCATGTGACTGCTAACTAGAAGGAATCTTAAAGATCTATTTCATTTTCAAATGAGGAAACTGAGGCCCAGAGACATTAAGTGACATATATCTAATCATTTTTTATAATCTATCACTATTACTTTTGGTCTCACCTGTGGTACAGAGGGAGAGGAGTTATGTGCAACAATAAAAAAAGAAACCTTTTTTTTAAAATGGACTATTACAAGGAATGATTAATTTCAGGTTCCTGAGAAATGAATACCCTTAAAATTTAGGAAACTTGTGGTGTCTGATAGACAAGAGCAAGATATGCACTTTCTGAAGTCAGTGATCTAATGATCACTTTATTTGTCCTAAAACATAGTTCTGAACATAAACATAACATAAAAGCTGTTACTCCCCTGTTCCAGTGGCTCTGCATTGCCTGTAGGACAAAATACATATCCCTCTGTTTGGCATTTATAGTTATTCACAGTCTGTTTCCAGCCTGACTTTCTAGTCTTATTTGGATATTAGGACCCTTTTTCATTTTATATTATAGGCAAACTACCCAATTTGTTATACCCTATCTGCAATGTCCTGCCTCCCACCTTGGTAAAGACTAAATATACCCTTAGTTCTAGAATATGTTCCCTTCTCATTTATGTTTTAGAACTTGGTAGCTTCCTTCAAGGGCAACTCAACTGTGGCACTAAGTAGAGCACTGCTCTTGGAATCAAAAAGACTCTTCTTCACGAGTTCAAATTTGGCCTCAGGCCCTTACTAGCTATGTGGCCCTAGGAAAGTCACTTAATGCCATTTGCCTCAAGTTCCTCATTTGCCAAATGATCTGGAAGAGGAAATGGCAAACCACTCTGGTATCTTTGCCAAAACTACCCCAAAATGGGGTCATGAAGAGTTTGACATGACTGCAATAACCCAAGAATAGCAAAGCTTCCTTCAAGGTTTAACTCAAATGCCTTTAACTCAAATGTTTAACTCCAACTTGAGACCTTGGCTATTCCTTCAGATTTAGTACTCTCCCTTTCCTAAAATATCACTGCAAATATTTTGGTATTTACATATTTGTATATCTATTGCCCTACCTCTAATAGAACATAACCATTTTTTAGAAAAAAAATTTCCAATTTTATTAATCTGTTTTCAGTTTTCAACATTCACTTCCATAAATTTTAAATTTTCTCCCCCTCCCTCCCCATTCCTTCCCCAAGATGACATGAAATCTTATATGGACTCTACACATACATTCCCATTAAACACATTTTCACATTATTCATGTTGCATAAAAGAATTAAAATGAATGGGAGAAGCCATGAGAAAAAGAAAACAAAGCATAACAAAAGAGAAAGTAATTTGAGCCTTTTTGTGATCTTACTCCATAGTTCTTTCTCTGGCTGTGGATGATACTTTGCATCATGAGTCCTTTGGAAATGTTTTAGGTCCTTGCATTACTGAGAAGGGCTAAGTCTATCAAAAACAGTTCTTGCATGCTGTGACTGTTACTCTGTATAATGTTCTCCTGGTTCTGCTCACTTCACTCAGCATCAGTTCATATAAGTCTTTCCAGGTTTTTCTGAAGTCCACCTGTTTGTCATTTCTTATAACATAACAGTATTCCATTAGAATATAAACTTCTTGAGGAAAAGGATTATTTTTATTTTTATATTTGCATCCTCAGCATAGCACACCACTATTACACATGACTTTTGATTAAATGAGAGGAAACATATTTTTAGTTCAAATGTAGGCAGGGAATGTTCAAGTTTACTATTATCTACCTTCACTGCACTTACTTCTCTACCATTGATTTTTATATATAATGAGAGATAGTTTCTATTATTGCCTGGTAGACTATAAGTAAGCAATGGAACAACACAGAATTAGTCAAGGAAGGTCATACTTGAGAAGGCCCTAAGAGGTCATCCAGGCAAATTTCATTTTACCTGTGACGAAATTATGGTCAATAAACTTAAATAACTTGCCCAAGGTCACATAGATATGTCTTTCTCGATAAAACATTTTCCAGGGCCCTGGACTTGGAACCTTCCTGGAAGAATATGGTCTTCAGCAGATCACATTGGCGTCAGCAGGGCAGGAATAGAGCGAAAGTAGAGCTTATGAAGCCAGGACCTTCACGTATACATTTCTGTTCAAATGGGTAAATGTTGTAGTAGAGTGGATAGAACACTGGACTTAGAGTCAGGAAAAGCTGAGTTCCAGTTTTTCCTCAGTCACTTACTTACTAGCTGTATGATCCAGAAAAATTCATTTAACCTTTTTCAGCCTCAGTCTCCTCATGTGTAAATGGGGATAGACATATCTCATAGGGTTGTTGTTAGGATGAAATAAGATATTGTATGTAAAGTGTTTTATGAACTTTAAAAGAAGGTGTTTGTGTGTGTGTACGTATGTGTATGTGTGTGTGTATGTGTGTATGTATGTGTAACATATGTTAGCTATTGTTATTCTCCCTACGGGAAGAATACATTGTTTCATCTGCCAATGTAGAAATAATAAGTATGTTATAAGGTCAGAAATGGCATCTGTAGCATATAATCCATAATTATCAACTCTTCAAATTTATTTCTATTCTTTTTCCTTTGTAAATTTACTTCCATATTTTCTCCCCCAACTTTGAAGAGGAAATAAATCATATTTCCTTCCTACACAGGCCTCTTCCACCCCACCTCCCCCAACATCTGCTTTCCTATTCTTTACTCAAATGTAACTAAGGCTCTTTCCTGAGCAGGAGAGACTTTTACAGTTTGAGCCTCTCTGCCTCTGTAGGCACAGGCAGTAATTAGCCTCTCCCATCATATTGCTGGTTGATTCTCCTCCTTCCAGTTTCCTTTGTCTAGACTGTCACCATTGGACATGCTCAGGAGTTAATGTATTTAATAATGAATTGAAAACTTAGACTTCAGGAGATGCCAATGTGAATAGTTATAGAAAATATTTTCTTAATTCATTAAAAATCTGTATCCCAACTACCAACATTATTTATGATATTGTTGATTTTAAAATGTCTACCCAAGGAACCAGGATATTATACAAGTAAATATAAAGTAATAAAACAGAGGATATTAATCTATGAAGCCCATTATAGAGTTTAGAAGGTAGTGTTAACTTTGAGTGTATGTGCATGCACATATGTTTTTAAATAGATGTTGAAAGGGATACATTATATTAGAATAGATAGGAAATCAGGAGGAAAATAAGCCATTTACAACTTTTATGATGTTTTATTTTTCTCATTATGTTACACTTAAAAGCTACCAGTCACATAAAGTATATCATTGTGCTCTTGTTAGCTCAGCAGGATGTTTCCAGATGAATGAGTATCAAGGATTCTTTACCATGGTGAATTGCCTTACTTTTTTACTTTGCCTTGGCTCATAGGCATTTGTCTGTTCACATGTTATTGTCATGAAATAATGAGGACAGACCTCAGGAAATTTCTCTATTAACTGAATTTGCTGATGGAACAGTCCCAACACTGAACAGAAGAGTGTTATAAGCTCTTCATATCTGTGAATATTATTCGTTTACCTAGGTACCTGAAAGAGACAAGCGTTCTGAAATAGTGGATAGCATCTTGGACTAAGATTCAGGAAGACCTTGATTCAAAAACTGTGTCAGATATGTTTAATTTTGGGAAGGTCAATTAATCTCTCTAGACCTCAGTTTCTTTACATGTAAAATGAGGGGACTAGAATCCATCTAATCTGTGGTTCCCTTTATCTCCAAGTCTGTAATCTGATGCCTAGCATAAGATTGAATGCCTAGCACAATCAATTGGGAAAATTAAGTCCTAATACTATTCAACTTGCTTTTGGAGGATATTATCTACTTAAATGTACATCATTGACAAATACAGTATTTTGAGATGCTTAAGCCAGGGCAGAGCTTATATTTAAACTCTCATTCATATATCTTCTGTCACTGAAATATGTACTTTTCCCAAGCTACCCATGGGACAACACTCAATGTAATAGGAGAATGAACAAAGGCATTGGCTCTAGTGTAGGAAGACCTGTGCTAAAATCTAGCCTATAAACCTCATCACCTGTATGACCTTGCACAAGTTCCTAAAATTTCATGGGACTTTGTTTACTTATCTATAAAATGAAGTTGTTGGTCTAGACTGCAGTACCAAGGAACCTGCGGCCTCCAGGCCACATGTGGCCCTCTAGGTCCTCAAATATGGCCCTTTGACTGATTCCAAACTTCACAGGACAAAGCCCCTTAATAAAAGGATTTGCTCTGGAAAACTTGGACTCGGTCAAAACACTGCACCCCAAGTATCTATAAAGTTACAAGTTACCCATGTGGCTAGAGGGTTGCTAAGGTCTCTTCCAGTTCTAAATTCATATATCACTGCCTCACAAGCTGAGGAGCTTTCTATACTCACTACCATGATGGAGCACCCCACAGGGACTGAGTTAGCAGAATGAAACCCCAGGTAAGTAGAATTACTCCTGGCTTTGTGATTGGTTCCCAGAGGAGGTCAAACCTGACTCTATAAATTTTTAAAGTGTTTATTATTATTGAACATACTGTATGGCATATAATGTCTCAAAAAATCATAGAGTAGAGAAACTTGTGACTTAATTAAGCAACTGTTTCCCTATCCCAAGTCCCAAATAATTGGACTGGAAAAGATAGAATTAAAAACAAAAACTAAAGGGAGTTGGGGCAGCCAGGTGGCACAGTGGATAGAGTGCCAGCACTAAATTCAGAAAGATGAGACTTCCTGAGTTCGAATCTGGCCTCAGATACTTACTAGCTGTGTGACCCTGGGCAAATCATTTGCTCATTTGTAAAATGAGTTGGAGAAGGAAATGACATGCCACTCCAGTATATTTGCCAAGAAAGCCCCAAATGAGTCTACATACCTGAAAAACAACTGAGAAAACAATAAGAGGTTGATGTCTAAGATAAGTAGAAAGACAGTGACAGAGCACTGAGCTGACCTTAAAGTGTTCAATTCTCCACACCCCAATGAATGACATCTGAGGGAACTGACATATTTGATTGTCAGATATTAAGAAAAATTAATGATGAACAGGAATATTGCCACTGGATTGAAAGGCAAGAGAATAATGGTGAAAGAGGTACATGTAGGTCCATGAGATTAAGTTCAGTTCTTAGAAAAATTCTCCAATATATTATTAGTTACACTAGTGAGTATCTAGGAAAGAAGATGATAATCTAAATCTAAATCTAAAGAACTAATTTGGTTTCCTCAAGAATAAGCCATAGCAGAAGAACTACATTTCTGTTTTTGACAAGTTAACTAAATTGGTAAGTCAGGAGTGTGCTATGGATATAGTTGACCTAGATCTGAATAAAGCATTTGACAAAACATCTCAGGCTGCTCTTATGAGGGTGGGAAATGGAGACATGGGTTAGATGGTAGTAAAGTTAGGAAGATTAGAACTCGACTGAATGTCAGAGCTGTCATTTGCAGTTTGCTTTCTTCTGGAAAGAAGGTCTCCCAGGGAAGACTTCAAGATCTCTACTTCACTCTACGATTTCGAAGAACTTGATTTGTGACTTCAATAATAGCTTAAATTTCACATTCATCAGACTTTTAGAGGACAGTATACAAAAGAGATTTAATATAATAGATCAGAATTAGGATCCAAAAAAGACAGATTAGAACACTGAGCTAAATAAAAGAAGGTATAATTGAAGTGATAGTGACTAGACCTATGAGTTTATTAATAAAAAAAAAAAAACTCCTGTGTGATGCTGAGACATCTCCCAGTTCAGATTATTGCCTTTTCTGCAACATATAGTCTTGGGAGTATTCTAGAGCATTTGGAGGCTATGTATCTTTTTCCAGCGTCAAACAGCCAGTATGTGTCAAAGGGAGGACTTCAACTTAGTTCATCTCTCTCCAATGCATTAAATCTGCCTGGTTCAAGATGAAATTTTATAGAGCTAAATGTAGAGTAAGACCAATAATAGAATCAGTCTTAGAGCTGAAAGGAACATTAGAAAACATATAGTTCATTTTCTTCATTTTGCAGAGAAAGGAAACTGGGGCCCAGAGAGGGTAAATGATTAGTCCAAGGTCATACAGTTAGTAAATGGCAGCTGGCTTATGAATATAAGAAAACTCAGTGTTCTTTCCACTGCATTCTGCTGCCTCCCTAAGTTCAGTCTTAGGCTTGAGATAAAAATAGAATCAACTCCAGAAGGTTAGACAGTAGTTTGTCTGGGAAAAGACCTCTTCACATTATTTTTTTTAATTTTTAAAAAGTTTATTTTATTTTCAATTCACAGAACAAAACAAGCATTTCCATAACACAGTACAATAACAAAGAAGATTGTACATGAAACTGCAAATCTACCATGTACAACTTACTATTCCCTACAAATATACAACAAAGTTATCATGTAAATTTCTTTTTTTAACCATCCTTCCCCCCCCAGAAATGGCTACCACATATATATATGTACATATGTATATATATATATATATATATATATATATATATATATATATATATATACACACACACACACACACACACACGCACATATATGCATGTATGTATATTATATATGTAAAATTATTCTACAGATACATAGCATCTTTTTATATATACAGCATTTCTATAGATAGAAAGACAGCATCTTCCTTTATATGTCTTTTATTTTTAATTTGGGTATTTATTCTTATTCTTAATTCCCTAGGTTGTACCTGAACGTGCAAGCTATCACATGACCCTCCTCCCATACAGATACACATGCATACATCATATACACTGACCATCTTGCCACTTCTACAGGGCTCCTATACCTTAATTTTTAAAAATGATATTGCTTGTTCTAGGTGACATCATTATGCTAGGGAGCTTATATGTGGCTTTATAGGAGGCATAAACCAAAGTCCAATAGCAAAAATACTGTGAACTCAGAGAAATAAATATTACAAATAATAAAAAAGTCAATCACAAAGTACATGCAACATATTACCAATAATTTTACCTATATGCAAAATGGTGTAAAAAACATCATCTAGAGTTTGTATGACCAGATGTGAAGCCTGGATGTTTGTGGTAAGAGAAAGACATGTGGAAAGATGGATAGTTTGAGCACTACACTTATACCCACAAAATATTAAAATGTCTAGTAGATCTGCAGTGTACTATTTTTATTTTTTATGGATGATTTTGGGACAGCTGGGTGGCACACAGTGGGTAGAGTGCCAGACCTGGAGTTAGGAAGACCTGAATTCTAATCTACCCTGAGATACTTACTAGGTATACGATCCTGGGAAAGTCACTTAACCCTGTTTTCCTCATTTTCCTCATCTGTAAAATGAGCTGGAGAAGGCAATAGCAAATCATTCCAGTATCTTTGCCAAGAACACCCCAAATGGGGCCACAAAGAGTCAGATTGGACTAAACAACAAAAAATTTGGATGATTTATGGGAAGACAAGAATTGCATTGCATAAGAAAAGCTAGGTGACGAGATAAGCACTATTAAGGAGGATGTCATGATAGAGAAGATCCAGGTTAAAAAGAAGTATCAAAATCATTGAAAGATTTTTATTGTGGGACATTGCTAAACTTAATTGCATAATTAATTTTTAGAGAGAAGTACAACTTCTTTTGTTGGAAATAAGTGAGTATGAAGAATTTTTTATTGAACTTTGTATTCATTGTTTATGTAGGGCATGTTCCTTACAGATCAAAGGTTGGTTGGTTTGTTTAGAATTGGTGAAAGTATCAAGCTGAGATTAAAGTCAGCTGTAGTGTTGTTGTTTTCAATTCTAATAAATTGAGGACTAAGGAGAAGTCAATTTTTTTTAATGACTGAGTCAAGAATAGAAAATCTGATGTTTTCCAAGACTTGCTGAAGTTATAACCACTTCTCTGTGGTTCATTGAAAACAGATTATAATTCTGGTGGGGTCAGTCCATGGTAGATTAAATAGATTGAAAACTAGAGAACATTGATTTAGTAATTATAGATGCTCCCCTAAATCACTCTATAAGAGTTGCCTTTTGACAGTTTTCCCAGTAGTTTATTAAAATGGTAATTTGTTTGGGATCAAGTCAAATAATTAGAACTCATTGTTAGACATCAAAGACCAAGTGATGTAAATCTTCCAAATAAAGTTCTGTATCTTTTTATGCTTAGGGATTGATGGGAAGAATGAGGATCCATTATGATGGTATTCCTAAGTGAGCCTTCAGTATGTAGCTTTAGAAAGGATCTTGGACAGAATTGTTTTGTGACCATGAGTACATTAAACCAGTATTTTCATGATTCTTGACAGGCATTGGTACATGCCTGCTCTTGATCAACTCTCATGGTCATGCTACTGTCTTCCCCACCCAGACCAGCAATAAAGGACAGGGCCAGCCATCGGCTGGGACTGGACATATGTGTTCATTGTCTAGATTATAGTTTCTCAAGGAGAAAGACAAGCCCTGATCTAAGAGAGACCACAAATACCAGGTTAATCATGCAGAGCCAAGCATAAGATATTAGGTGTCTTTAATATTTTATGAATATCACCAGGGATGAAAATAGCATGCAGGATCCAAATTAGAGGCTTACGTTAGTACCAGAGAATCACAGTTAGGGGTAGATAAAGAGAAGAGGTTAAGAATCTAACAGAAGGTTGGTGTACCATGAATATTAGAAGGGCTCAAGTTTAGCCTGAGGAAATTTGCTGAACTCAGCATCTTATAGGTTACATGAATTTTTTGTTGAATGTCCAAAATTATGGAGTCAGCTTTGTTGTTTATCTTGTACTAAGTAGGTATCATCTGGACAGCTCTCTGTGAAATAACGTGGTACTTCTGAAGAGCATTGAAATCGTTGATATCAGACAAGTCCAAATACTTGTGATGTTATTTGCTTCTTTTATTATCTTTAACCAGTTACTCTATATTTCTGGGCCTCCGTTTCCCATCTATAAAATGAGGGGTTAGAGTAGATAATCTCTGAGGTTCTTTCCAACCATGAATTCACAGTTCTACCCCTGATAGAATGCCTTCACAGAATATACCATCTATTAAAGGAGTACTTAAAAACCCATGGTAGATAGCAGCTGAATAGCTGGCTCCTTGAAGTCATGAGAATCACATAGAGATTAGGTTACAGTGAAGTCATTGTGGTCAATCAGTCCAAAGATATCTATCCAACCTACCACATGAGAAACACTGTGTACTAAAGCAATGTTAAGTCATGCTTCTGCCCCAAGACAAGATGACGTACAAAGTGAGACAAATTAGTGGAATAGGAAACAATTATTCATGTGGTTAGTGGGACAAAAAAGTTATCAGATGGCTCTGCATTAAGAAATGTATTAGATTTACCTAAGCAAAGAAAGTTGTTCATATAAGAGAATTATTGCAAGTCAAATTACAGAAACAAGAATTTGAGTGGTGAGGAATTGAGGGAGTAGCGAGTCTTCTGGTTGGTGTTGATAGAGGGGAGATAAGAGAAGAAAGTGAAGTTGGGGTGATACTGTGGAGGGCTATAAACATCAGGTTTGGGCTTTATTCTGAGTCATAGTCAGTAAAGGTTTTGGGGTAGCTATGTGACAGGAGTAGAGGGAAATTTTCAGAAAATAAGTCTGTTGGTGTTATGCTGAATAGAAGCACTTTGGAGCCTTCTTACAGGTACCTTTAGCCCTTTTGCATTTGCCAAACCTCATTAAGATTTTGGTTATGATATCTAGGAACAAATGGTTAAGATAAAGATTTGAGTCATTAATCTTCATTCAATTATGAAACAGAAAGGTTGTGCTATATGCTTAGTTGTAGCCCCTGCTAAAGAAAAATAGCACAAAGGTATAGCAGTCTATATAAGTGATAGGAGGGAAAGTTTGATGATAGCATTTTATTCCAGGTATGGCAACAACATTTTATTCAGGTATGGCAATGGATTGAAGGGAAACCCTAACAAGAAGAGAAGTGATAATAGATCTCTCTTTCTTCATACTCCCACCATATGCCTACTCTTCTATTCCTACTCTATCTCCCAATTGCAGCACCCATGAACAACCAACCTCCCAAAGTACAGGTGCCCAAACTCAAGATAATCTATGAGTCCTCAGCCTCTAAAAACTATGCCTCAAAAGCACCCACCAATTCATTTGCCTTTAATTGTCATCCAAACAATATATTAGATCAAAACAAGAGCATGTTGAAGTATCTTAATAAGTGGAAACAAAGTATTTTCCCCAACTACATAGAGTCAACTAGAGCTTCTACAGGAAGTGTGGGCACACAAATAAAGCACATGTAGTGAACATGTGGAGAAGAACACCTAACATGTTGTAGGGATCACTAATGACATCATTGCACTGTTCCCACCAGACCTGCACCAAGCTCATTTGACATTCTCTTCTGGGTATTTTATTGCTCTGCCAAAGACGTCATCTCTACTACCTCTAACTTCTTGCTGAGGTGAAATACAAGAAATAGGGTGTTTCCATGCTTAATTTAAAACCTGTAAACTTCCTTATACTCTTTAAAAGCAAAAAAAACAAAACTCAAAACCCTACTCATGTTCTCGGATCACAAGTCTCTACAGTTTTGTTCCCTCAAAGTCTTGGCTACCAAGGCATTATATCTCCCTAGAAGGAAAGTTTAAGCTGCCAATGTCTAACTTTTTTTTTCAAGTGTCTAACTTTTAACAAAAAATAAGGTTCTCCTTGGACTCAAGTCCCTTACCCAGAGACCTCACATTAGCTTAGGATATTATTCCATATGTTTCCCTTTTTCATTTCAGAAGACCAAGCTATAAACTGAGTAATAGCTATTTACTGAAAAATTATCAAACAGCTCTAGTTTTTAAAGCCTAAGTCTTTTTTCTCCTGTAGATGAAGATGAAAGCATAACCAATGCCAAACCCAGAGGAAAAGTCAGTTATTGTCTCTACCCAGTCACATTCCTGGCCCTCTTGTGTACAGACATAAACACTCAAAGTCAGAAACAGGCTTAACTATATACCTACCTAACCCTGCCACAAAGAGCAAATATGGTTGTGGTGATTCAAAGGGAACAATCACCACTCCAGTATCTGGAATTAACCTTTTCCCTTGGAAGACTGGATTTGGTCCATCAAAGGTGGCAAGCTATCTCAGGGTTACTGGCACATTTCATCCATCAGAATTTTTCAGGTAACATAGCAAATGTGTCTTGATTCTAGGCATACTCTACATTTGTATATTAAGTTCTAAAATGACCAGCCAACCAGTTCCACTAAAACAGTTATAGGTATCCTCATTCTTTATAAACTCTGAACCTCTCGCATTTTTTTCATCCTCTCATATGAGATTTAGTTTAAAATTGAAGTTTTCTCTAGAACCAATGGAAAATTTAATATTTGGCAGATTCTATAAATCAACAGGATAGTTTTCAATTATTTGTCATTTTATTTTTGTGCATATGTGTGTCCATTAATGAATAAAAAGTCAGGTTTCCATAAAAAAAAGCCTATCCATTTACCTATAACATAGGTTTATAATGCAGAATGTTTAATTAGAGGAGAAAATACAACATACTTGATGTATTCTAATTCTGATTTGTGTGGGTATCTTCTAGTGTGTCATGATGCCTGGTTTCATTTAATTTTCCACTTAGATTTTTTTTGGTTGGTTTACCAACTACCTTGACATCTTTTTAACTGGGAGTGGTAAGAGACAGCAAGGTGATTTGTTAGAGCATTTCCCATGGAAATCGTATTCCAAAATGTGAAACTAAATTTAACAGATGAAACTATAGCCAATATGTCCCATGTAATTGAAGAGTGCAAATGTCAGAGGAGAAACCATTTTCTAATTGAAAAAGATAGTGTTGAGAAGTAGAAATGCCATCCAGAAAAAATAAATAGCCAGATTGCTACCTGTTAAAGGAAAGAATCCTTTTTTTCTTTTGTAATAGATACTTTTCAAAAACCAGGAGACAAGTGGATTGTGAAACTCTGTAGATGATACCTTTAGAACATTTTTAGAATGAAGATATGAGTGGGTAGAGGAAATTAAAATAGTGAAGGTAGACTACTCTTTTTAAGAGTTTCACAAATGAAGGCAGGGGGAGATGTAGACATCCCTGAGGGACTGTACAAAGGAATATCAACTTAACATGTGGTATAATGAATAGTGCGCTAGCTTTGAAGTCAGAAAATATGAGTTTCAATTTTACCTTTACTATTACTTCCTATATGGCCTCCTCTGGATTTTAGTCTCCTCTATAAAATCATGTAGATTTGATGATCTTTGAAAGTCCTTTCCAACTCAAAATTGATGATCCTTTGATCCCTCCTAGATTAAAGTTCCAAGTGAAATATGTTTTCCTTACCTCCCTCAGTCTTTCTTCCATATTGACTTGGCTGACCATTTTTTTTCACAATTGCATGTTTTAAGCTATTGAAGCACCAGGATTTGCGGGACAGCCTGTATATAAATACAAAATAATTTTGAAGGAACATTAGCTGGGGTTTGTGGATGCTTCATGCAGAGATAGTATTTAAGTTGAATCTTTAAGGAAACTAGGGATTTTTAGAGACAAAAGTGAAGAGGAAAAGCCTTTCAAGAATGAGTAAGAGACAACCAGTGAAAAGTAAAGACAAGGAGATAAGAGATCTATAGATGAGCAGAATTCAGAAGGCCAGCTTGGCTGGACTCAGTCATACTCAGGATAATAGATTCATTTCCCTTTTGCTGATAGTGACAAATAGGCAGAACTATTTTTACATCTAAATGCTATCTATCCTCCAAAATTTTTGAATATTTTTCTCATTCTTTTTCCCCTTGCGTACCAAAGCCAAAAGTAAATGGAAGCTTTCCATTGGTTAGGGGATTTATTATTGTTTCAAGCAAGAAATTATAAGTGGAAGAAATATGAAGGGGAAATAAATGCCTTCTACTGTTGCTCCTAGCCCCTTGTGTAAGAGGATAGTCAAGAACTAGCCAGAGTGTATGTGGTCCCACATACACACAACCTATTCCTCAGCAGGTTCATCTTCTACTGAGGATAGGACCTTGGACAGGACAGAAATGTGAGTAAGACCTTAAGAGATTTTATTCTGAATGACTGAAAGTGTGTTGCAAAAGAAGTTGCCAAGAGTTTCAAAGAGTGAACTACTATTCAAAATGCAATCGACAATCTGTAATTTGAAGAGAATATGTTAACAAACAAGGATACGTGTTTTATCATGTAGAGATACAACCATCAGCTCTAGGTTCCAGTGCTGTCTGTAGAAGGGATTATCATTTAAGCCCCATAAAAATTCACTGGAGCTAAGTTGGCTGGAAAAGTGAGTGTCTTTTGTCTTCTGTATTTTGACAGGTAATTTAATGGCTAAATTAAAGTTATATAGGTGCACTTGAATATCAGAAAAGCTGAATAAGGGATTGCCATATAAAATGTAGCCCTGGAATATGATATAGATCTTACTCAGTATAAGTCATATTTAGTACTGTAAGAGATTTAATAGGTTTTAATTCAACTCACTCATTTTACAGGTCAAGAAACTAAGCCTCAGGACATAAAGGACTTGCTCAGAATCCCACAAGTAAAATAGCAGAACCAAAATTAACACACAAATCCTTGGCTCCAGATGGAACATTCTTTCTGAAGGGCAGCATGGTATAGTAGAAAGAATATTGGATTTTGAGTCAGAAGACCTGAGTTTGAAACTCGAATTTATTTCTTACTATGTTGCAACTTTTGGAAAATTATTTTTGCTTCAATTTTCTCATTTGTAAGATGACCATAAAAATGAGATGATCACTAAAGTCTCTTACACTTCTGAATACTATAAAATAAGTGAATGTTATGTTTAAATACGGTGAGAAATGCCCTTCCACTCATAGAATTTCAGGAAGAGCCCTCAGAATCTGTCTGGCCCAATTGATACCTAGCCAGGAATTCTCTCCCTAATATTATTGACAAGTAGGTCAACAACTTCTTAAAGATCTCCAGTGAGCAGGAACCCACTAATTCCTGAGGTAGCACATTGCATTTTTGGAGAACTCTAATGATTAGAAAGTATCTCCTTACAATAAGCCTAAATCTGCTTCTCTGAAATTACCACTTGTTGCTTTAACTTCTACCCTATAGAACTAAGCAGAGGATGTCCAATCCCTCTTCAGCATAACAGCCTTCACTTGAAGACAGTCATTGATTTCTTTCACCTCTCATATTGTCTCTTTTCCAGGTCACATATTCTGTTTTCAAAGCTTCAGGTGCTATGATTTCAAATACCTTCATCGTCTGGATCATTTTCATCTTCTGTGATAGGATGGAATAGTCAACATCTTTCCTAAAATGTGACCCTAGAGACTTCAGTAGTTTGCCGAGGGCACAGGAAAACAGATCTATATTCTTCCTTGTTCTGAATACTGTGCTATTCAACACAGCCTATAATATCATTAACTTCTCAGTTGCCCATGTAAATTAACTGATTAACAGCAATAACTATATAGAGTTTCCAGTCTAGTAAACCCCTGAGATATTATTCACATAACTTACTTTCTATCCATGTTTTCCCTACCCTGTTTTTATAAGCTAATTTTATAAACCCATGTACAGAACGTTAGGTTAATCTCATCTTCTGGGATCTGTCACATGGTTTCACACTGTCAGGATATTTTGGAATCTTGCTAACTCTCTAAAATTTCTATCATTTGAAAATTTAGTAAGCATACTTTCTCTACCTTTATCCAATTCATTAATAAAAAAGACATAATAGCACTGTACTAACATAAGATCCTTAAACCATTCAATGAAAGATATCACATCTAGTTGACATCAATTCATTAACATTTACTCTTCAAGTACATTCACTCAAACAGTTAGAACTAACTATTATCATGTAGCTCACATCATTAAATGCCTTGTTGAAATCTAAATACATTATGGCAATAGCATTCCCCTGATCCACCAGTCTGGTTACTTCATCAAAAGAGGAAATGAGGTCAATTTAGAATGACCTTTCCTTAATAAAAAAAAAAAATACTGGTTTTCAATGGTCACTGCGGAAAGTGTTCACAAGCTATCCCTTTAATAATGTTTTTATGGAATTTGCCTAGGAATGGAAGTCAAACCCCCTAGCCTATAATTTACAGGCCCCATATTCTTCCCATATTTTTTTCAAAATTAAGCCACCTCTTTTAGGTTTGTGGTATTTCTTCCAACCAACAGGTTTTCATAGATAGTACTCATCAAGTTCTTTCAATACCCCAGAATATATTTCCCTCAGGGTCTGATCCCTGAACTCACTGAAGAAGACAAAGTACTCTTTCCCATTTATCTTTAGTTTCACATCCCTATTAAGCATTTTTTTCTATCTTTCTCAGACCAAAGATCATTCTCCATGAAAAAGAAAACAGAAAAAGTAAAAATTAAACAGTTTTGCCTTTGCACTACCATCTTTTATCATCCCATCTTCCTGAAGAATAACTCTTCTCCCTTTTCTAATCTTCCTTTTGCCCCCACCATAGCTCTAGTTTTTCTTTTCTCTTTTGTTGTCATGAATATTTTCATCAGCTCAGTTTTTCTGGACTTTGGCACTCCTGATTATTTCTGCAGAACTGTGCTACTCTTGTAGGGACAGTTAGGTGGCCTGAAGTCAGGACGATCTGAGTACAAATCCAGCCTCAGACCCTTACTAGCTGTGTGAACCTGGACAAGTCACTTAACCCTCTGTTTGTCTCAGTTTCCATATCTGTAAAATGGGGATAGTAATAGAAGCTACCTCCTAGAATTGTTGTGAGGATCAAATGAAATAGTAACTGCAAACTGCTTAGCACAATGCCTGGCACATAGCAAGTGCCATATAAATTTTTTGTATTAACTATCTAAAATTAGTAGCAGCAGCAGTAGTAGTAGTAGTAGTAATAGTGGTAGTAGTAGTGGTGGTAGCAGTAGTAGTGGTAGCAGTAGTAGTGGTAGTAGTAGTAGCGGTAGCAGTAGTAGTGGTAGTAGTGGTAGTAGTAGCAGTAGTAGTAGTACAACCTGTTATTTTCCCTAGATCCTATCCTCTATATGGGTCTTCTCAAAAACTTCTAAGTCTAGAAGAGCATTTCTTCTTGTCATTTCCTCAGCCTTTTAAAGACTGAAAGTATCATTTCATTAAAATCAGCTATCTCCATAAAGTGGGTCTGCTTTTGGAAGAGATGAAGCTCTAGCAGATTTCCAGATAAAGTCTCCCATCTTAAATCATATGTGTCTGTCTTGGACTTGTGATATGTTTCCTGAACTCTTAATTCCTACTTTTGTCCAAGTGATTTTGTTTTGTATTTCTATGATCATCCCTTTTGTTCTTTCTCCCATCACATCCCTTACTTCCTGGGTTTCAGGATTTCATGTATTTTAAATATATAATGTAACTCCATTGCCCCTTTTTATCTTTCATGTTCTTTTTCTAATTCTAAAGCCATATTTTCATTGCAAACTATATCTTACTAAGTCTCAAGGTCAATGAGACCAGATTTTCCTTGTTAACAATTATGATACATACTTCAACCTATTAACCCATTATACATTTGTATGAAAATATCATTGCTTTCTCTCTTCTTACAAGTCATCTGCTGTGGATTTTATTCCTTTTTTTCTCTTTGCAATTCTCTATGATATCCTTCTTTGCAAATAGATGAGGATAATTTTCCCCTTTCTCCTTCCTCTTCAGTTTAAAACTTTCTTGCTCAGATTTGTAAGACTCTGGGCTAATAAATCTTTACTAATCCTAGTTAACACAGTGATAACCATTGTCATTTATGCCTTCCTTTGAACGTTGCTGAATGATTTCTTACCTGGTAGTTCTTCTTTCTAGTCTAGGTCCATATTATCACTCCTTCATATTCAAGAATTCATTATGTCTGTATTTTAAGTTAGACCCTCAGAAGTTGTTGTCGTTCAGTCATTTTGTTCAGTAGTGCTCAACTCTTCATGGCCCCATGTAGAATTTTCTTGGCAAAGATATTGAAATTGTTTGCCAATCCTTCTCCAACTTATTTTTACAGATGAGGAAACTGAGGCAAACAGGGTTAAGTGACTTGCCCAGGGTCACACAGCTATTAGGTATCTGAAGCCAGATTTGAATTCTCAAAAATGAGTCTTCCTGCCACTATGCCAATTGGCTGCCACACCTTATTCAATTATTCATTTCCTAAATGTGTCCTATTCTGAATCCCTTATAGTCAATTGAAAGTAACGAAAATGACACCAGCTTTGTTCCCAAGAGTTAACACATGGTGGGGGCAGCAGTTATCACATCCTGAATATACATCCCCAGGAACACAGCAAAGTTCTCTGTTGTTTTGTCAGGTCAGCATGTAGCCTTCAGACCTTCTTAACACAGTGATAACCATTGTCACTTATGCCTTCCTTTGAACGTTGCTGGATGATTTCTTACCTGGTAGTTCTTCTTTCTAGTCTAGGTCCATATTATCACTCCTTATAATAAAAAGAACTGCTTCCTTCTGAGAAATCCCAGCTTATCCACATCATCAAATGAGCATTAATATAGGAACACCTTCACATGTTTTACTCCCAGTAGCTCCAAGAATTTAGTCATCCTTTTTCCCTTCTTTCTCTATTACCTTTTGTGTCTTCCAGGGCAGCTGGGTGGTGCAGTGGATAGAGCACCAGTCAGGAAGATCCAAGTTCAAATCTCACCTCAGACATTTGACACTCATTGGCCAGGTGACCTTGGGCAAGTCACTTAACCCCCATTGCCTCGTCCTGGGTCATCTCCAGTCATCCTGATGAGCATCTGGTCACTGGATTCAGATGGCTCTGGAGGAGAAGTGAGGCTGGTGACCTGCACAGCCCTCCCTCACTCAAAACAAAGTCAAGTGCAAGTCATGTCATCATTTCTCTGATGGCATGGTCTTCTTTGGCAACAAAGGACAAACACACACACGGTGTCCTCCAACCATCTATTTAGTATTCCTCTGTTGGTTTGCTTTAATTTATCCTGTCAACATCTTGTTTCTACCTCATTTTTATGCTGTATTCCCTGTGAGTTCCTTAAAAACAAGGAATGGTCTTTATTTCAGGGTTTTTTGTTTATTTGTTTTCATTCCTCCATATACCTGGTGCTTAGCACAGTGCCTAGCCCATGGCACATAGATGCTTAATTCACCTTCTTCTTCTAAGTTCTTCTTCCATTCTTTTGAATATATTATTCTCCCTGATTTTTGCAGAATAGGAAAGTATTGCCTTCTTTAGGAAAGACATTAATTAGCACTTTGCACTATGTAGATGTTGCTTGGTAATGGCAAAAACATAAATATTATGTACTTTCTGTAAGTTTTTTAACACAATCCTTTGCCCTCTTTTGCTAGTTTTTATTTCTTTAATGTGGTTTTACATTTTATTTATTTAGCTAATCTTCTGCCAACTAATGTATACTTCCTGAATGCCAGGGCTGTTAACTGAGCTGGGGTCTTCTGAGTCAAGTGTGATTTACTTCTTGCGACCTTCCCTCTGCTATAAAGTGAAGCTATCAGGTCTGGTTCTACTATTTGACAATATAGTGCATTGCTGCTTCCTCATAATATAAATAGCTTCACAGGCCTCAAACCTGTCAGTGAGTTAGGGGAGTATCTACCACAAATATGTATAAGCTTCCTTCCAGCAGAATGGGTGGATGAGAACAGTTTGTTGCAATGGCAGTCAAGGCAGCTGAAGCAGGTGCTGTGGAGTGCTTAGTCTTAGAGCTTGGTCAGACATCAAAGACAGCATCCCAGGTCATCGCCAATCATTTGGACTTTTGTCTTGGCCCTGGACTTTGTGGACTCTGGGAGAGTGAGGCTGATGAATGTACAACTCTGCCTCACTGATATACAATTCATGAGCAAGTCAAGGCATCACCCCATGATATCACTGGTCCTCTGAAAACCAAGGCCAAATAACAGTTAAAAATCCAGTTATTCAGTTAGATCTAATCATCCACCTTCTTTCTCTTTGTTCACTGACCTTCCTTGTCTATATGACTTTCATCTCTTTTGTAGTAATGAAGTAGGTTATGTATAGTACTCAGTCCCACCTTCTTGTTCAGGGTCATTGGGCTAGCAGAACAAGCATGGCAGTTTATTTGGCCAAAGTAGTAAGTCACTACATTAAGAACATAATATTCATTACAGCAACTTGAGATAAGGTCATTGTTCCAAAGCTGGAAGGGACCTTAGAGACCAGCTAGTATAACCCCTTCATTGTGCAAATGAGGTAACCGAGGCCCATTGAGGTTAAGTGACTTGCCTAACGTCACATGGGAAATAAGCATCAAATGCAAGATATGACTTTGTCTTCTGACACCAAGTTCAGCTCTCTTTTTCCTGCGCCAGTTTTCCATTCTTCTTGGGAAATACTGCCAAGTGCCTAAAATTTCCCTTGTCCCTGTCTTCTGCTTTCAAATTCAATAAATTCAAAGAGATGAGTGGGGAAAGGTCTATTTGGCTTATAGGTGGCACCTGGAATTACAGTGAAGTCATAGCTCAATACATGTTGTGTTGAGTTGTTTTTCAGTCAAATCCAACTCTTCATGACCTCATTTAGGGTTTTCTTAACAAAGATACTGGAGCAGTTTGCCTTTTGCTTTTCCAGCTCCTTTTACAAATGGGAAACTGAGGCAGACACACAGTTAGCAAATATCTGAAGTGGGATTTGTACTCATCCAGAGGAATCTCCAGGTCCTGTACCCTTTGATTTGATACTGCCTGTTTACTTTCCTTTCCTCTCATTTATAGAATTTAGACCTAGAATGGACCTTAAAGATAATTCTGTCATTTACAGATAAGATAATTCAAGACAAAAAAGGAAAGGTGAGGGACCTCCTCCCTTTACTAGAGATAGTAAGAAGATAGAGATAGTAGAAGGCGAACACAGAGGTCTCTAACTCCAGACACCCTCTTTATTGTCCTCCCCCCTTTGCCTTTCCTTCTTCCCTCGTTATTCTCTTATTCTCTCTCTCTCTCTCTCTCTCTCTCTCCTCTCTCCCTTTTCACTCTCCACTAATTATTAAATTCACTTGAAGAATTTTATACACATCAAATTAGATTAATTTATTAAAATGTATATTCCTAATATTTAAATTTTAACATAAAGTGAATTGAACATTTTTTCTATTTTTTTTTCCCTCAAAAGAAACAAACAAAAACAAGTTGGATGTAAATTTTCTTTTACTTGTTTATGGCCCTAGGTTGGTTTTTTTGTGGATCAGTGGTCCCCAGTGGAAAGAAGTTTCCCTCTCCTTGATATGCCTTTTGACAGTCTTGTCACAAGTTATTGTGTTCATTAAAATCTACTTAAACACATTCCTTTGGTTAACACAACCTGAGCTGTTCTCTTCTCATTATAGTTATGACTAGACCTGGGAGGTCAGAGGGAGTGGGGATTAATAGGCCCATTAATTCTTTAGTTCTTGACCTACTCCCAAACACATACACACTCAATTTCATGGGATTACATATAGTGACAATGAAACAAATACAACACTCAGTTTTTATGGGCCTATTCAGAAGAGATGATTCATCTAGTCAAAACTAAGATAGGACCACTGGGTCTTCTTCCAGAGTAGGGAATATAGATGGTGATATAAGTGCTTATCCCCTCCAAGGAAGAAGGCATGGGGAGGAGTAAAACTTAGCAATAAGATGGTAATGGGAAATATATTTTGGGCAGTTAAAGGGTTTAATGACGGCCTTGTTTATCAAGTCAAGGTCTAACTTGGAGTAGGCTTGGAGGAGGAACTCTGGATTTGAAGTGCCTGATGGTTATACCTAGCTGCAGTATGGAGCAAGTCCAAGACCTTGCTCACCTGCTAGGCTCTGCTCCTTGAAGTATGTAACAACGGGGGTATAGATGTCCAACAAGGACTAAGGGGCCATTTCCCTGCTCAGCTACTCATTTGGTCAGGAGACTCAGGGTCAGTGCTTGGGAAGAAACAGTTGACATTCCTGAGAGAATTTCGATTCCTGAGAGAATTTTGACCATATCACTCACACATACACACATACATGCTAATTTAAAAATTTCAGTTGCTTAACTGAAAAAGAAAAGTGAGAATCAGGAGACCTTGCGTCCTAGTTCCTGCCATGACCTTAACTCTTAACCCCTATTTCCTCCTCTCTAAAATGACAAGGCTGGACAAGGTAATGACTTTGACTCTTTTCTACAGTCTAATAGTCTGATTTTCTAAGACTTAGGTTCTATGTAACCCATTTTGGTAAAAGTAGACTGATGCTTCCCCTTTGACTTTCGGTAAATCATTTCCCCTCTCTGGGACCTCAGTTTCTTCCCAAATAAAATGAAAGAGTTGAGCAAGGTCATCCTTAAAGTCCTTTCCAGCTCTAATATGTCATGAACTATTTTCCAATAGTGAAAACATATATGGTATTTTTAGTACTAAATATATATATATATCTTTAATGTATGTTGTTTAAATCCAAATATCAGAGGGCATCTGGTCCAATCTATACCAAAGTTAGAACTTCCTCTACAGCATTACTAACAACTGGCCATCCATCCTCCCTATGAAGACTTCCCATGACAGAGAATACCATACCTCCTAAGGAAGCCTATGGCATTTTGGCATATTTTTAATTATTGGGAAAGTTTTTCCTCTTCTGTTGAATCTAAACTTGCAATTTCAACCTACTGATTTTGGACTTTTTTTCCATCAAGAGCAGGTAATTTATCCTCTTTAAATGTCATTTTATTAGATTCAGCCCATAATTCTAGGCCATCAAACCTCTGTTAGCTCTCTCTCCCATCTTGGCATCATCTTCAAATTAACTAAATATGCTTTCTATGTCTTGATCTCAGTCCTTGATAAAATTGTTGGATAGCATAAATTTCTAATCTCAGATGGCTATAATCAATGTGTAAAATTTTCCAAAATGAATTTTCAAACATTTCTTTCCTGAAGCTTTCAGAAAAATGCCTCCTGAGAAATTTATAATGATGTTGCTGCCTCCACTACTAGTTACTTGTTTACCAGTTTATCAAAGTAAACTACATTAGGAAGCAAACTCTCAATACTGAAAATAAGAGAGAAATTATTTTATTAAATTAAATAATAGTTGTGGGTATTGTGTTACTATTTGAAACATATGTTCCTATTATACACATGTGTAGATACTCAGTGTAGCTTTTAAATTGTTATCTTTTTTGTTATAAATGTTAAAATGTTATAAATTTAAAGCATAAACTATAAATGTTTTAATTGGTTCATTTTGAGAAACTTAAAATTTTAGGTCAAAGAGTTATCCCCTCATAGTTTAAAGTAATTTTAGCCTCAGAATAGAATACTTTTAGACCTTTTAGCTTCTTTTTAGACTCCAACAATTTCTCAAAATTTAAAATTCTTCAAAAGAGCAAAGAAATATTGTTATCCTACAAAAAGGAACTAGTATTATTATGGATAGCATCTTGATCTTAGGAGACTTGAATTCTAGTTCCAGGTCTGTCTCTGATTCACTCTGTGACCTTGTGCAATTTTTTAATCACTTTTGCCTCTTTCCTGATTTGTAATACAGCAATGACACCAATCTTACCTGTATCGCAAAGCTGCTGTTAAAATGAAATTAAATATCTTATAAAAGTCCTGTAGTTCTGCGAATATATGAATGTTAAATTATTTCTGTAATTGTTTCGATATTTCAGTGGGTTCCTGATTTCATTGATGTGGGATCTCCTTCCATCACTAAAAGATTAGAGCCCATTCAGGCCTTCTCACCCTGAACAAGTTGAACTCATGGATTTCAAGAAAAATTTCATTTATGATGCACCATTAGTGCTGGAGGCCTTCCTCTGGGTCTTTTAATATTTCATGAATACTAGTGCAGCACTCAGTCTGTCCAGCTGCTTTGCTTCCCTCTCATTACATGATCAGCTCACCTTTTACATGCCCCCAACAGTATTTCGTCCTGCTTCTCATGCAATGGGTCATCCATTAAAATATGTGCTATGAATCTTTCCTCTATGATTCTTTTGAGATTGTGGTGTTCCATAATTCAAATCCATATAACATCAGCAGGAGGATATTGACATTAAAAAATGTGCTTTGATGGCAGGAAGTGACTGTGGCTTCTATAAAATCTTATGCAATTTCCCCAACACAATTCAGCCTGACTAGCCCCCAGAAATGCCTGTCCAAGATAAATGACTAATGTACTAATTCACTGGGCAGCCCAATCAATTTCATGCCATAATCAGGACAGCATGCACTTTTCCTCCATTTGATTTAACCTATATAGGTTGCTTTGGGGATTTATCTTGGATGCTATAACTCTCATCTAGGGGATCCTGTGGTGTCAGTAGTCTCAATGTAATAAGCGTGTGAATAGAAGGTTCTGGAGAACTTCATCTAGAGGGAATCCCTCACCTATTTGCAAATTTGTTTAGAGCATTCCCCCACAACAGTGACAAACACCTTTATGAAGCCCACATCTTTTTATCCATGACTTTGTTAGTAATGAGTAATCTTTGAACAAAGTTAATCTTGTGTGATCTTAGGGCTACAGACTGGACCTCTGATTTTACTGGTATAAGGAACTTCCAGGTAAGGAAATTCCTTCTACCATTATATGTCGACACCTTATAGACTTCTCTGCAACTTGGTGGAGTAGATAGAGGGCTGAGCCTGAGTCAGGAAGATTCTTCTCTCTGAGTTCAAATCTGGCTTCAGACACTTACAAGATGTGTCACCCTAGGCAAGTCACTTAACTCTGTTTACCTCAGTTTCCTCATGTGTAATGTAAAATGAATTGGAGAACAAAATAACAAATCACTCCAGTATCTTTGTCAAGAAAACCCTAGATAAGAAAAAAAACCCTAGATGGGTCAAGCAGAATCAGACATGACTGAAAAACAACTGAACAGCAACAGACAACTTAAAGTCTCAGAGAATTGCCTAGATTATTGACAATATGCACTCTTTAGTCTAAGAGACACTCTGGATCACACAACCACTATGTCAGAGATAAAATTGAACCCAGGTCTATCTGGATTTTAGATCATCCTATCTACTGTATCTTACAGCCTCTCATATGCAAATAGGAAATACTTTGTCTGGAGAATTTTTAAGGTTGTACATTTTCTCCATACATAATGAGCACTTGAGATCCTATGTCCTCCTTGTCATATGTCTGACTGTAAAGATGTTATCTATTGTAGAAAATCATTTGTAAAAGCCTTCCCATTTCCTTCACATTTTCATCCAGGATGCTTTTCTTTGGAAGAATCTAATTCATTTATTCCTCTTTCCTTTAGAGTATCTGCTTCAATGTGGTTGTTAGAAAAGGAGTTGTTCATGAGTCTATTTCTGGAATCTTTGGCATTAAATGAGCACTGTAACCATATGTTATTAACTTGGCGCTCCCTTTAC
Source organism: Potorous gilbertii (assembly GCA_028658325.1). Taxonomy (NCBI): domain Eukaryota; kingdom Metazoa; phylum Chordata; class Mammalia; order Diprotodontia; family Potoroidae; genus Potorous; species Potorous gilbertii. The sequence continues at coordinate 593,052,311 of CM053769.1, read as the reverse complement.
ATTTTTTTCTTGGCTTGTCTTAGAAACTTTTGCCTCATTGTTAGCAACAAAGCTGTACACCAGACATTTGGGGAAGAGGGTTCAGTTCAATAGAAATTTCATAGCTATTTCTTAAAAATATTCTGCTGTGTCTGCTCTTCCAGATGTATCAATTGTTTCTTTTAGAAGAAATTTCCCAATCTTCTCTTGTTATACAAGCACCTATTACTGGATCATTGTGGACATGGCTCCATCCATCATTCAGGTTACCAATTTTCTTGTCAGCTTTTACACATTGTCCAATTACTTCTTCCTTCAATGTATTCAGCAATTTGGTCATGATCTCTGCTCTGTGACGTGGACACTTATCCTGGTCATAATTGATACATGGCATTAAACTATTGTTTTTAAATACAAGAAAAGAAGAATTTGCTGCATAAACAAGAAGAGATTGGGGTTTTTTTAAAACTAATTCTGGAATATCAGAAAAAAATGATGATCTTGACATAGTATAGTGATAATCTAATATATGTAAGATATATCTTCCTGAATTTACCAGCTTAGATGATCTGAAGGATTCAAATGAGTTCATTGCTTTAGATGCTGACTTCAATTCCTTATTGACTTCCTATGCTGTTTTTGCCTATTTTCCCTACCAAACTATCATTTAACCAATGGTCTTAAAGGCCTCTTTCTGAGATTTTTTTTTCCTCTTCCAATATCATAAGATCATAGATTTAAGGTTACAAGGTTATCTAGCCCAACACCTTCTTTTTACAAATGAGGGAACTGAGACCCATATAAGTGACTTACCTAACATCATTCAGTAAGTTATTTGGGGGTGGGGAAGCTACCCAGGTACTATTATTCCTCATTCTTATTATATAATGTGAGTATCCCTTCTTTTTCAGTCAGATGTAAACTCAACATCCAACTAAACTAACTCTTGCATTTTAGCTTCTTGAGATTAGGGTCTATAATAATGCCTTGTACATAGTAAGCACTTAATTAATGCTGATTAAGTGGAATTGTGTTATTCTGTGATTTGAAGTCACAGACAATACTGGTGTTGAGAAGATTGACCCTTGAAGAAGCAAACCATCTGGAATCACTAAGAATACCCATAAGTCTCTGTTATTTCATTAATTTAGATAATCCTTCCAAAATGTAAATTTTAGTCCATCTGTATAGTATATATACATGTAGGTATCTGTGCATCCTGAATAACTTGTCCATGTCCACCGCAAGTCCCCTTCCCTAGTGTGCTAGAGGCTTTCATCACTGATGCCAAGTTGATAACAACAGAGCACAGAAGTGTCCACTGATCAACCCCAGCATTTTCTATGTGTCTGGCCCACTTTCTTTTTCCATCATTTGTTTCTGCAAAATCCTTTACTTGAGTTTTGTTGTAGCTTGTTGACTCCTACCATTCACTATTCCCTTGCCTTCTCTGTGATAATCATTTAGATTTCATCAGAATCTATCATGTGCCGTGCTTTATGGCTATATAATAACACTCATCAAATGTTGCTTTTAAATACAGCTATTTCAGAGAAAAGTCTAGAATCAGTAAAGGATCTTTATAAGCTCCTGAAGGCAGTGTGGCCCACTTCCCTTTGCTGTTTAATCCTGGCCCCTACTCATACATTTTTACTGTTGGTCCCCAGATATATGTACCAATATTCATGCTCTCCTGATTGTCCTACAACTGCGTATCATAAGTTGGGCATTGAACATTCTTCATCTATTTGTTTTTGCTAGTATGGATGATCATTCTCTCAATGCTCTTAGAATTATGTTGCATGTAGCTCTTCAGTGTATACTTGGTTTAATTTTTCTTTCTTTTTTCTCTTAACTGCCATTTCTACTTTCCCTATAACCATACCCAGGGCTGTGATGTTAGTTTTTTCAGGTATTTTTCAGACGTGAACTCATGGGACTCTATGACCCCAGATGAGGTTTTCATGGCAAAGATACTAGAGTGGTTAGCCATTTCTTTCTCTAACTCTTTTTACAGATGAGGAAACTGAGGTAAACAAGGTTAAGTGACTTGCCTAGGGCTCACACAGCTAAATAAGAGGCAAGATTTGAACTCAGAAAGAGTCTTCCTGACTCCAGGCCCGCTCTCCATCACTTGCACTATCTGGCTGTCCCCTAATTTATATGTGTAGTCTGTTAAAATATATTCATTTTTTGTTATATTATTTGGTGCTTATCACATCTAACACCTACCAATTATTTTCTCATAATATTCATGACATACGTGTTAAGGTTTCTATCTCATCCACAAGTCTTTGGTGATTCCTATTCTTATACTTAATCTATGTCTTCCAACGTATTTCTCACTATTTTCATGTATTCTGTCTTTGCTTTGAAGTCTCTATATATCCAAATTGATTTGGAGAATCTGAGAGAGAGAGAGAGAGAGAGAGAGAGAGAGAGAGAGAGAGAGAGAGAGAGAGAGAGAGAGAGGGAGGGAGCAAAGAGATCTTCAGAGAGGAGGAAGTTATATGTCCCAAATGAAGCAGAGAACAGTGGTAATGAGATCTGAGAAAAACTAGTGGATTTGGTGAGATAGAAGGTGACTAGAGCTTTCAAAGAGCAGTTCTGAAATAGCCTTGAGGACATATTTCAGGTTGCAGGAAGTTGAGGGTGAACTAGGTAGAGGCAACATGTACAGAATCCACTAATTTGAGAAGTTTCAAGATTAAGCAAGACAGTAGATTAAGGTCCCAATGGATCAAATAAAGCTTGTTCCTATGTATAGATAAATTTTCATTAGATTTTATGAATTAAGCAATAGAGGAATCTTGGAAAGACTTATAAAATTGGGCCTCTAATATAGTACATATATTTAGCCATTGACCTTTTGTATCCTATTTGTAAAAAGTTTCTAAAACAATTTTGTGATTGTTCAATTGTTTCAGTAATGTCCAACTATTCATGACCCTATTTAGGATTTTCTTGGAAAAGATAACTGGAATAGTTTACCATTTCCTTCTCTATCTCATTTTATAGATGAGGTAATGCAAAGAGGGTTAAGTGACTTGGCCAGGGCCACCCAGTAGGGCCAGACTTGAACTCAGGAAAATGGAGTCTTCCTGACTCCAGGTCTAGTGCTCTATGTACTACACCACCTAACTGCCCCCTAGTTGTTCAGTCATTCAACTCTTTATGATCCTATGGACAATACTGTCCATGGGTTTTTCTAAAACAATACATAGATAAAAAGAAAGTCCCTGTTCCTTGATAGTCACCGAGTTTAGCCCATTTTTAATTGAACTACATTTCTATAGGTTTCTTTAATAAATTCTTTAAATTAATTGTTAATAGATTAACTTAATTATTTAAGTAATATTTTTCAAATATTGCTTTTTAAAAGATCCTACCCTCATATCAGAGGAGGCAAGTCTTACAGAGAATCTCCATTCCCCATAGACTGTTGCAAACAATTAAAATTGAGATTTAAGGCTGTGTCTACATGATACCAGTAGATCCAGAAAAAAATAGTGAATTATCTGGGTATTTTCAAAAACCCCAAAATTTGACATTATATACATAAGATGTTTGGCTGGACTTTTTCCTCATTTTTATCAAGAATTTCTGGTATTAATTTAGTAAAATAACCAAACAGCCATAATTTTCCATGGATGAGAATTTTTAAATAATTTTGAGGAGTGTACAAATGAGTGAGTTGTTACACCAAGAAGGTATACTGTCATCATTGCAAAATGCTAATTAGTAAACTTTAAAATAACTTATCTTGACTTAACTCATTTATTCAAAAAATATTAATTAAGTTCCTATTATGAGTGAGATAGTATGCTTAACACTAGGGATGCAGAGATCATTATCAAACATTTCTTGTCCTCCAAGAGCTTGTACTCTTTTGCGAGGAAGCAACAAATACCCATACAAATAAATATGAAGTCATTACGAGGTACACTAGCATCTGCAGGCCTCATGTAGGAGGTGGCACTTGTGTTGAGCTCTGAAGGAAGCTGGAGATTCCTAGAGGTAGAGGTGAAGAGGGAATACATTCCAGTTATGAGGGACACTGTGCCCAAGATTGGAGATGAAATATAATCTCGCTGCAAACAGCAAGCCTGAAGACTGTAGGAAGGGGGGCAATGTGTAATAACCTGGAAAGATATTCTGTAACCCATCTGTGAAAGGTTTTCGATGCCATACTAAAGCGTTTGCAATTTATCCTAGAAACAATAAGAAAATACTAGAGCTTTTTGACTAGCAGAATGATATGGTCAGATTTCTGCTTAAGGAATATAATTTTGGCAGCTACATGGAGAAACTTTTGAATTTTGCAATTCTTTGATTATATGTTACAAAAGATTGCCACCGCCTCCCAAAGCACTTTGCATATTGCATCTAGGTGGTGCGGTAGATAGAGCACTGGACCTGGAGTCAGGAAGAGTTAAGTTCAAATCCAACCGCAGATCCAGCCTTAGTTGCATGACTCCAGGCAAGCCACTTAACTTTGGTCTACCTTAGTTTCCTCATCTGTAAAATAAGGATGATAACAGCAACTACCTTCCATAATTTTTGTGAGGATAAGATATTATTTGTAAAGTAATTTCAATTATAATTAATAGAAATAACTGTTGTAGTTCTTATTGTACTTATCTGAAGCTCTTACTATATTCCATTTGGCTGCACAGCTTTGCATAGTTGTACTCTTTTTATATAGTATTACATCTCTGTGAGTGTGACATTCCCACAGACTGGATGAAAATATATTAGTAGGGACCATGTTATGTATCCTTGTCTATCTTTCAATGCCTTAGACTTCATAATAGCAGAAACTAGATCATGAATGAATAAGTGAATGAACACATTAACCTTAGACCATAGACTAGATGTCCTGTTCTCCAGACTAGATTTCCACCCTGTACTTCATACCTTCTGGTCAGTGATGGCATAATTCCAGCTAGTGAACCAAGTATGGATTACATTCTAAGAGAAGATGAAAAGTACCCTGGATGCATAATGAAGGGAAAGGAATCAGAAAAATCATTTACCTATAAGAACAACATTGTAAAGATAAACGATTTGGAAAAACTGATAAACACAATAACCCGGTATGATTTCCAAGGATTAATAAAGTCTGCCTGTTACCCACCTCCTGAGAGAGCTAAAGAATTCAAGGTAATGTAGTTAAGATTTTAAAAAAAACAGACATACATTTTTTTGATGTGGCTATTACTTTGTTTTACTTATACATATTTGTTGCAAAGATTTTTTCCACCTAGTGGAGGGGGAATGAAAGGAAGAGAAAATATTGCTTTTTTTTTGTTTGTTTGAAAGTAGCCTAGAGCTATATAACAATACAGTACAAAAGTGGCATCTGTAGAGTAACCACTTTATTCCTAACTTCTGTTCTGCATAGAAAACTAATCAGTGCCCATGCAAGAAACAGAATCCCCTTTATCACAAGCATTACTAACAGTCCTTGAAATACCTGTTAAATCCAGCACTCCTGTGGAATTACTAATTTTAGTATTTGATATATCAAAGTGTTAAATAATTACATTATAGAAGAAAAATATGAACCATGTCAGTATTCCCCAGAGTACTTCATGAGGCTCTGGAAATATTTATCAAGTATAAACTGGGGTATGATTTCCATTGCCAAAGGACATTGGAAAGACACATGGTAAGCATAAGAAAACTATAGCATATTAGCATTGAAGCCTTGTCAATGGAGAAGTATGAAAAAGCCATCAAGGAAATGAAATGCATGACTGGAAAAGGAGGTTAAATGATCATGTTAGACTTTGAGAAATCATAGACAACCCAAGTAAGTACTACATTGGTACCTTCCAAGATATTAACAAAATCAGAGGTAGGTACCCCTACCTCTGAGTGAATTGACTTTGAATGATTTACAAAAATATATTGACAAGGACAGAGTATGGCACAATGGAGAAAGTACTGATCTTGGAGTCCAAATCTTGGATTAAACACAGTACCTTCTAAAATATACTTGACCTTTTTGGGCCTCACTTTAGGAGATGAATTAGAGGGCTATTGAGGTCCCTTCCAACAGCTCTAGAACTGGAATTCTGGGAATCGTGCAGGTTGAGAAGGGTGCTAAGTAGAGTTAGAGCGATTTACAGAGGTGGATGTCTGGCCATGAATATGGCCACTTTACATTACAGAATATCTGGTGATCATTCCCCAGTGAACTTTATCCATCCAGTTTTGACCCTCTTGCCCAGACACCAAGGTATCCTGATTTTGGAGTAGGTAAAGTTTGTATGGTCCTTAGAAAAAATAATGGAAATAAGTTGAGGAAGGGAATTAAGCAAAGGGAAGTAGAGAATCCTTGGCAAAAAGATAATTAATTATCAGGGACAACCAGATGAGAGTTGAAGTGTATTCTGTTGTGGAGCTGGGTACATTTAGTATATTATGTAAATTTGACTACCTTATGAAGCAATATAATATAACCCCAGGGCAGCAGGCACAAAACTGGGTGGATTAAGTTTCTTGGGGCGTTAATTGCATAAATATTTATTTATTAAGCACCCTCAGTGCCAGACCTGGTGGTAAGCACTGATGATACAAAAAGAGGCAAAAGACAATCCCAGCACTCAAGGAGTTTATAGTCAATGTGTAAAGTCTAGTGGTCTGGATGATGCTGTGCGGTACTACAGATGGCCAGAAGGTAGTCATCTCGGTAATCATGCAGAAATTACAAAAATCACATTAGCAAGGGACAAGAGAATCTTCTGTAATGGAAACTGCTAACAGGATATCCTAATCTGCGGTGTCTTCCATCCCTCCAGCCTCTGTCATGATATGTTTTTACTATTGTACAGAGAAAAAATAATTCCTACCCTGTCTAGAGAAAAGGATTTCTGGTAGGGATACTTTTAATTCCAGCCAAAGAAATCAAGTCAGTACAAGTCTTTTGCTGCCATTTGGTGAGAGACCACTGTGCAGTCTTGGTGTATTCAATAATGTTTGCTGTCCATGGCAGAGTAGAATGAATCGGGACCAAATCCTGAATCTACTGACATAAGCCTAGATTTAAAATGTTCATTCTCTTAAAAAGAAGCAAAAAACATAGATTTTTCTTGTTTATAATTCTGGCTCAAATTTTTATTTTGTTTTGTTTCATTCTCAGGAGAAAGTAAAGATTTTCTCCTTCCTTTTTTTATCCTTTTTACTTTCCTTGCCAGACTAGTTCCTCCTATATTTTTAGTTCAATTGGAAAATACTACTGTCCATTTCAATTTTTATTCCATGATAGAAAATTCACTGTCATTACAATGAACAAATGCCACCACAGATCTAAAGGCCAGGCTGTCATAAACCATGGGGAAAAAAGCCCTCAGGGGATTCAGTGGACAATTTATCTCCCCTTTCTAGGGAGAATTTTTCTGCAGTCATAAAATTCAGGTCACTGAGGATATGGATTTTTTTTATTTTAAGAATTTTTATAGCCTTGCCAAATACTGTCTCATATTTTCATCACTCCCTACTTCACATTATCCTAAATCAGGAAGCATTGCCCAAAGGGATAGGACCAGGTAAGAGATTTTGCAAAGAAACAGTTGCTAAAATTATATAACCCAAAAGTCCCAGCTTCCAACAGGACCTATACGGGGATGAAATGCATAATGATATATGGGGAGAAAAATCATCTGCTTATTTCATTATAGGTGATACACCCTGAGACAGAGAAGTGATCCACAAGGAAAAGAGACTACAAGAAAGGCCCAATACATTAATGACATATCCAGTGAGAGGGACTTTGCTCCCTATATCCCTCATGGAGGAACTTCAGTTTCCAAAACCAGGTGTCTCATATAAATCATTAAAGGACTGTGACCAGAACCAAACTAGATTCACTGCAGACCCTTAAAGTGTTCACATACATACATATACATATATAAAACTTCTTTGCATATCTCTTAGCCTGTGACATGTGTTTTGATGTGCTAATGATCCAATGTCAAACAATTCACATGGCAAAAGACCAGCACTGCTGGATTTCTACTGCTTAATACCTCCACGGAGATTTAAGGCAGTCAGTCAACCAAAATGCATTTATTAAGCACCTCCTCTTAGGCACTTGGTGAGGTACCAGAGAAACAAATGCAAAAATTCAATAGTCTCTGCTCTTAAGGAGCTTAAGTTATCCTTGGAAATCAGAACTCCTAATCTCTTACAGTTTAGAGGTCCTCTATTCTGTCTCGAATGCTATCTTTAAAAATCCTGAACAGAATGGTAGATCTGGAGGACTCTTTACTGTGTCTGAGTGAGGCAGACTCCTGGTATTTTCTGCAGAGGCAGAAATCAACTGGAAGTACAATATAGAGAAAACCAGTTTCTATTTCCATTTGAGACATTTTAAGAGATCAGTTGAATTCTTGATGGTTTAACTGATCAAATACAACTGTTTTCATTTGTAACTTTGGAAACTCCATGCCTGTAGAAATTACTCCAATAATTTAGTTTTTCTTATATAGATGTTTATTATTTTAATTCTCTTGTTTGAATTTTAATGCATATTACTGAGTGCTCTATACTTATGTGGTAGACTACCCTGATTCAGGCCAGTCTGCTGGTAGAGATTTGATATTGGAATGAAATTAGACATTAAGAAAAATTTTCTTGGCCATAGGATGAAAAGGGATACTCAGCAAAAATACAGCATTGATTTAGGTGGATATAACCTTCTTCATCTAAATACATAAACACTTATGGTCCAAACAGTAAGATATGATCACTTTCTATGCTAAGGGACATCCACCATATCTCAAGGGCACTAGCTCCCTATGGGACTCTTTTGTCCAGGAGTTGCTGTAAAGCCATGATAGGTTGGTCAATTAAGTCTTAAGGATAGTTTCAATATCTTTTTAGGAAAAAAAATCTAATATAACCCTTGAGGTATAGGACTATAGGAAACCTAGCCCAACTCACATGGTGGAGTCCATTTAAATATTGCTTCTGCCATGCCTTCCAGCCAAATACATCAGTGACAGTTACTGTTTATACAGACTTCTAAGGGACAAGTCTAAAGAAGAATATTATTAAGACATAATAAAAATGTTGTGCCTTTTGCAAAAAATCCTTATTGTCTGTGGGAGAATTGGTCTGCTTTCCATTGGGTTCCTTGGCATAAAGAGCAGCTTATTCTCAAGGGCTATCTCTGACTCAGCTGAGCAGTGAATTTCCACATCTTGGCATGTCAAGAAGAAGGAAATACGTATTTTTCAGTCTAGTAAATGCTTCTACCCCAGGGGTTTGCTGTCAAGTATTCGGCCAATGCTGAGAACATAATTATGGATTATTCCTATCTGACCCTATAGATCACTATGAAGGCATACATCCTGAGTATACTCTAGATGAAGAATAGAAGGAAGAAATAAGGAAAATTATGTTTGTTAATAAGCATCTTAATCATTTTCTATTAAAAGATTCTGGGCATGTTTCCTTGGCTTTTAGTTGTTTTTTAAAAAATATAACATTTCTCTTTAAGTAAAGGAGCCAAGCATGAGCTGATGTATTTTCTTAATTTGTGGCTTGCATTTTTAAACTCCCTCTTAGCCAAAGGCAAGATAAATGAATTATCTAAATTTCAATGATACCAGAAAAGCAGCAGAGGTTCCAAACAAAAGAATATTCTGGTTAACCCTCTTTTGACCAGAAAATGTTATGAGGGCATTCCATTCTACAGCCATACAAATTTGTGATCTGCCCATCTCTCACTGTACTATGGGAGAAAAAATGAGGAAGGACTTCCATAGCAGGGAGTCAGCGAAAGTTAACCTTTACTCTGAGCAAAGATTGAGAAGACTTGGTCTGTACCCAAGAATACCAAAATTAGTCAGATTCAGTAGAATTTAGTGCCTTACCCAACTACTTTTCAAGTTAAGTTTCAAGAACGATAGAAATTGTCCTTAACCAGAAATCAAGATTATAGCCCTGACTCTGCTACTAGTTACCCGCCTGGCCTTGGACAAGATATTCAATAGGTTTCTGCCTTGGTTTTTCTCATCTGTAAAATTTCTAATTTATAATTACTGAGTATCTTGATGTCAGCTCTACTCCAACTGGTGAATACCATTGTATAGTACAATCTATTGATGGTTTTGTTTCACAAAGCATTTGACAAATTCCCTCATGGTAACATTCCATATAGCACTGGTAAAATATTACTGCACACCCTTTGATACAGCAATACTTCTACTAGGTATATATTCCAGAGATTTTTTAAAGGGTGGAAAATCAGTCTATTTGCACAAAAATATTTGTATCATCTACTTTCATGGTGAAAAAGTGGAAATTTAGGGGATACCCATTAATTTGGGAAAGGATGAACAAGTTGTACTGTATAATTTCAATGCAATATTATTGTGCTATAAGAAACGACAAACAGGATAATCTTACATGAACTCATACCAAGTAAAGGGAGCAGAACCAGAGAACATTGTCCACAGTAACAGCAATATAGTACAATAAAAAATTGTGAATGACTAAGTTATTCTCAGGAATACAATGATCCAAAGGATTCATGATGAAAAATGCTATCTCTATCCAGAGGAAGAACTGATGTCATCTGAATACAAACTGAAGTACACTGTTCATATATATTTTTTCAGATTGCTCCCGCAATGATTCAGTGGGACAGATATCTGTTCATATAGACATCTCAACCATTCCAGGAACTGGGGAGCACAAAGTGACTGTAAAAGGTAAACATTAGATAACAACCAGTGAAATTAAAAGTGTAATTTTTCTTTTCTTTGAATCTCTATCCAAAACAAAATGCCTTTGAAATTTTATAGATATTTTTGGGTAGAACTTGGAAAATTTAATATTTGGAAAAAATCTCAATATTTTGTTGGTTCTTTTTTTGAGATTTTCTAATGACTTTTGGTTTTATATCATAACTTTCCTCATTTCCCCACATAACAAAATGTTTGCAACATTCCTTGGTAACACAGAAAATACTATGAACTAGCACCAAAATAGCTATTAACCTACCAATCAATGGAACATACTAGTATATGCGACATTCTGCATCAATAGTTTCCCAAATTCTCTCTCTTTCAAGAGCAAGGTAATGTTTTTCACCATCTTTTCTCCCAGGAGGAGTCAATGAATGAGTTTTAGTCAACAAGTATTTACGTGCCATTCCCTACATTAAGATGTAGATGTATAGACATTTTAAGAATGATGACAGCAAATCGTTTTTACTACACCAAGGAAAAGATGATCAGAAAGGATGTGGAAGAAAATATAATAATGTGTTAAACTTGATAAATACTTTTTAACCAATTATAAATAATTTGATGTTTGTGGTTCTGTGTAAAAACCCTTTATTTTGTTTATTTAAATATTTCATTGAAGCTTACTAAGTTTAGAATTTAAAAATAAAGTTTAAAGAGTATTCGTGTCAAGAGTATCTTGCTATGGGTTATAGTCTAGTATTTGATGGATTTTGTCTATGATTCCCAACATTTGGGCTTTTGAAAAAAAAATCACTGAATGACTTAGTGATTTTGGTACTGTGAGAACACCATCAGAATACTCACTAATGCTCATTTTAACCTCCAAAATTATTTGATAGAAGAACATTAAAGGGCAACTACATACTGCTTAGTGGAACAGTAATTTGTTTTGCAGTGGCATTGCACTTCTTTTTTTTGAGGAGGGAGAGGAAGGGGAGTATGTGTTTCATTGATCTAGAGAACTCCTAAAGAAGAAACTCACTCTATCAATGCAGGTCTGTAACACATTGTCTTGCTGAAGTACTGAAAGTTAAAAGTTGCCTGCATGTGTGAGAGATGGGGCTTCAATCTACCTCTTCCTTAATCTGACGCCAGCTCTCTATCCATTCTACTTCTCAGTACTGATCTCTTGCTGACTGTTAATGACAAAATGAGGAAATTTCATCTTTCTGTATATGTTCATGCTAATACTTTCTCCTCCCTTCTCTTTTCCATTTTAGTCATTGCTATCAATGATCTACACTGGCAAACCACAGCTATGTTTCGCCCCTTTGTGGAGGTTTTCATCCTGGGACCCAACCTTGGTGACAAGAAAAGGAAACAAGGCACTAAGACCAAAAGTAACACCTGGTCGCCCAAGTACAATGAAACTTTTCAGTTGTGAGTATTAGTTAAATCTCATTTATTTAATTGGCTATCAGTCATAACTCAACTAAGTCGTCAAACAATTAGAAATGTTTCTAGTGAACAAAACCAAACCTAGGACCCATAACTTACTGCTCTTTATCCCATAATATCAAGGCCTTAGTCCCGCTTAGGTGACTGTGGGAATCTTAGTAACAATTACTGTGGCTATTATGATTTTATTTATATTGCCATATAATAATGAATTTATGTTGAAAATTATATATGTGTAAATGTGCAGCACTTTATCATTGCAAAAGATTTCCATTTCTCATTTGACTCTTCAAACAGCCCTCCCCAGGACAAGTAGCCATTTCCCCATTTGAGAGATGAAGAAAATTAGTTTCCTAGAGTTTAAGTAATTTTACCTAACCTTGTACAACTAATAAATGACAGAGCTGGGACCTGAACATATCTTCTGGACTTAAGTGCTATTACCTTTGCTTCTATTGCACATCATTCCGCTGGGTTTCTGGAAGAAACTAAAACCTAACAGCTGAGATACTTCCCAAAATCTGGTCTTAATCCAGTTGAAATGCACGTGTGTGTGTGTGTGTGTATGTATGTGCAGGCACACTCATATATACAGAAAATCCTACGAAGTGAAACCATCATAAGCTATGAGGAAAATTCTTTTGGATACGGCATAGCATTTGATTTCCTTACTCTTTGTGTCAAGAGTACAGGCTAATTCTAAATACGTTCTAGCATTTCTCAATCTCCACCTTGCTTTGTGTCTCATATCAAATCACTATTTCCTTTACTTTTGCTTTAGATTCTCTCAAAAATGCACCCTCACCTTAGTTAACAGTTTCCTCCAGGAGGAAAAGTTAGACTCTGCAAAATGTTTGATCAGAAAAAATCAGGAGTGAAAAGCAAGTCGGAAATTTTTACTGCTGGGACATATATAGTGTATTCATTAAGGGCCCAGAATATCTGAAGATGAATCAAAAGAAGGTTGGGGGAAGGAATGTTCCTGGAATATCACTAGTCAGCCTTCTTCATTATGTTCTATTCTGCACTGCCAAGTTGTCTCAGGTTATTAGTAGAAGCTATCATCAGCTACATAGCTGACAGATCTAACTGTTGCCATAGGAAAGAATTGGCATGAGCTCTGTTGTGGTGTGGAGAATTTGGATTCAATTTAAATGCTTGAGAGTAGTTCTTGATTATTTGTGCAGGGTCTTCCCCTGAGAAAATCAGCAGAGATAGAATTTTTTAGTCAAGGTCTGGACAGGGAGAGAAGGGGAAAGAGAGAAGGGAAACTGTGGTATATGGCCCTAGGGTGTTACAAAGCAATCTCATGGGTCTCTAGGCATTGACCACCACTTTCTTCTCTGATCTTTGCATCACTGGAGAGAACAACGAAGAATACCCAAGGAAAGGTAGGAGAATAGACTGGATGGGCAAAAGGACAACTTTATCAAAGATTCTGAATGCTAGAATGAGGAATCTGAATATTGCCTGATAGGAAAATATTGTGGGTTTGAGCAGTGAGGTGGTGCAGCTGAAAGAGCATTAGCCCTGGAATCTGGAAAACTTGAGTTCAAATCCAATATCAGACACTTACTAGCTATGTGTGGGACCTGGGACAAGTCACTTAAAAAACCTGTTTGCCTCAGTTTCCTCATCTATAAAATAAGCCGAAGAAGGAAATGGCAAACCACTCCAGTATCTTTGCCAAGAAAATCCCAAATGGGATCATGAAGTCAAATGTGACTGAAATGATTGAAGAGAAACAAAAACAAAAAATTGTGGGTTTATGAACAAGGCACATGATAGAACTCAGAAGATCATAGATTTAGGGCCTGAAGAAAACTTAGAAACCATCAAGCACAACCCCATCTGTTTATTGCCCAGGGTCACTCAGCATCATATTCAAGGAAGGATAGTCTGGGTAAAATTCAGCTAATAGAGAAGTGGAATAGTCACCCCCATAAAATGAGAATAGAATGGAGTGGCATTAATCATCCTAGGATTTCAAGCTGGAAAGGGCCTTGGTCATCAGCTAGTCAAATCCTCTTAGGTCATAGATGAGGAAACTGAGAACCACAGTAGCAATGTGCCTAACATCACACAGGGAGTAAATAGCGGTCAGTATTCAAACCCAAATCATTTGCAAACAAATCCAGTGCTCTTTCTACTGAAGTCCCTGCCACTTATGGCCCAACTAGCGACAGTTTAGTCTACCAAAAATAAACACATTGAAACAAAGTTTGTGTATAGTCCAACAAAATGTTACGTGTATGATGAGCAAATTATAAGAAAGCAATACAAAATGTTTATCTGAACAGCTCTGGATATTTGTTGTAAATTATAATTCTGTCTAGAAATTCTACAGAATTTATAGGATGGAGTGGTAGATAGCTACATTAGGAAAAAAAACTCGGAAATTTTTAAGGAATGATATCAGTGTTTTGAATCCAGTGCTCTCCAGTTACTAAAGTACAAACATATCTGAATAATGTATAAAACCTTCCACAAGATTCCAGAATTGGTTAAGGGAACGGAGGGTAGGGAAGAATGTCCTTCATCAAAATTCACATTTTTAATCCCTACAGCATCCTGAGTAATGAAAACCGCCCAGGAGCCTATGAACTTCACCTCTCAGTTAAGGATTACTGCTTTGCCCGGGAAGATAGAGTTATCGGAATGACGGTGATTCAACTCCAGAATATAGTGGAGAAGGGGAGCTTTGGGGCATGGTATCCGCTATTGAAAAACATCTTTATGGATGATACTGGCTTGACAATCCTTAGGATACTTTCTCAAAGGACCAATGATGATGTGGCTAAAGAATTTGTAAGACTGAAATCTGACACAAGATCCGCAGAAGAGATTGCCTGAAACCAATATTGCAAGGTAGCATCTTCAAGAACCTAGATAAACTGTTGTTGTTTGACTAGTGCATGTGTGTGCAAATCAGTGGGAATGCATAATCAACTGTGTTTAAGTGTTTATCAGTACTCTGGTGTGTGGAAGACCTGTATGACTTTTGATGCCTATTGGGGTTTGGAAAGTTAGTAGTTCCATAAAGTGCCAAAATGATGATTAAAGATGCATTATCAAGAGTATCTTTTCAGACGTTGATTTCATTTCATGATAAAACTTCCACCTCCTCAACTCATTCATACATTACTTGTCCTTTGTTCATTGTTTTCCTTATAATACTGTTATATGTAGTTTAACAAGCTAACTGCCTATCTGTGCATTAGAGAGTATTTCGTATTCACATGCTTTTTGTGTTACTTCACCATCATTTTAGATGTCTGACCAATAACTTTTTCTACCATAGCTAGAAATGCAGATACTTCTAGAAAGTGTTTGTAATTTTATAATTACTAATGTAATGTGGTGATTTTTGCATACACGTGAAAATAGAAATGGTGGGAAATATTTTATGCTGACCACTTTCCAACCTTTCTGAACTATCACTGTGAAGAAATGCTATTAAAGCAATCTTATACAAAGCAATGCTCACTAGTTTGTTTTAAAAAAGTTTGATATATTGAAAAAACTTTTGTTCTTCAAAACTGCCAAGGTCCTATCATATTTGTACAAGAAGGTAAGTTAATGTATTTGCTGTGTGGCATAATGCTTTTACCAAAATTCTTTTTTTTTTAGAAAGTGATGTATTCAGGGTAAATGATTTAGAAATAGGAAGGCAAATTTATTTCTCCAAGTCATCTATTATATGTAATGATACTGTTAGTGTTTTCCTTCTGACAGTTATAAAGATCACTTTACATACTTAGCTGTATAATCAGTTAAGTCCTTTATCTTTTTCTTTAAAAAATATTCAGCAGTTTGTACTGAATGCAACATAACTATGTATTGCACTGAAGCAAAAAAATTGTCTTCATCTATTTAGTGAAAAAATGTAAAATAAAGTCTGACGAAACTGCTTTCAGTTTTGTAATTTATGTCACTTGTGTACCCACAAAGTACCAGGTATAATCTTGAACTTGAAAGAGAGAGAAGATGGAGGTTCTTGAAAAACATTTTCTATTCGAAAGCCAATCTGACTGTATTATTGACTGAATGATATTTCCATATATCCATAAAGATCTTATGAAGTTGATGTTTTTATATAAACTCTCTGAACATTTTCATCTTCTATATCCTATAGTTCCACTTTCCCAGCTGAACGTCTATACTCAGGTATTCAATGGTACTTTCCAAGTGCAGTAAATGAAAGAATCACTTGCAGTAACTATCTATTACATAATGGAGTCCATACTACTGATAATCCAAACCTGACTCAGACTGGTTTGGCTGATCAATTAGATCAGATACTATAAGGATAATAGTTCTCAATTTTTCCATTGCTCTATATAGTGAAAATAATATAACTATACAAAATAATGGGAAAGAGAACCTCTCTGGCATGGCATCATCTTCTTTGGAAAACAATGTCTTTATGCATAAAATTGGCTTGATGATCCTTAGAGATTGTTTTCTTAAAGCATTTCAATGTTGCATCTTGGGCAATTGCTGGATCAGTGATTGCTTACAATGCATGGCAAAAACACAATATTTTAGCACATGCATTAATAAATACTTGTATGTGGAAAACTTACCATCTTTTATAAAAAACTTCCTGCCTCCTTCTTTCACTGATAGAGCATCACTTCCTTGTTTAGAAAATGGAAAACTCAGGTTCTTTTGACTCTAAGTACCAATGAAATATGTTTGTGAAGTTCAAAAGTAATGTTATGCCTTGAGAACATTTTTCTACATAATTATGGTTACATAAGTTACTAAAGACAATAAGCAACATAATTTTTAAACAACTGCATTGTTCAGAATATTTGCATCTATGCTTCACTGAATATAGTTGTTTGCCCCACTAAGGAAACCTGATATAAAAAAGTGAGAACTTGCAAAATAAATGAGGGAGTAATTTTCACTATACTTAAAGACCTGTTATATGCTTTCCTAGAGCAAGGTCCTTTGGCACATTTAAGAGACAATGTGGTACTGTGGATAGCGTATCAGACAGCCAATGCTGGTCTTTACTAGCTGTGTGAATGCATTCATAAGATGCATCAATTTTCCAAGCCTCGATTCTTTATCTGTAAGATGCAAGACTTGTACTGACTACCTCACAGGAAAATGCTTTGTCAAGAGTAGTAGAAATGGGAGTTATTTAAAATGTTGTTCCATTCCTAAAGTTTTGATGTACACTTTTCAGAAATACATCCCTAAACACATTTGTATGCCACTCTTAACAATGAAAGGACAGAAAATCAGGCTCAATTCTGTTTTCTTTTCTTTGTTTGATTGGGGAGGAGTTAAGGGACAGAATTGCACCAATTCAGTAACTTAGATTCTTAGAGGGTTATCTAGGAGCATTGCAAGGTTAAGTGACTTGGCCTGGGTCACACAGTCAGGTTTCACTGACTCCATGACCTGCTCTTCATGCTCTATAGCAGGCTTCCTCTGATGGCTTATTTTTCATTTGTGATATCAAAATTAGCCTGAAGAATTCAGTACTTTTCTACCACTTTGAAAGCAAGATCTCCCATCATCTTTGCTCCACCTGTTTACTATCATTATTAAGAGGAAGCAAGGGGCAGTAGACAGAAGAGTAGACTGGTAGTAGGTAAAGACCTGAGTCCTATTTCTAACATCTATTAATTCTGTGAACATAGGCAAGTCACTTTACCTTTTCTGAACCTAATTTCTCATCTCCACAAAGACTAGACCATGGAAATGGGGTCAGGAAGAGCAAGGTGGAAAGGAAAGGAATACTAAATTATATAGTGCCTACTATGCATGGAACACTGTGCTAAGCACTTTATAAATATTATCTCATTTGCTTCTCAAAATAACTCAGTGAGATGAGAGCTATCCTTATCCCCAGGTACAGTAGGGGAAAACCAGTTTAAATCTTGTCTTGGACACGAATTAGCTGTGTGACCCTGAATTGTATGACTTGATTGCTCTCAGCCTAGCTTCTTCATCTATTTGTTGCTGTTCAGTCATTTCAGTCACGTTCAACTCTTTGTAATCCAATTTGGGGTTTTGCCGATAAAGACCCTGCAGTGGTTTGCTATTTTCTTCTCCAGCTCATTTTACAGATAAGGAAACTGAGGCAAACAGAGTTAAGTGACTTATCCAGGTTCACACAGCTAGAAAGTATCTGAGGCTAGATTTGAACTCCGAAAAGATGAGTCTTCCTGACTTCAGGAGTGCTGGGGCACTCTAGCCCCTAAGCAACTTAGCTGCTTCTTCTATAGCATAGAGCTAATCATAGCACCTACCTCCCAAGGGTGTTGTGAGAATAACATGAGATAATATTTGTAAAGTACTTTGCAAACCTTGAAGCATCATAGAAATTCTAGCTATTTTTATTGCTGCTTCATAAAATTGTAAGAAAAGCAATGGTAAATCTTAAAACATTGTAAAAATTCAATTCAACAAACATTTGTCAAGTGCCTCTAAGCACAAGACGCTGCAGTTAAAGTGTTAGAGGTAGTGGGGTAGAGAAGAATGAGGGCTAAGCCTAGATGCAAATGCTGACTCTGCTTCTTTCACTAGGTGTGTTACCTTACTCAAGTCATTAAGCTCTAAGGAGTCTCCCCCCATTTTAATTGAACCTCTACTCATTTGTCAGATCGATGCATTGGTCTACCCCATCTCAATAACCTCCAGTGGTTTCCTCTCACTTCCAGGATCAAATCTAAAATCCTGTTTGGTGTTCAAAGCCCTTCATGGTGTGGCCCCTTCCTACCTCTCCACTTTTCTTATACCTTATTTCCCTTGTATTTTGCGGTTCAGTTATACCAGCCTCCTTCCTGTTTGTCAGACAATGTATTTCCCAATTCTGTGAATTTTCACTGATTTTCCCTCATGCCTGGAATTCTCTCCTCACTCACCTCTGCCTCCTCACTTCCTTCAGATATCAGCTAAGTCCTATCTTCTGCAAGATGCCTTTCCCTAGCCCCCTTCCCTCTGCTGTTTCTCGCTCCTTTTTCTTGTATATTGCATGTTTGTACACAGTTGTTTGCATGCTGTCTCCCCCGTTAGACTGTGAACTCCTTAGGAGCAGAGACTTTCTTTTGCCTTTCTTTGTATTACAGTGCCTCACACAAGGTAGACCCTTAATAAATGCTTACTGATTGATGGACTCTGTTACCTCATCATTATTTATCATACATCTAGATCTCAATTGAAGCTCCTTCATCAAATCTTACATAAAATGAGGAGACTACGCTAGGTATTCTCTGGTGACCCTCATGGCTCTAAAATCTAGGAGAGACAAAAAGAGAAAGAGAGATAGGGAAAATCAAAATCTCAGCTCCCTGGAAGCTAATGGTCTCCTGGGAGATACAACATGTAAACAGATGGATAAATGCAAAATAATTTAAGGAAAGAGACACAACTAAAAACCGGGGGACAGCGGGGGAGGATCAGGAAAGGCTTCCTGTAGGAAGTTGTCCTTTGGTAGAGCCTTGAAGGAAATCAGGCATTCTAGAAGGTAAAGGGGAGGGTGAAGTGTATAATATGACCTCTTATTGACTATGTTTTCCACATAAAGTGCTACACTGATATCAGTTCTCATTTCATTTGGTCCTCACAACAGCCCCATCAGGGTTATAATATAATGCAATATATTATATTACATTATATCTTATAACATATAACATGCAATAACATAAATATAATAATGCAAGAATATTATCCTTATTTCGCAGATGAAAAGGAGGTTAAAAGAGCTTAAATGACTTGTCCAGGTTCACACAACTGGTAATTGACAAACCCAGTCTTCTTTCTTCTGTACAAGCTGGTGATGGCTCCCTAACAGCTGATGTTTGCTCCCTGGATTCAATTTAATTAGATCCATACATTCCAGGTTTTTGGACTCAGTACCTAGCAGTGACTAACTATGGTGCGATGAATTGTCAGAGTGAAGTTTATCATCACCAGAAAACACAGGTAGTAATTTTGAAGGCACCATTAATCTGAAAACCTCAGTGCTCCTCAAGCACAGGAATATTTCTGTGATCTTGGGATTTGAGCTAAATATCTCTGAAGTTATACCAGATAATCTCTAAGTCTTTATTACTAACATTCTTTCATTCTAATTATTACAAAATCTTTCACTATGCCCTTCAGTCTATGATATAACTGAACTAACCATGACAAGGTAACTTAGGAATTCATAAAAATTTGTCCTGAGAGTATGCTATCCATACACATAATCTAGGTGGAATTCCACACTGGATCTTAGTTTAACCAAATTAACTGGATTTATGCCATTGACTCATGGGGAGATATTATATAGAAATCATGTTACATTAGAAAGCTAGATGACTCAGTGGAAAGAGTGCTAGGCCTGAGTGCATATCTGACCTCAGACACTTAGTAGCTGTAGGACCCTAGGCAAGTTACATAACCTCTGTTTGTCTTAATCTGTTGGAGAAGGAAATAGCAAAGTCATCCAGAATGTGCAAAGAAACCCCCTTGGACAGTATAGTCCACAGAGTCATGAAGAGTCAGACATAACTGCTCAGTTAAACAACAACCTATAAACTACTTGACAAAGAATTAAATAACAAATAAATAAATAAATACATTTTTCAGGCTGAGTTTGCATACTACAAAAACAAGCCACATCAGTTCATTAGTTCATTGGCGGAGGATCTGGGAAATAGAAGGTATAATCAAATAATTAAATGGATAATAAAACAGAATAAACACATATTGAGCTTAGTTTTTCCCCATTTTTTTCCACCTTCAACATGGTATCAAGGTTATCGCAGAACCATAGAATTTTCGGATCCACCTAATCTAAACTATACCTAACCAAGAATTCCTCCTGCTACATTCCTAAAGCCTTCCCTGGGGTAATTCAGTGTACTTTCTAGATACCTCTGATTGTTAGAAAGTTTTTCTTTACATGGATCCTAGTTTTGCCCTAAAAATCAAGCAAACCAAGTTTAATCTAAACGGTTTTAGACAATACAGAGAGCTGTCATCTCCTTTATTAAGTCTCCTCTTCTCTAGTCTAAATATCCCCAGCCATTGCAGCTGAACCCCGTATAGTGTAGTTTCAAGGCTTTCACACTCCTGGTGACCCCTCTGGACAGCTTTTAGTTTTTTTTAAATGTTCTTTCCTAACATAAGCTGTCAAGAACGGAACACAATACTTCAACCAGATCAAAATACCATGGAATTAGTATCTTCTTTTTAAGACACAGAACATTTTTTAAAAATTCAGCTAAATATAACATCACTTTGGGGTAAGTTAGGGGAGGAGTAATATAACATCACTTTGCAGGGGGACAGTTTAGAAGAGGTTTACTCATACTGAGTTTTTAGTTCACTAAAATTCCCAGATACTTTTCACAAAAATAGTTTTCCAGCAACACTTCTTGGGGCTGATTTTTTTTGATCCCAAGTATAGGACTTAGGTTGAAATGTTTACATGAAAAAAATTTCATTACCACTCTTCCTTCTCTATAGAGGAAACTAGTTCTTTTCTATGAGATATTAATTAGCCCATCCCTTAAAGCTAAAAGAGGAAAAATCAGAGTGATTAAAGATGAGAATTGTCCAAATGGAAAAGGAATATAGGTTTTCCCCAGTTTTCCTTACATAATTTTTCCCTATTTTTCATCACCAATACCTATTTTATTGATAGATTTTGCACAAAGGCATTGGTATATCCCCAGTAAGGGTGCTGTCACATGCCTATCCTCAAAATTTCCTAGTGAGAAATGTTTTCAAACTTGTTTTTAAAAATAGTGCTGATGACCTGGTTGATTTCTCTCATAGTTTTTCAATGAAGTGTGACGTATTTTGATAGTATGTCCAAAAACTGTCAAGTACTGTGACTCCTGACTACCTTCCATAGTAGGTTATCAAGAAATACACACACTGTAGCAAAGATATTTCGGGTTGGTCCAAGGCCAGAGCCTGGCACTTTGGTACTCAGGGCAACCTTCGCAAAATGTAGCCTCAAATCAAAATTTTGAAATAAATTCCATTTAGAGCAATGGTACAACTCTGATGAGAGGAGATAACAAGATGTATCAAGGACACTCTGCTATAGGGGAGAAGGGGTGGAGGAGGACAGAGTGAGTGAGTAGACTGCGACTACAGCAGAAAAGGGCTGCTTCCTGCTAACTAGAGGAGACAATTGTCATAGTGGATACAGTCAGTGAGAGTCATGAAGTCATGAACCATGAAGAGGTGGTTGAAATTCCAACTCTGACATAAACAATATGATCCTAGGGAAGTCACACACTCTCAGTGAGCCCAGGCAGATTTCTAAGTATGCTCATTCTTCATTTTTGAAGAGGACCATGCTATCAGAGAAATGATGACATGACTTGCACTTGACTTTGTTTTGAGTGAGGGAGGGCTGTGCAAGTCACCAGTCTCACTTCTCCTCCAGAGTCATCTGAATCCAGTGACCAGATATTCATCAGGATGACTGGAGATGACCCAGGATGCAGTGGGACACCTTGGCCTTTTAGGCTAATGCCTTTTCAGTTACTCACTTAGAGTGAGGTAATGTCCATTCAGCCCATTCAGTGAATGGGTCTCTTTAAAAAGTAGCCAGGGGGTGGCCCCTTTTCCTCTAAAGGAAGGTCAATGATAATACCTGTCCCAAGTAGTATCAGAACACTTAGATCAAGGAATTATGATGAGAACTTGCTGCTTCTGAAGAAATTGTTTAGCACTGAAACCATAAGCTCAAAGATTCGAGAAAATCTTCTTTATCTCTATATGTATAAATACCTCCAAACTCTCACCATATTGTAATTAATGAAATCTGAAGTGGGAAATACAGACAAAAACTAACCCTAGACCCAATACATTCATGAATATTTTGTTGTTCTTGTTCTTGTTAATATCCCATTCTAATGCTAAAGCTAGTAATTTATTTATCATTTTAAAATAGAATATCACTTTCAGATATACAATTTGAAACCTGTTCTCAGTCACCTAATTGGAGAGTAATTGCCAATCTGCCTTTGTAGAAGACATTTCCTTCTAAGAATGTCCTGTGCTAATAAAATCATAATTCCCCACCCCCAAAAAAAAGAAAAGAAAAGAAAAGAAACACTAAACTCAGGTGTTTCTGCTCTACTGAAAGAACGTAAATGCTTTCAGTAATTTCTAAATTTTGCAGCCCTGGAACACAACCCCATTCACCATGCCCTAGTTAAAGGTATGCTAGTTAAAGGTATAGCTTTATTTTCAAAGGAGGCATGAAGTATAGGTACAAGAAGAAGAAGAAAAAATACTTCCTTGAGTTTCTGGGAGGGCGATAACGTAAGAATATTTTATGATGGGAAAATTCTTCTTGAAGGATAAAAGTAGCCCAGTTAGTTGTAATTATTAGAGGATGAGGTGGCAGGAAAGACTTAGCAGAATTTCTTTTTCTATTCTATTCCTATGAGCTACCATTCAGCATATAAATTATGAACAACTTATAGGCTAGAATCTAGAAAATGAGGAGGTGGTTGGAGAACAGAAAGGGAAGAAATGTGGGGTTAGTACAGAAATGAGAGAAAAGATGAGCAAGGTATACAAGCTCAGGGACAGGGGAATATAACAAGGGACAGGATTAATATTTCTTTTTGTACAAATGTACACAGTTTTAGTGACAAAAAATTCTACTCTCTGTAGCATAGATGAATGTATTTTGTGTTTAGTCTATTCACATGTGTTTAAATGAAGGCACAAAGCTCAGGCAGACTTTGAGATATAAAGAGCTCCAGTTTTCAAACCTTGCCCAAGGTATATTGATGCCCTTTCACAATTCAGTGTTAGCCTTTACCTTTAAAAAATGTCTTTTGGGAGGAGAAACAACATAAATCATCAACAATAACAAGAATATAATTTATTGACCTCCTACTATTATGAACTAAGCTTGAGGGTCAATAGAATGCTTTAAAAATCTATTGGCCACAGAGAAATTTAATAGGAGAAAATGAAGGTATCAGTCTAAATTTTCTAATACAGCTTTTAAAAAAGAAAGATGAGTTATCCAAATCATTCCCTCCCCCTGCCCATCCCCATCCAGTTATGTCTAAATTCTACAGAGGTGGACAGAGACAATATTAATTAAATATTTGATATTTATTATAGCTGGTATTTTCATTTCATGTCAGAATTATCAAGTTAAATGGTATTTTTAAGTGCTCCATATTATAGTCTCTCGGGACTTCTTTGTACATGCAATATGTGTGTTACTTGTAGTCATTTTCTAGAATTTGGAAAACTATTTCAACTTTTTTCAATTTTTATTGAGATAAATAGTTGTATAATTGTATTTTTTGCTTTTATGATATAATATTGGTCACATCTTTGCTTTACCTGATTTTTACTCCTTAATAAGGGCCTGACCTCACAATTACCATATTGATTCTGTCAGAAAATATGTCCTACTTTATACCATAATTTCTAGCAATTCAAAAAGGCAAGAATAGGTCCACTTGATACACAATTGAAATGTGAAAACAGTTTATAAGTTACACTGTTTGAGAAAAAAAGTACAAAGACAAAACTTTGAAGATCACCTAACAGTGTACCCGACTTTTGCGGTAGCTATGTTCTTAATCAGTTGTATGTAAATCAAATTCTTATAATTGGAATTATTTTTTAAAATTCACTGAAGGAGTAAACTATTCAAAGGAACTTGTATTTTAATTATTCTGTAACATGAATAATAATGACGGTAGAGAATGACAAAAAGAGCATGAGATTTAGGCTCAGAAGACCTTGGGTTCAAATCCTGACTCTGTCCCTTACCACCCGTGTGACTTAGGGCAAGTAACTTGTCACTCAGCCTCAGTCCCTCATTTGTAAAGTGAAGGGGTTGCACTACACGGTCTCTTTTGTTGTTAGTTTTCAGTTATGTTTGAATCTTTGTAACCCACTTGGAGTTTTTTTGGCAGGGTTACTGGCATAGTTTGACATTTCTTTCTGCAACTCATTTTGCAGATGAGGAAACTGAGGAAAACAGGGTTAAGTGACTTACCCAAGGTCACCCAGCTAATAAGTGTCTGAGGTCAGATTTGGACCCATGAAAATAAGTCTTCTTTACTCCAGACCCAGTGCTCTATTCATTGCACCACCTGATGTTCCACAAAACTCTAAATCACATGATCCTAATCACTAGTCTTTTTTTTAAAGAATTTTTATATATGGAGTTTTCTCACACACCTGTGATCTTACACCTGTATTCCACAGTATTAATCACAATAGTAATTTGTTGTTGTGTTTGTCCTTCATTCTTGAAGAGGACCCTGACAGGGAGATGACATGAGTTGCAGTTGACTTTGATTTGAGTGATGAAGGGCCTTGCAATGTCACCAGTCTCACTTTCTCCTCTAGAGCCATCTGGGTCCATTGGCCAGATTTTCATCTGGAAGATTGGAGATGACCCAGGATGCAATGGAAGACCCTGGCCCTTTTAGGCTAAAGTCTTATGAGGTCCTCACTTGGAGTGAGACATACCCATTCAATGAATAGACCTCTTTAAGTAGTTACTCAAAGAATGGCCCCTTTAATAAAAAAAAAAAATCAAACTGGGAGGGGAAGACCCTGAGGGTTGCTGGTCAAAACAAAAAGAGTTACCACTGACATTCACTCTGAGCCAGAAGGGCCCCAAAATGCCACTTAAGTGGTGCTTAGGCAGGGACCCATTGTAGTGCAATCTATGAGCTCCTGAGCAAAGTGGGTTTAAGACTTGGTCTTTGAGAAAGAGAGAGCTAATCAGGAAGCCCCAAGTTTGCTCGATTAGCAACAAGGCATCCTGGCTAACCGACGAGCCATGTAGTCAGAAACTAGAAGATTCAAATCATCTTGGTCCCATCCCCATTACATAAGCTCTCTTCAGCCAAGACAACTCACTAAGAATTGGAAGCTGCCTGCATTTTATTGACCTATGTTGGTGCAAGGAGTTTCCACAATGGACTTTGCCTACACCAGTAAACTCACACATCAGGTTTAATACTGCTACTGATGCAGATGCTGATGGTGGTGGTTGGCGTTAATAATTATGATGAAAATAGCTGGTATGCTGTTGTTTTTCATTCAATTCAGTTGTGTCTGGCTCTTTGCTACTCCATTTGGGGTTTTCTTGGCAAAGATAGTGGAGTAGTTTGTCATTTCCTTCTCCAGTTCATTTTATAGATGAGGAAATAGGCAAACAGGGTTAAGTGACTTGCCCAAGGTCATTCAGCTAGTAAATGTCTGAGGTTGGATTTGAACGCATGAAGGTGAATCTTCCTGATTCCAAGCCCAGTGTTCTATTCACTGAACTACCTGGTTGTTGTATTTGTCCTTCATTCTCGAAGAGAACCATGACATCAAGATGATGGTATGACTGGCATTTGACTTTGATTTGAGTGAGGGAAGGTTGTGCAAGGTCACCAACCTCACTTTCTTCTCTTGAGCCATCTGGGTTCAGTGGCCTGATATTTATCAGGACAGCAGGAGATGGCCCCGGATGCAATGGGAGACTCTCTTTCAGGCTAAAGTCCTATCACATTCTCACCTAGCTGCACCTAACTAGTATTTTAGAGCATTTTAAAGTTTGCAAAGCATGGTTGGTATATTTTCTAATATGATCCACAAAATGATCCTATAAGGTATTCCATATACATTTTAAAGAGGATAAAGCTAAAACCCAAAGAGATTAAGTGATTTGTCCACAGTTACACAGCTGTCAAGTGCCAAAGACAGGATTCCCACTGAACTCTCTCTGAGTTCGAAGTCCTGGGTTATCTTTTCCCTATACCATGTAACCTCCTTAAGGAGAAAATGTTTGGCATTCACCTTGCCTCAGAAGTTTTTTTGCCTGAGTTAAAGGGAAGATAGAGAGGGACGGAACTCTTTTAAAATGTGCTGTATGGAGGAGTGGAAATACGCTGCAAGATATTGGAAGGAGTAGTACTCCCGGGAAAGTATACTGGAAGGAAAAAGAAGGTGCCAGTAAACTAGGAAAAATGAATGCCCTGTGGAAAGGTCCCATTGCTTTGCCCTAGTTATAGTTCTGATTTCAGTCAAAAGTTTGCCTCCTTTTTACCTGTCCACATTGTATAAGTATTCTTTGACTGTGATACAGCCATTACTTTATCTCAGCACTAAAATAACGAACTGCAGCAGTGCTGCATAAGATTTTTCTCTTTACCTCTGGGAGGGTGAAAGCAGCACAAGCCTCTCTGAATATGCTGAACAAGTTATTCTCTTTCATTTCTTGAGTTTGTACGCAGCCAACCCCCATGTCAGTTACTATCACAATTAATTATATCATTAAAACACCAATTTTAAATTCTTTGGGATTTGTATGGTGTTGATGCAATGTTTGACTTTTACCTGCTTTTCTCAGCAAATCCAAGACTCACCTTCCCTGTAGCCATTTCAGGCTATTCAAACGGCTATTGCTTTTCTTTGTTTCTCAAAATTCCCTCATCCTAATTCCTTGTGGAGTGAAAGCCATGGGTTTTCCATCACCTCAATCCTTCTCCTGTTCAACTGATAATATTCTTTTTGGAGGAATATTCAAAAGCTGGATAATGACCAAAGGGAAGTGACCAAGATGTTAAAGACAGGAAGGGGAAAGAAATAAACATTTATTGTACTAAGAGCTTTACAAATACTACCTCATTTGCAACTCATAACAACTTCAAGATCGTGCCATGGGGAGATTGGTTGAAGGAACTGAGGATGTTTAGCTTAGAGAAAACTTAGAAGCCACATGATAGTACAACCCGAATTAGTTATAACTGCACCTGATATAAACTCACTTGGGGAAAACACAAAGGCTAGTTCTACCATCTGGTGACACATTTCTCAATGTCTAGAATTGTTCCTAGGGGAGCTAAGAGTAAAAGCACACCTGGGGAGAAGGATGGCTGCATTGGGTGCTACTGGAAAACCACATGGCATGGCCAAGAGAATTACTTCCTCTTCCATTGTGTGTGAGTCCCCTGAGTCAAAGACTCATTTGTCTTTCATTAGTTGTGATTAAATAATGGTTGTTGTTGAGTATTTGAAAGGCTGGTCCAAGGAAAAGGGATTAGTCTGTTTCTTTTGGGTCACAGGGAATATAACTGGGAGAGAAAATGGGAATTTGCGGAGGACTTGAGGCTTGACATGAAGAAGAAAAGTTCATGCAAATACAGAAATTGCATAGGTTGCTTCAGAAGATAATGAGTCCTTCCCCACATAGTTACAAGGTGAACCAGGTGGCCTCTAAAGTCTTACTCACTCTGAGATTGGATGACTCTGTGAGTATACAAAGCAACAAATACTGTGGAATGAGAAGAGCATGGTTACAAGTCAGAGGATCTTCCAACTCAAGAGTCCCTAGCTAAGAGTCTGTGAATTTGGTGTGCGAATGTGTCTAGTCTGTGGGTTCTCTCTTAGAATAATGTTTTTATATGCATAAAATAAAATACGTAGGATTCCAATGGAAAACAATCGTACTGAAATAGTGACCAATATATACTGATATTTACATAAATAATGATAATTCAAAATAATCATGACTGTTTGCATATATATA
Source organism: Potorous gilbertii (assembly GCA_028658325.1). NCBI lineage: Eukaryota > Metazoa > Chordata > Mammalia > Diprotodontia > Potoroidae > Potorous > Potorous gilbertii. Next base: position 593,023,631 of record CM053769.1, on the reverse strand, counting down.
AATATACTGATAAGTATTTAAATACAGCTGTTTATATATACTAACAATTTTTTATATAATTATCTATATTTACTGATAACTATTTCAATATAATTATTTTCAGTAGTAATCCTAATTGCGCATGTACATACATATAAAATAGATCATTTGTTTTTTGCTATAATCCTTTGCACTTTATTCATTTAAAAACATTATTCCAAGAGAGGATTCACAAGCTTTACCAGACTGTCAGAGATTCACAACAGACAAAGGTTTAAAAGCCTCTGATCTATTGGTTGAGATCTTCCTATAAATGCTCTGGGAGGCAGGAAAAGGAAGAGGAGGGTCCATTCTCTACCTCTCTTGACATTACAGGGCTGCCACTAGAGCACATGAACTTTCCGTCAATTATCCTCTACTCTGCCTCTATGACTACACTACCTTTTTTGCCAGTCAGGCATCTCTCTGACAGTTTAGGCTTCTTGCATCTTGCAATCAATTCTCCATATATATTATAGGCTATTTACAACCATACTCCGTTAAGTCTCTTAGCTGACATGGTGATCCACTGTTATAACCTTTGGAGAATGCAGGATCCTTAATTTGCTTCCTGAATTAGTAGGAGACTAAAGTTTTGTTTTGTTTTGTTTTAGTAGGGTTTTATTTCAGGCATAAAATTTTTAAGTATATGGAGTATGTATATGGAGTACCTTTGTTTCCTCTGTCCCTCCTACCCTTCAGACTGTCATGGAATCAGCAAATATGCCCCAGGAAATCAACAGCCACACATATGGGTTCCAGTTTTCTCCCATCCTCTCACAATCCCCTTGCACTTTTAGCACTCCACAGTCCACGTCCAGCTGAGGGTAAACCCCATTACAGCAAAGGTAGGTCGTGCTGTCATGACGGTGCACAGAAGGCACATGGAGAAAGCTAGTGGAGACAAAGTAAGAAAGTGGGACTTTTTAACATCTTTCCAGGGCATGTCACACTGCCCATGCCAGCCTTGGGTTAGGCACTCTCACTGCCACTACATAGGAGGGACCTAAATGAATTCTTTTTAAAGCACCTAATGGAGCCCTGGGTTGTTTAAATCAGTTTAAGTAAAATGATTCTTTTTCTCTAGCACTTAACCAATTGAAATTAGGCATAAAGTTGGCCATCCCAAACCACTTTTCCGTTCGCCTTTTTTTAATGCCTTTCTGAGTCTTATAAAGCAAAGGACATGATGTTGTTCTGCTATTTTATTCTGCTGAGTAAGACCATAAGCATTTATAATTTAAAACCACCAAAAAGGGATAAAATGGACAAGCATATTTGCCTCTGCCAGCAAGCAATAATGTTTGTTTTAGAGCATTATATTTTATGAAACAAAATCCCTGCACCTAAAGTATTCAGAATGTCAGTATTGCAAGGGACTCCTTATAACAAACCCCAAAGTAAGTCATACAGGATTATAAATTTACAGCTAAAATGGACATTGAAGGCCCCAGAGTCCAGCCTTATTCAATATACTATACCACCGTCAACAAGGGAAAGTTTTCAGGATCAAGTCAATAAAAATATGCATATTCCCAACATTGTTAGGCACTGGGAATACAAGCAGTAAAAAAGAGAGTACCCATCCCTTAAAGAACTAGCATTCTACTAATGATTGGCAGATAATACCCAGACAAAAGCTGAAAAGAGGGGTGATAGAGAGAGAGAAGAAGATACTGTAATGGTGGAGAAAGTCTAAAGAGTTAGTAGAGGAGTGATAGAGAGAAATGAAGACATAATTGGCCTGGGCCCTTTTCTTAAAGTGAAGGTTCTGGGAGGAACTGGCCTCCTGGGCTGAAAGAACTTCAAGAATAAGAAAGCCAAAGGTCAAGTGAACTTCCACAATGACAATATTGCTTCAACACAACAGAGAAAGTCACTAGCAGAGCCAGGAAAGTTGTGATTATTTCTTTTTCCCTAAGACAACTGCATTACCAAAATGATTATAAAACATTGAAATAATAAATGATAATCTATTTTGAAAAAAAAGGAACATTATGCCCACTGATGAGACTTTTAAAATATGGCTAACAGAAAATTCTCCACCTCACGTACTCCCATATCGGATCTCCCTGGAGTAAACGACATAAATTTTTAAATGGCAGAAAATTACTGGTTATCAATTGGTGAATTTTTTCTCAATTTTTTATCCGCATACATGCTAGAGTATTGACTTGTTAGAGTAAAAAGTAAAATCAATACTAAATGGGAAGACAGAAAAAAATAAGGGAAGGTGTGCATTTGAGATAGTACCTACCTGAGTCATTTTAATAAGTTCTTAATGCTGTAAAACAGGAAATAGATAAAAGAAAAACAGATAAAAAAAGATGGAAGTTTAGTCCATGTAAAACAATCAGAAAATGAGAATGAAAGCCACTAGAAATAGCCTCAGCTAGCCAACACGTGCTTTCTTTATGAAACAGATGTGTCATCCAAAGGAAACACTGGTTTATAATATAAATTTGTTTTAAAAATATGACTTTGAAATTAACGGTAAATATAAACAATGCCACATCATAAAGCAGCAAAAAGATATAAAGAGGAAAAGGAGTTCATAAAAAAATGGTCAAAGTACCAAATTAAGCAAGATCATGATGAAACATTTAAGAATTAAAAAAGGCATCGGTAGCTAACTGGCACAGTAGATAGACCAACAGACCTGGAGTCAGCAGGACCTGAATTGAAATACCTCAGATGTTTACTAACTGTGTGCTCCCCACCCCCCACCCTGGGCAAGTCACGTAACACTGTCCTCTCCCCCCAAAACAGAAAAGAATAAAAAACGGGGCAAAAGATGAAAAATGGAAAAGATCTAAAAATAATTTTCTAAGAAACTCTTCGCTCAATCTTCATGGGGCCACCACATTTGGACAGTTATGATATACTGCATAAGGAACTGGAAAAATAATAATAGCAATGAATATTTATATAATGCCATAAAGTTTACAATGTGCTTTACATGTTATTTTATTTTATCTTTATAAGAACCCTGTGAAGCAGGTGCTCTTATTGTTCCCATTTTATATATAAGGAAAAAGAGCCTGAAATGATTTATCCAAGACCTTACAGCTAATGTGTTTGAGGCAAAAATTTAAACTCAGATCCTCCTGACGCAAATCCAGCATTACAGTCAGTACTACATCAAACATGAAGAAAACAAAGATGGTTTATATTATGGAAATGATAGAATTTTGAAAGCATTAATGGAATGATTCTAGATATTTGAAAGATGGAAAGACATAAAAGGCTAGGGAAAATGCCATGACTTGGAAACCAGAAAAATAAATATTAACAAAGAGAATTTTTTAAAACTAAAATACATTTAAGAACAAACAAAAAATTTTTTGAAACTATAATGGCATTGTATCTGAGCGGTGTGAGAGCCCCAACACAACTTGTCCACCATCTTCAGTGACATGCTATCACAAGAAAAAGACTTTTCTAGAGTTCTTCAATGCAATCTTTCTCTCCAGTAGCCAATCCATATCAAAATCACAGATGGAAAGGGAAATAATTTCACTATCTAACTTACAAATTGGAACACGACTCTATCCCACATCTACTCCACATAAAAATTATAGGAGAGAAGGAAAATTATTTCAGTAATTCTGGCTTTCCTTTCATGTGCTATTCTTATAAAGAGAAACGCAAAGCCTCCCCCTAAGCAAATCTGCTGATTGATGACTCAGGTATTGATCCTAGAAAGTCCAGGTATCCACAAGCAATCAGCACCATGTATATATTCCAGAAGTCTTAGACCTTCCCTGTAACACACATACACACACACACACACATGAATATAAATAATCATAGACTCCTAGGCCTATCACCACAAAAATTTTATGAGAATAATCTGTACACACATCAAGGGCATCCCTGATGAAAGTGGCAAAGGCAACCAGCAGAAGTGCACAAATGATAACCAACAGTAGACAACATCTTAACTAATGTGCATTTTCCTAAAAGTTATAGAAAATATGACACCAGTCTCTATAAAAGTTTTTCCCCTATCATAGTTGATGCCTAGTGAACAGTCCAAATAGAAGGGGAATTTCCTATAAATTATGAAATACTCCAGATATTCCTGCTTGCAGATGTCATTGTACTAGTTGAATTAGGCTGTGAAATATATGAGTTTACAAAATGAAGTTCATAATTACTCAAAAGATTTCAGCCTAGCTATTCATGCAGGAAAAACAAGCCATAGAGATGGTCCATCACTACATGTTTCTTGGATAGACATTGTGCGTGGACAATAACATCAACCCAGAAATGAACAAAAAGGAGAGCTGGGATTGCCTCAGAAAATTATGCAGTTATTTTAATAACCTCATATTTCCCCTGAAACCAAAACCTATCTTTTTAATACTGATATTCTTCTGATGATTCTTTATGAAAACATGTCATATGCTGTCAGTTTATGAATTAAGAATTAAAGTTGAGAACTGACAAAGGGCAATGGAGATGTAGGAAGTATATATTCATATGCTACCATACATGACCAATTAAGAATTATGCAACAGAAGTGATTTAAAAAAAGACATCAACAGAAAAATATATGATTGGTAAAGAAAATGCAAGAAGAAACAAAGCCAGGTGGCGTGTCACATAATTTCAAAACATCTGTGGTTCTTCTCTGCACCCCCCACCTCCCGCCAAGAGTGCACCATGGATCCCCTATGGAGAATTTATACAAGAATATGGACTAGATTCACACAAGATGAGAAGACACAGGTCTAAATGGTGTTTGTAAAAAGAATACCCACATCTATGAGATCACAGATTTTCTGAAAATATCTGTTTACTGTCCAGGTCCCAGGGTCAGTAACTAAATGTAGTTCATATACTAATTAGTCTGGGTTTTTCCTCCCTCAGGAACTAGTTTGCTCTGAGTACTCTTTTTGAAGCTTGGAAAATTCATTTATTGGCTGAAAGCGAATATATGCAAAGCATTGCTGCTTTCCCTTGGGATATATAGAAGCCCCAAGCTTCAAAATCTACAGATGTGTTTGCTCAAACATACCCTTTTAAGCAGTATTGGTGACAGAAACTTTGGGGTAATAGTTTGACAATACATGCTAGTTTTCAAAAATTAAAATACTTTTTTGGTTTGTTTTTTTAAAAAAGTAAACCCAAGTTGAGGAGCTATAAGACTGTGGAAGAATTTGACCCAATTCATTTTTTTTGTATGTCCGGTGCTTAGTATTTGGTATTTGGTATTTGGTATTTCATAAATACTTTAATATTTTTCCTTTCAGTGTTCATTTTCATTTTAATGTAAGGTCATAATTGCTTTCTTGTATTTGCAGTGGTGGTTGTTCAGTCACGTTTAATTCTTTGTGACCCCATTTAGGGTTTTCTTGGCAAAGATGCTGGAGTGGTTTGCCATTTCCTTCTCCAGCTCATTTGACAGAAACTGAAGGAAACTGAAGCAAACAGGGTTAAGTGAGGTGCCCAGTCACACAGTAGTAAGTATCTGAGGCTAGATTTGAACTCAGCAAGAGGAGTCTTCCTGATGGGGCTGGGTACTCTATCCACTGGCCACCTAGCTACCCAAGCTTGTTTGCATATTACCTTGAAAGGCTAGAAAACCTAGAGTAATGGGTAATTTACATATAGGTTTAGCCCCAGGGCAGGAGTTGGAGGACCATACAAATATGAATTTGGGGGCTGCTACCAAAGGAACTACTGGAAGTTCCAGTGAAGGAATGGAATCAAGTATAAGCTTGGGACATTTTTGCTCTGAGGTCCTGGCTCTTCTTCACCATCCCCTAAACAACTATCTTTGAGAAAAAGGTCAGTTCCCACTTGGCCTTCATTATATTACTCACACAGAAAAGAACACCACCTATCTGCCAGGAAGTCTGGTGGTAAAGGGCAAGAAATGGGAGCAGGGACTCAGATCAGCTGTCCATAAACTCTAGAGCTGAAAGAGTAGCCTCCAAGATAATTCACAAGAAGTTCTTAACCTTTAGCTCCTTCTCAGAATAATGTCTTGAAATGTAAAAGAAAACATCAGATTATAAAGAAAGCCAATTATGTTGAAAGAATTAACAAAATATTTTTAAAAACAAGATTATGATGCTGGGTTTGGATCCCTGATTTCTAGTCCAACTCTCTCATTTTACAGATGAGAAAACTGAGACCCCAAAAGAATAAATAACTTGCTCTAGTATGCCTAAGTAGCTTGAGGCAGGATTTAAATCCAGGTCTCCTGACTCCACATTTATTATTCTTTATCCTACACAAAGTCAACATAAAAACCTTGAACTGTAACAGAGCCCTTAGATTCCCAGGGGAATATTTGACCCAGGAAACAAGGAAAATTTCTAACAATCAGCAAGATGCTAAAAGAAATAGTGCCTCTAGTTAGGATGTGAAATTGGCAAAGAACTGATTTGTGCTGAGATCATTGAAAGGTTTATGATTAAATTTGAAAAATGTGGAAAATGACCAAGTAACGCCCACAAAAATGGGAGAGCTACCCACTTGGAGTACTGGCATAGAAATAATACCAAGGGAGTGAGATCACACATGCATATATTTACACATACATACATATATATGTACATATATACACATATTTATGCATACATAAATACATAAACATGTATTGGTGGCACAGTAGACAAAGTGCCACCCTAAAGTCATAAAGAGTCCTCTTACGGAGTTCAAATCTGGCCTCTTACTAACTGTTTGACCCTGGGCAAATCACTTAACTCTGTTTGCCTCAGTTTCCTCATCTGTAAAATGAGGTGGAGAAGGAGTGGCAAACCACTAGCATCTTTTCCAAGAAAAACCCAAATAGGGTCATGAAAGAGTCAGACACAACTAAAAATTACCCAACAACAACATATATTGATATACGCATATATACATATATACAGTTAAAGGCTAAAAAAAAAGTATCCTCATGCAAATGGATTAGCTGCAGTCCTTTCTGAAATATAAAGAATTAATTTATTCTCTGCAAAAAGGTCCTTTTAAAAATCTAGTATTCAAGAAATATCTAGAATATTAGATCATCAATTCCAAGTAAGCCCTTTCTGTGCTGAAGTCCAAACTTATAGAGGTATGCCAATTAACATAGATATTATAGCCAGCCACTTACCATGGACTTGATGGTAGCCTTGGGTTCAAAAATATTAGTAATGAGGAGGGTACACATAAGAGAAGAAAGATACTGTCAGGTTGAAAAGACAAATCTGTACAATTACGAGGGATAATAGATGAAATGAACCACATCTTTCAGATCTCAGAATACAGGCACTTGCCACCAAATGTCGATAATTTCACATCTTGATGTTAGGTAATACAACATTACAGGGGACAGTTGAACAAATAATAGTGCTAGAAATAGGTGCAGCTTTATAATAATGCTAAGGTTTATTTCCCTAGTTTCTTTTGAGTCCCAGCTAACATTCCACTTTCTAGAGACTTTCCCAATCCTCTTTAACTCTAATGTCTACCCTGTCTTGATTATTTTCAGTTTACCAGGCATATAGCTTATTTGTACAGAGTTGACTGCACACTGTCTCCCATGTACTCCACTGTGTCTATTCCTCAAGAGCAGGGCTTGTTTTTTGCCTTTCTTTGTATCCTTAGCACTTGACTGACTAATAATGCCATGGTAGTGCAACAAAAGTGACAACCAAAGTTTAAGTATGACAATTTCACCTTAAAGTCAAACTTCACGTAAACAGCAATGAAATGGTGTGAAATCAGGAAAAAAAACATTTCCAAAGACCTTTCTACCTCCTCCTTATCCTATACTTCCCTGATTCAGTGTGAGGACCATAGAATTTAATTTATGTAAAATACTGATTAGACATTATTAGGATTAAATCTATTCAAGGTCAGGTAATACTTTATTCTTTTAGCATCATCCACTTAGCTAAAAATGGCTAAGAAAAATCAGGTCATGCCCAATGAACTGGGAACGTCTAGATTTTTTCACTCTTTAGAGATTCAGGTCAAGTGCATAAAAAGCCCACTTAATGATATAGCCACTTATTCCTTGATAGAATTTGTCTTTAATTGGGGGTATGGAGATGAGGGAAGAGGGGGGAGTGTAAGAATCTGGAAGCTAATGAGGGAAGCCCACAGTTGGGCAGCTAGATAACTCAGTGCATAGAGTGCTGGGCCTGGAGTCAGGAAGACTCATTTTCCTGAGTTCAAATCTGGCCTCAGACACTTAACTAGCTATGTGACCCTGGGCAGGTCACTCAACGCTTTTTGCTTTAGATTCATCATCTGTAAAACAAGCTGGAGAAGGAAATGGCAAACTACTCAAATATCTTTGCCAAGAAAACCCCAAAAAGGATCATGAAAGAGTCAGAGACAACTGAAACCACTAAACAAGGCTCACAAGTATTAGATTAAGCTAATATAAAACATGTCAACTCAAGTTGAGTTGAGTCAACTCAAGACCAAAAATAGGCAGCTCAAGGTAGCCTTAGCACAATCATGTCCTTTTGAAGTACCAGTGATTCCTGGCTGAAGCATAATCCAATGTGATCAACTGTTTTTGTGTTTGTCCTTCATTTTTGAAGAGGACCATAACATCAGAGAAATAATGACATGACTTGCATTTGACTTTGTTTTGAGTGAGAAAGGGCTGTGCAGGTCACCAGCCTCACTTCTTCTCTAGAGTCATCTGAATCTAGTGACCAAATATTCATCAGGATGATTGGAGATAGCCCAGGATGCAAAGGGGGACGTTGGCCTTTTAGTCTAAGGCCTTTTCAGGTACTCACTTAAAGTGAGGTAATGCTCATTCACTGACTAGGCCTCTTTAAAAAGTAGTCAGTCGATAGCCCCTTTTAATAAAAAAGAAAAATAAATAAATCAAGCTGAAAGGGGAAGGAGCCTCATGGTTATTGTTTTGAACAGAAACAGTTACTATTGACATTCACTCTTAGACAGGAGAGTCCAAAAAACTACCACTGAGTGGAGCTTGGGCAGGGCCCCATTGTTGGCCAATCTATGGGCTTTAGAGTGCGTTGGGTCTAAGGTTTTAGGGAAGACAAGAGAGGAAGGAAGGAAGGAAGAAAGGAAGGAAGGAAGGAAGGAAGGAAGGAAGGAAGGGAAGGAAGGAAGGAAAACTTGGGGTTTACTGTCTAATGTGATCAATAGGAAAGAAAGGGAGGGAGAAGAAGGAAGAAGGAAAAGACAAAGACACAGAAGGAGAGTGAAAGTCCTCCAGATGAGAAGAGCACAGCAGAGACTGAACTCCAACCCTTATTTAGTCCTTTTTACAAGATTTTGTCTGAAAATAGCCCCAATGGAAGAGCTTCTGTACCTGAACCTCCCTCCAGGGACCTGTTATTTTTACTCTGAAGTGTTTGTAGCTCTCTGAACAGTCTTGTTATCTTTCCAGGTGTGGGTTCACAATCGTGAGACTGTGGCTGCTTGTCGATTCCTGAACTTAATCTGTTTCTTTCTACAGCATCTCCCTCACATTACCAGGAGGGTATTCATAAGGACCTTCATCTGCCAGCTACAGAACTTAAAAAGAAAATAAATCCTTCTGAATCAACCATTGCAATAGTATAGAAACATGAGAAGAGGTCAGAACTTTCTCTGTGACCCAACAGCCTATGAGGATGGCTGTCTGGAGTTTTATGTGTGTTTGAATATGTGGCCTTATTGCTTTTTGCCCCTTCTCCCCTGACGATTCAGGGACACAGAATATTATATACTTTTAGATATTTAGCATTGAGTAGTTTCATTATTCTGTTCCATAAAGCCAAGTCTGACTAAAGGGACCAGCCCTCATGGGCTCTGAAGCAAACGACTTCCTCAGAGGGAAGGTTCGCCTTGATTTCTCATTTATCTAATGTTCCCTCCCAGTCCCAGCATCCTTCTGAGACTTTGCTTCCCCTCAGATCAAACTCCAACAGTCCTCATGTTGCTTGGATGATTTCAGGAAAATATTTATATTGTTATCATTGCCATAAATCCAATTCAACTAAGCATACCTTGGTTAACTATGAGTTATTGCACACGAGGCATGCATAACAAAGCAAGAAACTAATCTCTCAGTTGGAGGCGAAGAGTAGAAAATGCCCCATGGCTGTAGGGAAATTAACTTTGGGATAAGAGGATGAGACTGAAGATAATTCAAGGTTAAGGGGTAAAAAATGGTAATCTGGTAGATTATTCTGTTAATTCTGCTAATGCTTGCTAACAAGGAGCTAAATTCTGCCATTTCCATTCTGCTAAAGGATTGCAAGTGCCGTACACTTGGAACTCTTTAATTTTGTGCCTCAATTTCTCCACCCTAGTTATGACTCTGATTATGTTTAAATCTCTGCTTGGCCTTGAGGACACAAAAACCAAATGAAAAATGGCTCCTGTCCCCAAGAGCTTATGTTCTCATAAGAATGTCATTATCACAGGCGATGCCCTTTCTGATGATGACCTGATGAAAGAAGCAATTGAATTCTTTTTACTGTTGGATGAACAAATTGTGGCATATGAATGTAATGGAAAAATCATTGGGCATGAAGATATAAATCAGGAATTTGGAGATACGTGGGAAGATTTATATCAATGAATGCAAGGAAATGGGTAGATCCAAAAGAACAACATATAAAATAACTATAAAAATGTGAATGAAAAGATCACTAAAACAAGGTAGACTCTGAGTAAATCAAAACCCATTTATGGGCAAAGTAAAGATGGTGGAGTGAGAGTCAGCAATCTTGCCTGGTTTTTCCACAGCAATCCTCTTCCACAGCAATCCAGAAAATGTGACAAAATGAATGCCCAATATGAAAGCCAATAAAAAGTCACAGTGAAATATGTTTCTATCCCAGAGCAAAGACAGAGCGATTTATAGACACTGGGATTGGGGCTGACCAGGAGCATGAGGCAATAGGCAGAAACAAAAGAGAGCAATAGAGGCAGCAACAGTGGTGAGGAGAAACACAGCACCCAAGGATGGCAAGGGAGTAGCACTAGGAACAGAAACAGCTATCATTTGGCAGTTTTGTCATTTGTTATACAGTTCCAAATCATCATTCAAGGGCAGAAAGGAATGAGAGAGCAGGTATTCTGCCTATTTAAGTAGCAAGAAATAAGTTCCAGAAATATAGCTGTGTGACTGAGTTCAAGAGCAGAGGGAGAACTCAACCCTAACACAAGGGCTGTCCACACATAAGCCTGCAGTGCATAAACCAGGGCAGGACATCAAAACCAAAAAGGAGACAATGATTCAATTGCCTGAACCTGCAGAATCCCCCAGCAGGCTATATTTTACTGAGTGCATCAACAGTCTATGGAAACCCACACAGAATTCAGCAGACCCAAGTCAGCAATTTGCAGGACATTGACCAAAAAGTCAGTGAATAGACCCTTCCCCAAATCACACTACTTTGGAAGCACTAAAACCTTATAGAGCCCCAGACTGAGTTGTAAAAGCAGCATAAGGATATAAAATACAGAAACTCAGACCAGACATTCTTCCCAGGGGTGAACAGAGTGCTACACAACATGAAATCCAAAGTCAAGAAATTATCTGGGAAAATGATAAAACAAAAAAAAGAACCTAACCATAAAAAACTACTATGGTGATTGTGAAGTTCAAGATACAAACAGAGAAAAAGACAATTACTTGAAAATATCTACAAGTGAAGCCTCAAAGAAAAAAATGCAGATGGGACACAAGCCCAACAAGAATTCTTAAAATACTTTAAAAAATTATTTTTTAAAAATCAAATATGACATAAGTTGGAAAAAGAAATGTAAGCTATGCAAGAAAATTATGAAAAGAATACAGTTTGGTAAAAAATGGTACAAAAGTGCTAAAACAAATTTGAATTGGCCAAATAGAAACCAAAAGAAAAAACCCAAAACATTAAAGATCCTAGAGAACAGATCATGAAACGTTCCTTCTCCATCTTGACATAGAGTCAGTAAATAACTATAAGAGCAGAATGTTTTTATATTTTCAGTCAAGCTATTGTAGCACTTGTTTTTACTTAATATTTTTCTTTGCTATAAGAAAATATATAATCTATAAGACATTTTGAAGCAGAGAAGAAAATGGGAATGTCCAGATCTAACTGATTTTTAAAAAATAAGTTTTTAATATAACATTTTAAAGTCAAGGAAATGCATTTTTCACAGATTACTACTTTTAAAATGGTTAAAATTAAAAATTTCAGTTCATAAAGAGTCTCTAAATAGCTGAAAAATCCATTAATATACAATAACTCATCCCTTGAAGATATTAGATGAACCAGGTATCCTTGCATTGGCATCTGAATGAAGGAGAATGTTCTTAACCATGCCCATGAGCATATTGAAAGGTATTTCAATAATTCCTGTGAAAGGACAAGTCTGGAGAAATATGACCATGATATGTTTTGCCATCATTGTCAAAAATGGCAAAAAACAACCTCAAAAACTCTAATTAACATTGTTTTACATTGCTTGGGTGATTTTTTAAAAAATATGTCTTGTTTCTGTATTGACTTTCCCATTGTTGAAGCAGAAATATGCATGCTGTCAACCAGCTGACAAGACAGATGCCTCTGACCTAGGAAAAATTAGCTCTTGACTCCATGGTGATGTATGACTTTGTCAATCAAATTGAGTTTCCCTAACCAGATCAGTAAATAGTTTTATTTAGACTTTCCAACCATTCTTTACCCAGAAGCCATAAACCATTTTGCCTGACATAAAGCTGACTGATTCAAACAAGATAGATGTCTGTCATCTATACATAAAAAGAATTTTCTAGCAATTTCCTTTGAAGTGTTGTATGTGTCTCAGTGGATAAACTAAAGAAACACGTATTTGGGTAACAATATATTTCTAGCTTATAAAAAGAAAGCATATAGAACCCAAAAGATTCTCAAGTTTCCAGTTTTCATGCAATTCAAAAAATCCAAGTGTTTACTATGTGCAAAGTATTGTTGTAGGAACTGAGGATACTAAGAAAAAAATTGTTCTTCCTCTTAGTGAACTTACATGCTGCAACTAAAGAACTATGGAAACACTATAAGAATGGAAATGACTTTCAAATAACGCAAATAATGTCTAAAGGGACATGAAGGAACATTAATGTGTAAGGCATTGTTATCCTTGTTAAATAATATGGCTTTGTTCTAGAAACTTTGCTTTTTGTATGTTCACCTAAGTCCTTGATTCAGACTGAGCATACATTTAGGTACTCAGAAACCTAATCCACTCCTGGATTATCCCAACTAGTGATTTTATCTCTGCTACTACTGACGCTGGTGATTACTGACCTCAAACTTGAATTTTCTGAAGCTGAGAATCAAAAGAATTAGAATGGTAAAGCTGACAGAATACGAGAAGGGTAGAATTTGGTTAGTGGTGGGAAAGTTTTAGACAAGATAAGATGACAGTGGGAGTTGGTGGTGCAGAAGGTGTGAAGCTCTTGATGCAGACAGTGAATAAAATAATGGGAGAATAGAAGTTAAGGTCACATCTAATAACTTTGACAAGCTAAATTCCTAGACAGGGAAAAGAAATCAGGAGTAATAATGATGAAAATCTATACTCTTTGGTAGAAAGAAACAGGAATATTCATGCCAAGGTGGTGTTAGCACAATAGGGAAGGCAGTGCAGTAGAACTGCAGTGGTAAGAATGAAGTAGGCCCTCCAGATACGCTCTGATATTCCCATTCAGGGCAGTGTGTAGCAAGGATAGTTATTCAGAGAGGTCAGGTAGTCCTTACTGGTACTTTTGAGATGAGCCCTCACCTGCTAGAAGGACTTTATAAGAGAATGTGAGGGAAATCAAGTAGAGTAACAAAGTAGTAAGACTATACTCTTTGGGATCCCTATATATTTTCCTTCTCATGTGTATATGTGTATCCTGTTAGCATGAAACTCATTATTAGGAGGCATTCACCAAGGGTCCATAGTTAGATTTATTATGGCTATGGATTTGAATCCACTTTAAGACTGCTCTTTGTCCTCAGCATGTTAGAGGTTCTGCTCTAGTCAGAGCATAGATAACAAAAGCTATATGACCTTAATGGATTGTTTGGGATACTTCCAGAATATGCAAAAAGTAGAGAATACCATTTGATAATAGATTTAGAGATGAAAGGGACCTTAGAGGTCACCGAGTACAACTTCTATCCCATTTTTCAGATGAGGAAACTGAGGTTGAGAAAGATTAATTGACTTGCTCAGGGTCACACAGATGGTAAATGACAGAGGTGGTATTTGAATCCAGGTCTTATTGGCTTCAAGTCCATAGCTCCATCTACTACACCATTCTGTCTCTCAACAAGGAGTTGATCACAAGATTTTGAACTTAGAAATGAAAGTGACCTTATATGTCACTTCATCCAACACCCTTATTTTATAGGTGAGAAATAAGAGGTCCAGAGGGCAAATGACCTAGTAATATATGGCAAAGATAGGATTCTAATGTAGGTCTTCTGACTCTAAATTCAACTTTATGGTTTTTGGGTTTTGGAAGCAATTGAGGTTAAGTGACATATAGCTAAGTTATGAACTTTGAACCCAGTTCCTCCTGACTTCTGCACCACCTAGCTGCCCCTTTTTTTGTGTTTTGAAAGCTTTACATATAATAAAAACCATCATTAGTTTCATTTTATGTTTTAAAAATGAATTTTCAAAGATGATGATGATGACGATAGCATTTATTTAATACCAATTATGTGTAAGCACTTTACAAATATTATCTCAACTTAGCCTAGCAATAACCCTGTGAGGTCAGTATTGCTATTATTCTCATTTTATTGGAGGAAGCAGAGGCAGAGGTTAAGTGACCTTCCCAGGGTCATATAATCAGTAACTTTCTGATGTCAGATTTGAAAACAGGTATTTCTGATGCTACACCCAGCATTTTGTCCATTGTGCCACCTACTGACCTCAGCTATCATTCTCTCTCTCTCTCTCTCTCTCTCTCTCTCACACACACACACACACACACACACACACACACACACACACGCACACATACACACACACACACATCATCCTTACCCTATATTGAAAGAAAAAGAAAAAAATGAGCCAAGAAAAATAAATTCCTAACTCACTATTTCTGGAAAATATATTTATTATTCTGCACTCTGAGTCCATCACGCTTCTGTCAAGAGTTGGATAGTATCCTCCGAAATTGTAGTTGATCACTGCATTGATCAAAATTCTAAAGTGTTTCTAATACGATTGGGGTATAAATCCTACTTCTGCTCCAGTTCACATATGTCTTTCTTGGGTTCTCTGAAACCACACTTTTTGTCATTTCCTATGGACTATATGTGCCCAACCTGTGGTACAGCCTTCCAAGCTCGTATTGGTCAGCCATAATCAGATACATTATACTTTGACTCCAACACAGTGATGTCATTTTGGTTTTCCTTGAGAATGTAGCATGACAACTGACCAACAGTCCAACAATACTCCATTACATTCAGATACCATATTTTCTTCAGCTATTGCTCAGTTGATGGGTACCTATTTAGTTTTATTCTAATAAAAAGTTACTATCAGTATTTTTATATTTTGTTTCTTTTTCTTATATCTTTAATAAACCCATTAGTGGTATCAGTGATTCAATGGGTAGGAACAATTCAGTGACTCTAAGGCATAATTCCAAATTCTTTCCAGCATGGCGTAGGATTCTTTCCATTGCCATCTTAAGAGCTTACAAAATGACTTCTTCCCTGATATAGAGAAGCTATGAACTCAGAAAGAATATTTGGAGACAGAGAGAAGTAGAGAACTAGACAAGAAAGGACAATGTTTAATATCAGGGTATTATGGGATGTTCGTCCCCAAACTAGAGACCAATACTGCTTTGGTCTTTCTGAGAAGCTATGCCTGGAACATATAGGGTAGATGCTTAATAAATGCTTATGAATTGTTTGAATGATTAGCAAGTAAGGATATGGGAATGGTTTACATGTGAGCATATCTATCTTAGAAGACCAAAATCTGTATGAGGACAAGGAATGGGAATTATCTACTACAAACATTTTTCTACTTCAGTTGTTACCGAAGTATTTTCAAACAGTTTGTGTTTAATAGGTACTTTTAAATGAGTGAATGAATGAATATGTGAAGTCATAAGTCACTAAAGAGGACTGAAGTTTACTCAATGTATGTATCTTTTGGCATGGGAAATGGTTCATAATACACAGTCCATTTGGTGATATGGAAGAGTATCAGATCCTACAAATCAGGTTATAGCGTCATCCCTACAACTGATTTATGGGATAAATGAATGACTGAAAAACATTGAGGTTTGTATTATGTGCCTGGTATTGTTCTAAAGACTAGGGATACAAAAAATCAAGCAAAATAATTTTATCCACAAGAAGCTTATATTCTAATAGGGAATTGATGACTATGAAGGTGTATCTTGATCTGGGAAGTCACAGGGATTTTAAATGGAGCCATAGGACAATTGACTGACATTTACTTTCTGAAAAGATTTCTATCACTTTGATTACCATACTCAGAAGGGATGAAGGGAATGGGAAAAAGAGACAAGGATACATGTATGTAGGTACCAGAATGTCATAAAGATGACAGCAGAGCAGTATGCTGTGATCTAAGTCAAGTGATATAGGAAGAATACTCACTCATCTAGAGTATAATACCCCAGAGAAGAAGCTGTAGTCCCAGATTATATCCAAGGTAGAAGCCACAGATAGAGCGTGGCGTGGCATTGTTGTATTTGTCCTTCATTTTTGAAGACCATGACATCAGAGAAATGATGACATGACTTGCACTTAACTTTGTTTTGAATGAGGGAGGGCTATGCAAGGTAACCAGTCTCACTTTCTCCTCCTGAGTCATCTGGATCCAGTGACCAGATATTCATCAGGATGACTGGAGATGACTCAGTATGTATTGGGAGACCTTGACCTTTTTAGGCTAGGCTTTTTCATGTAAAGGGAGGTAATGCCCATTGAGTGTATAGCCTCTTCAAAAAGTAGTCAGAGAATAGTCTTTATAATGAGCAAAAGAAAAAAGAAAATAACTAAGTCAAACTGGGAGGGAAAGACAACTGTTATGATTGATAATCACTCTTAGTCAGCTATTAAGTGGAGCTTGGACAAGGACCTATTATTGTCCAACCTATGGCCTTCAGAGTACACTGGGTTTGAAGTTTTGGGAGAAGGAAGGAAGGAAAGAAGGAAGGAAGGAAGGACATCTAGCCAATAAACCCCAAAGGAAAGGGAGAGGGGGATAGAAAGGAGAGGATGAGCTAGGTTACCCACCACTCAGACAGCTTGGTCTGCTCACAGGTTGGGTTCATCCTTTGTTTTTGAAGAAAACCATGACATCAGAGAAATGATGACAGGACTTGCATTTGACTTTGTTTTGAGTGAGGGAGGGCTGTGCAAGGTCACTATCCTCACTTTGTCCTCCTGAGCCCATGGCATGGCATAAAGATGATTAGAAAATAGTGTATTTGGGTATGGATCTGGCTAGATATGGGTCATCTTGGTCACTGATAAAATGATAAAACATTCACAGTTTCCTGTATCTATTTTCTCATTAGGACAAATTAATTATTTACCTGTGCACCCTTCTACTATAATCAAATGAAATAATCTATATCTTCACAGGGGTTACTTCCCCAACTCCCACTTGCATTGGTGGTCCAAGACTCCAGAAAATGGATTTATTACTTTTCCCCACAGGGTTCAAGAGATAACCTTGAAGTACTTATTACTGTCACTCATGAGTCTTTATAAAATATATTCCCTGTTGATTATCAATTACCCAGCCAGAATTAATTAGTGTTTAGAAATTGGTGTTTACTATAGCGAGATAGCTTGGTAATACCTGGTAATTCTCCTCTCCTCCTGACCCCCACCCCAAACCAGGGACACACTCTCTTCTTTCTTGTAAGGTCCCTAGAGATAGTGGACTCAAACTTAAAGAGTTTGAATAATTAAAGGAATTATATATTAGACCGCCTAAAAGGAATGAAGGTGGGGGCAACCTCACCCAGCCCATTGGTTGGTTTTCCTATCTTGTCTTTCTCAGCTCTTGTCCATTCTCTACTCAGCTATCCAAGCAATCATCCTAGAGTACAGATCTGACCATGTCACCTCACTAGTCATTAAATTCTAGTGACTTTACTACCTTCAGGATACAAAATACAAATCTTCCATTTGACTTTTAAAACCCTTCAGAATCTGACCCTTTCCTACTTTTCTTAGTCTTCTTACATGTTAATGCCTCCACCCCCTATGCTCTGTGATAATGACCTTCTTGGTGTTCCTCATACAAGCCATTTTCATTGGCTGTCCCTCAAGAACTCTCTCCATCTTCATCTCTGCCTCCTTGAAAATTCCTTCAAATCTCAACTATAGTCTCATCTTTGGCAAGAAGCCTTAGCAGACCACTGCACACACACACCCTTAGTATAGTTCCTTCACTCTATTCAGTATCTCTAATCCATTACATTACACTAATTTATACTGTTTGCAGGTTGCTTTTCCATTAGACTTTGAACTCCTTGAGAGCAGGAACTGGGTTTTTTTTTCTTTATTTATATTCGAAGAGCTTAGTGCAGCCTGGCACAGAGTAGGTACTTAATAAATGCTTGTTAATAGGAAGGAAGAAAGAAAAGAAGGAAGGAAGGAGGGAAGGAGAAAGAGAGGTCAGGAAGGAAAGGAAGAAGGAGGAAAGGAGGGAGGGAGAAAGGAAGGAATAAAAAATGCAAGGAAGGAAACAAGAAAGGAATGGAAGGAAGGAATAATGAACGAAAATGTTGGAAATGAAAGTAAAAATTGCAGAGAAACTACTAATCTTATATGTCAGTGGGAATTTCCTCACTGGAAGTTTTCTATGCTGATGAAATAACAGGTTTTGTCAGGAAAAAAAAAACACTATAATATTATCAAAACAGTACACTTAATTAAAACCAAACTGTTTATTATAGCTCTTCACTTTATTTTGTTTTGTTTACCCACAGCTTTAATATTACCTCAAGGGAAGTTTAATAATACTGTGTTTGGAGGATATTTGGAAATAACTTATTTTCAGTCTCTAAACACCAGGAGTTTGCAGTAATCACAAGTCTTTAGTGGTATTATTCACATGTTTAGTTGTTTATCTCCCTTAGATATCTTTGTTTGCACAGATAATTAGCTTCTAATAAAACAACCACTGAATTTTGGCATGTGTTTACAAAATATATGATGTTAAATACATAAAGGCAAAAGCCTCAAAAGTTACAAAGCACCATAGGAATAAGTGTTTCCAGATATTAAATGATTCATTATAATATCCAAGGTCCTTGGCAAAAATATGAAGAGAAATGTGCCTCCCCCCTATATTGTTAACAAAGATACACATATAACATTTTGTCAACATTTTATATGTCACAAATTCAACTTTCAGCATATTTAGGCACCATTTGACAGATGTAAATCTTTATTCAGCTGGATATATAGCTATGAGGTGCTATAAATGACCTTTGATCGTTGATCTGACTTAGAAGGTCTTATTCATAGGTTTAAGATAAAGACCAAAATTTTTCAAACTTGTAAAAAAAATTAAATAATAGAGCAGGTGATCAAATGGCAAGTGTTACAAAAATAAACACCTAGGTAAAATTTGGTGCCTTCCTCACTAATCTTATCTATTGCCAGCCAGACAGCTCTGTTCACATTCCCTGGCCTGAGTAGGGCACAGGCATAGTAGATTAGCGGATTCAAAGTAAGAGAGATGAGCTCTAGTTCTTACTCTCCTAATAACTGGTTATATATCCTTAAGCTCTCTAAGCTTCTTTTTATTCATCTATGAAACAAAGATGTAAATTAAATTCAATTTTGGTGATTGGCAGCTAACGTGTCTCAGATAGGGCTTTAAGAATATTTATTTTAGCTATTTTAACCAAAAGAATCAATTGAATCTGTCTCTGAACACTGACTCATCTCATTAACATCTCTGACAGTAAAAAAACAAAAAAGGAATGAGTATATAACCTTTTATATTGAAGAGCTCAGATAGAGACCTCTGCTCCCATTTCTTCTCTAATGTTTGCTTCCCTGCTGCTCAAAGCCCATCGCCCCACTGGAGCACATTCCCAACAGGATCACTGGTCCTTACTCAAGGTTGCCATCAGGAAACTCTCAAAACCACATCTTGCTGTTGACCTGTTTCTTTCTTTCAGTTTTCATCTCTATTATCCTAATAGATACCCCTAAGAGTCAGGCTCTCCCCAAAACTGTTGCTCATGTCCAACTTCTTGTAATCCCATTTGAAGTTTTCTGGGCAGAGATACTGGAGTGGATTGTCATTTCTTTCTTCAACTCATTTTATAGATAAGAAACTGAGGCAAACAGGGTTAAGTGACTTGCCCAGGGTCACACAACCAGTAAGTGTATGGACCAGATTTGACCTCACAAAGAGGAGTCCTTCCTGATTTCAGTCCTTTCATTGTGCCACCTAGCTGCCTTCTCCCCAAATTGACAGTTAGTTAATCTGAAATATTAATTGTACTAATGAGAAAAAGCTATGAAAATAATTTAGATACCTCTATTAATCCTAGGCTCTGTGAGCATTATAGTAAGAGTCTTTACTTGGCAATAAGTACTTCATCTTTCTATTGTGTTATATTAGTATTTATGCATTAAAATTACAAAAATGAGTATTTGTACAGATGAGGTTGGTATGAAGTCTCTGTTATCAACTAATAACTATGTGCATACATATACATGTATGTATATATGTGTGTAATTTATATCTCTTCAAAAATTATATTCTAAGACTTATTTTCAAAAACTTAAGGCTTTCTGGATCCTAGACTAGATAACCATTAAGGACTAATTTCAAATTTTTATGAGACTAAGACAGAATTCTAGAATTTGGGGTTTTTTTTCCCAAGTCCAGATTACCAAAGCAGAATGATTTGCAAAAAGTTGTCTTCTTAATATGCTGTGTTGGAGCGCTAACTTAAGTTTAAGTCTTTTGCTACATTAAAAAGTCCATCCTATAGGATACATAGAGTTTCATGACTCTACATTACAAATACTTTCTTCAGGAATCAGGGTAGAAGGCGATGGTTATTATTAACACTAAAGTACTCCATCAAAAATATGAATGAATATATCTTAACAGAAAGAAAATGACCATGCACAGATGCACAAGTCATTTTTTAATCAACACTTCATGGACAGTGACTTTTTATGGCAAAGACTGAATAACCCCCGACTAGAAGAAAAAAATTACAAAACAATATTATTGCATGTAAATAAAATACTTTCACCATTTAAATAAATTTTTGTTATAATTTAATTGCCACAGTGAGGAACCTCAAAACTACCTTAGTCCCAAACACTTGATCCTTTTGTCAGGTGCTTAGCACAGCACCTGGCACATAGTAGACACTTAACAAATAAATGTTGACTGTAGTGAAGACACTGGTATAGCTAGGTGGCACAGTGGATAGAGTGCCCAGCCTGAAGTCAGAAAGACTTCTTTTCCTGAGTTAAATCTGGCCTCAAACTCTTACTGGTGTGAGACCCTGGATAAGTCATTTAACCCTGTTTACCTTGGTTTCTTTATCTGTAAAATGAGCTGGAAAAGGAAATGGAAAACCACTCTATTATCTTTTCCAAGAAAACACCAAATGGAGTCATAAAGAGTTGGACACAACTGAAATGACCAAACAACAATAAAGTAAAGACATTTGACTACTAAAAGAAATATCAATTGAGAATATAACATCATTTTCAAATGAGGAGGGTGGAAAAATATGGATAGTGGAGGGAGGAAAATGGTTAGAAAACAATCTTGGAATTAGACGCAATTAAGCTGGATCATCCCAAGAACATTTAAAGTTTAAATTGTAAAAAAGACAGTAATAAAAGTCCTGTCATCATTTTTATAACAAGCTACTTCGTTTATCAATAAAAATGAATCTAACACATTTATAGTCTATCACTAGAGTCTCTAATGGGTTTATTAAGATGTGGAAATAGTACTCTAATAAAGATGGGGAAAGCAACTAGAAGAGACTAAGTTTATACAGAAGATGTCTGTATAAGACATAAAAAAAAATTGCAAGCAGTGAGGGATAGATTTCTCAAAATATCTCAAATAAAAAACCCCTATTACTACTGGGGGAGGGGAAGGCTACTGAAAGGACATCAATAATTACCAAGTCTACTTAATAAATTCTACATTGACATTCGATCTAAGTGACAAAATGTTTTGTTTAAGCAGAAGAAAACGGAAGGAAATATCTTTCACAACTGTAACTAAGGCAAGAATGAATAAACACACACACACACACACACACATACACAAAAAGAATAGGAGATCCTAAGGGACAGACAACTCAAACATCATAAAATTTCCAAACTTTTGCTGAAATAACCTTTGAAATAAATATTTTTAACAAAAGTCTGACACCCATTATACATGGGAAATTAATTTAAATTTAAAAACCAGGAGACATTTCTGGATATTTAAATGATCATAGGATATGTGCAATCCTTAAATAAAGAATTAGAAGCTATTAAGGAAGATTTGAAAGACTACTCTAAGAGAAATGTAAATTAGAATTGAGATTTCACCGCATAACCAAAAAGTTGGCAATGATATTTTAGGTAAAGGTAGTTGATGTTTAGAAGACTAGAAGAGAACCATCTGGGGCTATTACTGAACACTTAGTAATATTTTCCAGGGCTCTGGGGATGCAAAGAAAGTCAAAAAGATAGTTCCATCCTCAAGGAGCTCACACAATTGATTGGTACAGAAAGGAGATGATCTCAAAGTACTCACTGCTTGTTGATATTAAGAAGCCCTTGATTTTGAGGGAATTGAAGCAATTAGGAGCAAAATGCAACTTCAAAAGTTGTCTTTCAACAAGATGTATTCTATGCATATTTTAAGATCATGTGAGATTCCTTAACAGATATGACACAGCAGCAGAGGTAACTTTAAAGACTGTTTGTTTATTAGTATCAAGGTAGTTACTGAACAAAGAGAAATATGCTCACTAAAACATTTTCCACTATTATAGAGATCACTGCATATAGCTTGGAGAAAAAAAAATTAATTGGACCCAAAATTAAATCAGAAAAAAAGAGCAGGTTGGATTGCCTTTGAGAAATGAAGTAGCATTTTCATTGACCACAAGTTTATCCCCAAAAGAAATGTTTATCTTTTAAACATCAATATTCTTGAAGTGATTAAGAATCATAGAATGTTACAATCTCTGAAGGAACAAAATTGCAAGGCATAAGAGAGGGTATAAGAGAGATATGTGGAAATGCCTGAAGAGGTGGTAGAATTCTCCTTGGAGTATGTTCCAGCTGAGGCTAGATGCCTACTTATAAATTATGGTAAAGGATCTTTTAAGGTCTGGATTTGACTTGATGAGGGCAGGTAGGTGGCATAGTAGATAGAGTGCTGGACTTGGAGTCAGGAAGAACTGAGTTCAAATCTGGCCTCAAACACCAGCTGGGTGACCCTAAGCAAGTCTATTTGTAGGCAAATTGTTTGCCTCAGTTTCCTCATCTGTAAAATCAGCTGAAGAAGGAAATGGCAAATCACTCCAGTATCTTTGCCAAGAAAATCTCAAAAGGGGTCAAAAAGAGTAGTACAGGACTGAAAAAAAATAACTAAAGGACAACTTGACTAGATGGCCACTAAATGCCTTCTAGCTGTCACATTCTATGACATGATTGACCAGAAAAGGAGGCATGCCAAACATGAAACAACTGAAAGGTAATAGATGGACAGCCACTTACTTAAGCTTCAACCCATGGAATGTTCAAACCAAAAGGAAGGCTTCTAGAACATCAGATTGACTCCCCTATAGAGGATTTAAGGAAGACATGAATAAAAATGATATAGAGTAAGGTGTGGATCATTCGTAATCTCTACCATTGAAAGAATTGACTATATTAATGAGATAAAAGATCTATTAGAGTATTAAAGCAGTTACCATTTCTATATTGCTCTAAGGCTGGCAAAGCACTTAACATGTTTTATTTCATCTGATCCTCATACCAACTCTGAGACATCAGTTATTATCTCTATTTTACAGATGAGGAAACTGAGGCAGGAAGAGATTAAATGATTTGTCCTGAGTTTCACAACTTGTAATGATTTGAAATATCTGAATTTATATCTGAACTCAGGTCTTCCTGACTCCAGAGCCAAAGTTCCCTTTACTATATCTCATGACTTAGATGGGAAAACTGAGGCTGAGAGAGGCTGTAATCGTCTAAGGTAGTCCTTGAACTCAGGTTTTTCTGTCTCTAATCCAGCAATGTCCACTGTGCCACCTAGCTGGCTTCAAGTTATGGAATCAAACCAAATTTAAGTTCTGCTCACTATAGAAAGTATTTGTCCTTCTTCTATTAGGAAAATTAAGGTAACAGAAAAGAAAGATTCACAGAACTATAGACCTTGGGTTTTTTACAATTCAGTTTCCAATACACAAATGTCAGAAAAGAAGCTTGCTTTATTTCCATTTCCAGATAGAGGTTCATTTTTGCTGTTATTCCTGTTGGAATTCACACACCTTTATTGCCTGTCAGGGATAAGACACATTAATATGTCATCTTGCAAGGAAGAGAATCCTAGAAGCGAATGCAGATGTTCTCTTTATTAAGGCACTGCCTTCTTGGCACTGGTTAATTTGCTAGTGCTCTATAGCTGCTCAAGAAAACCATTTGGTTTTGAAAACAGCATTCCCTCTATTTTCCACTACACAATCCTGTGGCTGCCTCTACATCAGGCTGCCCTGCATGTCATTGAGGGCTCCACAAGATATTTAATAGATGTTAAGTAACTCCTTCCTCCTTTGAAACAGATCAAACTCCTTCCTCAATACAAAATTGATTTAAGAGGTTAAGCACACTATTTCAATCCTTTCTCCACTCCTTTGGGAATTCTTTCTGTCATTGTAAATGAAGCCAATATATTCATGATTCCTTCAAATTCATGGGGAGAAAAAGTCCTATAGCTTGTCCCATTAGAGCTAGCGCATTTGCTGCAGAAGGGCCAATCTTAACATCACACCTTCCATGCATATTTTAAGATCATGCAAGATTTATTAATAGATATAACACAGCAGCAGAGATAATTTTAAAGACTATCTGGTTATTCATATCAATCTAGCTAATAAGCAAAGAAAAATATGTTCACTAAAATGTTTACCGCTATCATGGAACCTCCATGATAGTGTTAATGAACATTGGAGAGAGAGGCAAGGAGGAATGATAGATGGAGAGGGACAGGAAGAGGAAGAGACAATAGGTCTCTGAGGGATAGCAGCTATGCCACTCAGTCTTAGAGTACCACAAGGTAAAAATAAAAGATAGTGGTTCCCATTAAAGAAGATCAGTACTCTCTGCCCTTACCCCTCACCCTACTGCCCATATTAGTATCCCATTTCAAACCCTCATCACCTAGTGCTAATTATGGATCTATGTCATATCAAATATTTCACTGAAGACGAGGCTATTTCTACTTTTCAGATATGTCAAGGGAATTCATTTTCTCCTGCACTGGAATACTTCACATGGAGCTGGCATCCACACTTTGTAGGACAGACTTTCTGGCTCTTTGCTAAGGGACATAAGTGAATTAAACAGGAGTTGCTGGTCATTCAAAATCCTTTAGCAAGGGCTAAAACATATTTTCCTCTCCAGGAGTTCCTGACACTGTCAGATTATACCTACACAAACTTCAGTATTGTGATTCAGTGATATCAAAATGATTAAAAAGAGTACTCCTACAACCAAATGGATTTTTGAAATGCATTTTTTGTTGTAGGAGCACTCTAATAAAGAAGGGTTTGGGGGTATCTCTTTGAATTAGAAAGAACAGAAAATGACAATTGGTTTAATTAAGCCTTCATATAATCTGTAAATCCACAATGGCAAGAAGGAAAAATACTAAATTTTAAAGCCTGAGCTTAACACCAAAAATATTGTATAAATTAGAGGTGCTTGTGTTTGTCTCCTATTCAAAAATCTTAAGCGATTTCTAATGAATGCCTCTAGGATAGAATACAAAATCCTAAGGCTCTCATGTAAAGGCTAGAACAATCTTGCTCTCACCTACCTTGCTCTCACTGGTCATTTTCATTCACTTCCACTTTCCAGTCAAATTGTTCTACCAGCTATTTCCCAACCTGGCATTCAATCTCCTCTCTCTCTGCCTTTGCAAAGACTGTTCTCTAAGTTTCAAATTCACTCCTTCCTCACCTCTACCTCCAAGATTGCCAGTTTCCTCCAAGACACAGTTCAGGCACTTCTTCCTTCAGTAGATGTTTCCCAATGCCCCCAAGTTGTTACCTATCTCAACCTTTTCAAATTTTTATGTATCATTTTGCATATACTTTTATATGTACTTATCTCTTTAAGTGTTATATTTCCCAGTGGAAAGAACATAAGCTCATTGAGTTCAGAGATTTGTCAGTCTTGTCTTTGTGTCCCCATCATCTAACACAATGCCCTGCACACAGTAGGTACTTAATGGATTGTTAAACTGAACCAATTAAGTTGTTCTAATTTTGGATAAGTTGATCATTTATTTCTATTGCTGTGACACCAACAAAGGTGTTTAGCAGTGACTCAACATTTTGTACTTCTGGGAAATATTGTTAGGTGAAGTATTCAATAATAAACCAATTTACCAGAGGATTTATGCTCTCATCCATATGGATCCTTTCTGCAAAGATGCAGATCACAAACCAGCCATGCTTGCCAAATTTGTGGAATTTTTGCTCATGTCTTCCCAAGAATTTTCCCATATAGAATCTACTTAGTGTAGTACAGTCCTTCTAGTTTCATTGACATTTTATGTATTTTAAGGGCAGCTAGACGATGCAATAATGCAGAGTCAAGAAAATATCTTCCTAATTCAAATCTGGCCTGATACTTACTAAATGTGTGACCTTGGACAAGTCACTTAACCTGTTTGCCTCAGTTTCCTCATCTGTAAGATGAGCTGGAGAAGAAAATGACAAACCACTTCAGGATCTTCTCAAAAAGGAAAACTCAAAAGAGGTCACAAAGAGTTGAACATGACTGAAAAACTGAACAACAACAAGGAATCATGTATCTACCCCCTGGTTCTTACAGAACCTATCCTTTTTCCCTACATACACATCTCAAATGTTATGCTTGGCATCACTTTTCCTATATAATTCATAGATTTAGGATCATAAGATCATAGATTTAGAGCTAGTGACCATCAAGTACAAACCCTTAACTTAACAAATGAGGAATCTGAGGCCCAGAGAGGTGAAGTCTTAAGACTGTCTTTTGCTTCATTTTGTATCCCCAGAACTTAAGACAGTGCCTTGCACACAGTAATCACTTAATAAATGTTTGCTTGATTGATTAATTGGTTAAGTAACTTCCACAGGCCACACAATTAATAAGTATCTGAGGCAGGATGCTAATTCAGGTGTTTCTGATTCCAAGTCCAGGACTCTATTATAGCCTACACTTTATTTAGTATGTACTTCTGCATCTCATTTATAACGAGATTGCATTACAATCTGCTCATGTCCTCCCTTCCCTTCTCCATGCCCTCGAAGGCATTGCTCAATCTCAGTTCTTCAAAGACTATTCCATAATTCTTAGCCACATATTACTGAAAGAATGTATATATCTCCCGTATGAATAATACATTTCAGACATGTTATAATAATCTCAAATGCCTCTCTGTCCATATGTTATGTTAATAATATGTTAATAACAGTGCTGCGTTTATCACTGCCTACTATAGCAGAGTCTAATTCACAGAAATCACTGAAAACTAACATCATTTCCTAACTTCTATATTCTGATTAATATTTATCCTTATGTCCCAGACTATGAAACATGGAGTTGTGCTATCTATGTGACCTTGGAAAAGTCAATTCACTCTCTCACAGTTTCCTCATCTATAAAATAACTCAGTTGAATTTAATGAACTTGATGGGCCCTTTCAATTCTAATTTCTATAATCTCTGATTTTTTTATCCATCCCTTATATCCAATACGTCAGTAATATTCTTTAGTATCACTATTTCCTTTCTCTCTCCAACTACCCAAGACCACACCCTCAACAACTCATGCCCAGGTAATTGCGCAGACTTACTTCAGCTTCTTGTTGTATGAAGTCAAACTCTTCTTGACTTTAATCATGCTCTCAGAATCTAGTCCCCAGGCAAGGTCATATCAACTCACACTCATACCTCTTCAGTACTCCCTGACCTTAGGACCCTCCCACCCATTGACTGGAGAAAGTGGAAGGTGGACCAGGGAGAGCTCCCAGATCCTCCATTTAAGGTTGGTGTCCAAGGCAGTCATTTTATCCTCTCTCATCTAACTTAACTCTGGACTGTCCTCATTCCACCTTTCCAAGGGAGCCTCCTTCCCCCACCACTTTCCAGCTTCTTTTTATGTGTTGTCTTCCCCTAGGAGATTGTGAGCTTCTTTGAGAGCACGAACAGTATTTTGCTTTTTTTCTGCATACCTAGTACCTAGTATGGTGTCTGGCACATAGTAAGCACTTAATATTAATTGATTAACTTCTCAGTGGTCCAACTGTCTCTAGTTTCACTGGCTTCCATATCCATCCAGCTTACTACTATTTAATCTATCTAGTTAAACTGTTGGATAAAAACATGAATTTAGTTTTGTTATTCCCTAGATCAGGAACTTACAACCAAGGGGAGGGAGGAAAGGGGGTGAAGCATAAAAGTAGAAATAATAGCTGTCGGGGGCAGAGCCAAGAGGGCAGAGTAGAAAGACACACATATGCTAGCTCTTACCCCACAGCCCATAAAATCCCAAAGAAGAACTCTCAACAAATTCTAGAGCAGCAGAAGCCACAGAACAACGGAGTGGAGGAGATTTCTATCCCAGAGAGACCTGAAAGACTAACAGGAAAGGTCTGTTGTGCACCGGACTCAGAGCAGACCCCAACCCTGCCTTGGCTAGGCAGCCCCAAAAGGAACAGATCTGAGCAG
Organism: Potorous gilbertii; assembly: GCA_028658325.1. NCBI lineage: Eukaryota > Metazoa > Chordata > Mammalia > Diprotodontia > Potoroidae > Potorous > Potorous gilbertii. The sequence goes on along the minus strand of CM053769.1, from coordinate 592,994,644 downwards.
GCTTCAGGCACAGAATCTTAAATGCCAGTGCAGATCCCTCAATCCACAGATGCCAAAGGTCAGTGAGAGGGTCATATCAGCTGGCTGAGATAGGGTGTCCCCATAACTCAGGCCTCCTCAGGAGGCAGCAGCAGAGGCTGCAGTAGACAGGGGCTCCCAAAGCAGGCAGTGACCTGCATCCATTGTTGAAGGTCTCATTGTAAACCCCTTGAGGAAACTGAGCCCTGTGTGGTGGCCCTGCCCCCACCTGAAGAGCTGATCTTAATCTCACACTGAATAGTGGCCCTGCCCCCACCTAAAGCCCTTGGGGGATTGCAGTAGCTCATCTGAATCTCAGCCCCCAGTGCTGGCTTGGTGGAACTGGAAGCCAGGTGGTTGTGGAAAGGAAACTCAGAAGTCAAGTAATTGGCTGGGAAAATGCCCAAAAAAGGAAAAAAAAATAAGACCATAGAAGGTTACTTTCTTGGGAACAGGTGTCTCCCCCCATCCTTTCAGATGAGGAAGAACAAGGCATACTGTCAGAAGAAGTCAAGGCCTCTGCCTCCAGAATCTCCAAAGGGAACTTAAATTGGGCTCAGGCAATAGAAGACCTTAAAAAACAAGTTAGCAGATTACTAAAGGAGAACCAAAAAAATTCTGAGGGAAATAACAGCCTTAAAAAGAGGCTAACTCAATTGTAAAAAGAGGTCCAAAAATCCAATGAGGAGAAGGAGGTTTTAAAAAGGAAAATTAGCCAAATGGAGGAGAAGGTTCAAAAGCTCACTGAACAAAATAATTTGTTGAAAGAGAGAACCGAGACCATGGAAAGGAATGACTATGAGTTAAACCAAGAAGTTAGTAGACAAAACCAAAAATTTGAAAAAATAGAAGATAATGTGAAACATCTCATTGGAAAAACAACTGACCTGGAAAATAGATCCAAGAGAGACAATTTAAAAATTATAGGACTATGTGAAAGCCATGATCAAAAAAAGAACCTAGACATTATCTTCCATGAAATTATCAAGGAAAACTGCCCTGATGTTCTAGAATCAGAGGGCAAAATAAATATTGAAAGACTTCACCAATCACCTCCTGAAAGAGACCCGAAAAGAGAAACTCTTAGGAATATTGTGGCCAAATTTCAGAGTTCCCAGATCAAGGAGAAAATACTGCAAGCAGCTAGAAAGAAACAATTTGAGTATTGTGGAAATACAATCAGGGTAACACAGGATCTAGCAGCTTCAACATTAAGGGATCAAAGGGCTTGGAATGGGATATTTCAGAAGTCAAAGGAACTGGGAACTGAAATCCAGAATCACCTACCCAGCAAATCTGAGTGTAATACTTCAAGGGAATAAATGGTCATTCAATGATATAGAGGACTTTCAATCATTCATAATGAGGAAAAGACCAGATCTGTATAGAAAATTTGACTTCCCAAGACAAGAATCAAGAGAAGCATGAAAAGGTAAACAGGAAAGAAAAATCACAAAAGACTCTCTAAAACTGAACTGTTTACATTTCTACATGGAAAGAAAATATTTTTAACTCTTGAATCTTTTCTCAGTATTTGGATAGATGGAGAGATTGTATACACACACACACACATAGAGAGAGAGTATTATATCAGGGTGTGTTATATCGGAAGAGATGATATCCACACATAAAAAAATTAAAATAAAATAAAAATTAAGGGGTGAAGGAGGAAAATACTGGGAAGAGAAAGGGAGAAATGGAACAGGGCAGGCTCTAACTCATAAAAGAGATAACAAAAATCTTATTCAATGGAGGAGAAAAGGGAGAAGGGAAGAAGGAAAAAATGAAGCTACTCTCTCCACATGTGGCTGAAGGAGGGAATAACATGCTCACTAAATTTGATATGAAAATTTATATCACACCACAGGAAATTAGGAGAGGAGGTAACAAGTGGGATAAGGGGAATGTTAGAAGGGAGGGCAAATGGGAGAAGGGAGTCACTAGAAATAATCACTTTAGAGAAGGGACAAGGTCAATTGTGGGGGAAAAATACGGGCGGATAGAGTAGGACAGAGGGCAATATAATTAATACTACACAACATGATTATTATGGAAGTCTTTTGCAAAAGAACACATATTTAGTCTGTATTGAATTGCTTCCCTTCTCAATGTGGCTGGAGAAGAGAAGGGGAGGGAGAGAAGTTGGAATTCAAAATATTAACAATGAATGTTGAGAATTTTTATTGCATAAAATAAGAGCTACAGGGAATGGGGTATAGAAATTTATCTTGCCCTACAAGAAAAGCGAGAAGATAGAAATTAGGGAAGGGTGAGGTGTGATAGAAGGGAGGGTACATTGAGGGAAGGAGTAATCAGAATGCAAGGTATTAGGAAGCAGGGGGAGGGGAGGGACAGAGAGAAAAATTGGACATGTTACAAAGTGAGGTAAAAGCAATTAGTATTAAAACAATAGACTGAATTAATTACTGAGAACAAATCAATGACATCTTTAGTTTGGGGAAAAGAATTTCAGTCTAAATTTCCTAGAGGAAGGTAACCTCAGGTAAAATTTGGCATTGATGGAAAAGTTAAGGTTTTAATGGTAAATTTGTTTTTATGATTGCTATTTAATCAGGAACTAGAACATGCATAGAAAGGCATGTAAGTCACTTAAGACTTGCCTCAAAAGATGTTCCTTAGCCAAAGGGAAATTATAATCTTATTTGAAACCTGGTTATTGGAACTTGCCATTTTTAGATGCTATGGGACTATTAAGTGACTGTTCTTCCAAGTCTAACTCCAGGTATGGATAGCAAACAAGGCAGTCTGAGCCTCCAATCCATGATGCCAGTAAGCCTGTGAGATGCTGGTATGAACTGCAAAAGATAATCTCATGGGAAGGGTGGGACAGTGACTGGTCAGCCTGGACTGAGGTAAGATTTTCCTTACTCAATTTCCCTACTGACACCTGGCAGACTTTAAACCTGACTGAATGCAAGTTGACAATCTAATCCTGCCTAGAATTGACAGGAGGTTGGGGAGATACTGTATCCCTGCAATGTCCTTACTCTTGATGGCAATTTCCTATAGTCAAAAGATTTATAAGCTTAATACCAGATCTATTCAATTATAGATTATTCGTAGGGGAACATTCGAGGTTAAGTATAAAATTAAGCTATGAGGCATAGGACTTTAGACCAACAAGAAGTTAGGGTCCTTTAATTCATAGTAATACTATGGAAACAAATAGGTCAAGAGCTTGTGAAGTTAGCAACATAAGCATTGTTTGTATCTCAGTTGGTTAATGTTTAAAAATAAATTCTTTTGTGGTCCATATTGTAAATACTTTAAAAAGGAGTATCACCTGACAAAATGTTTGAATTGTTTTGTTATCAACTGTGTTAAAAATGAAAAATAAAATTAAAATAAATAAATAAAAATAATAGCTGTCTCCAAAGAAAGTCATCAGCCATAAGTTATGACTCAAGTGTCTTTAGTAAGGATGGTAGATACAATGACTTCTGTCCCAAAGAGTAAAGGACATTGTTCTTCTTGAACACTGATTTATCCACCAATATTCCTGGTCCAAATGTAAGTCATTGTGGGAATGTCCAGTATAGCAACAACCAAGACAGTAACCTAGAGTGAGTTGTTGAACAGGTTAACCAGTCTCTCTCCAGTGAGAATATTTTATCTTATTTTGGCTTTGGAAGCATAACCCCACCCACATACCCATAAGTCAATAAATTTATCATGGACTAAGAAATTTATGAAGAATTGCAACTAGAAATTTGGAAGCAAACTAAAATTTTGTTCCTGTATATACTTCTGCTCCAGTTGTCTCTTCCTGAGCCAACCTTGATTCACTTCTCTCTGAGCTCCACTCCTGATATCCCAAACTTTTTCAATATCCTCCTATACCTTGTTTTCAATTCTTTTCCATGGGTCATCCTTCCCAATAGAATATAAACTCTGTGAGGGCAGGTAATAACTTTCTTTTTACACAATTTGTATTCCCATCATATAGCAGAGTGCCTGGCTCATATGTATATTTAATAAAGACTTTCACTATCTAGCTAGCTAATTATCTACATAAAGCTTTATTCATTATTTTGACCTTTACAAAACAAGGATTCCAAAGTTCCTCTCATCCTTTCTGACATCATGGTTTTTACATGGCTGCAGTAGAATCCTCACTCTGATGTGTCACTGATCTACTCAGGGCTAGCACAACTGCTTTTATTTCTATTTGGGGGACTTATTATTCTAATTGTTTTCCAGCTGTATGATTTTATTCACAGCAACTTGAATAACAATACTGTATCAGACATTCCCATGACACAATGCAAAAAGCCCCAGTCAACAGTAATTTAGCTCTAATGAGAAGTAAAAGAACTGTCTGGTGACCCAGTAAACTGCAAATTAAAATGCACAGCTAACATCCTGGTCCAACATACTCTGTGTGTGTGTGTGTGTGTGTGTGTGTGTGTACTTTGTTGCTGAAGAAGACCACATCATCAGAGAAATAAAGATATGACTTGCACTTGACTTTGTTTTGAGTGAGGGAGGGCTGTGCAGGTCACCAGCCTCAACATCCTTCTACAGTATAGAAGAGAGGACATTTTAGCTTCCCTCACTCTGGAGAGGTTTCTAATCAAGCTTACTTCTCACATTCTGGCTGAGTCAGCTTCCATCTCACACTGAACTCTCCATTGAATGTTTATCCTTTGAGGTTATTTCAAGAACTAAACAGCCCTGTCATAGGAATAACCCTGCTCCACTCACTCACCTTCATCACAAAGCCCAAATAAATCTGATTACTACAACACCTAGGTAAGTAGATGATAATTACACTTGTTTGACACTGTAAGGTTTAATCCTCAAAACAATTCTGAGAACTAAGTGGTATTTTTATCCTCATTTTATAGATAAGGAAACTGAGGCTGAGAGAGATTAAGAAACGCCCAAGGTCACACCACTTGTAGTGTGAGGTCAGACTTGAATAGAAGCCTTCCTGATTCAAAAGCCACCACACCATGCACAACAGATGACCTTCGGCAAAGCTGTCCATTAGACAGAGTTGATATGAGGGGAATGGAGCACTGGATCAAAGAAAGAAGCTAGGAGGCAAAGTTACAAAGACAGTAAAAGGGGTTGAGAAGGTTGAATCTCTGGATGGATGCTGGCATGTATGGGCATGGAGAGAGAGGAGCCTCTGCGTTTTAAAATTTGGGGTTCCTGGGCCATGGGGCCCTTTAAAGCTTTAAGTCTTTCTGCATTGCACCGATAAACATCTTTTTCATCTAACATTCATTTTCCCAGACCAATCCTAGTTTAATTTTGCAAGTAGACTCTTAATTATTTGTTGAAATTTAATAACTCAGCTAATGAGTGAGTTCCATCATCTCAGCATGGAGCTGTACTTTGGAAGAAGAAACTGTTCCTTGATTGAAAAGAGATTGGCTTCATCACATTTATTATCTGGATGTAGTTAGTTCATCTTGAAGTTTCCCTACTCTTGGAAACTGACAGGATTTGAACAAAGATGCACCCATAAATATAAACTTTTTCAAATTTTCCACCAAAAATCAAACAGGCAGGCAAAGAATAGTATAGAGTCAATAATTAAAAACAACAGAATTAACAAACAGAGGGACAGCCTGGATATTACATGCAAAGGAAGCAAAGAAAGATGTCTAGCTCATTAGGTATTCCATAGGATAGTGAAAAGAGCTCTAAACTGAGAGTCAGTAGTCCTAGGTTCAAATAATTTCTACCATTTATTAGTTATTAGACTTTGAGCAAAGAAAATCACTTTTCTTTTCAGGTCCCCAGTTTAATCATCTACAAAATGATTAGATTGTATTAAGTGATATCCAAGCTCCCTTTCAGCTCTGTGATCTATAGAACAATTAGGTGGTACAATGCATAGAGTGCCAGGCCTGGAGTCAAGAAGACTCATCTTCCTGAGTTCAAATCCAGTTCCAGGTTCTTATTAGCTGTGTGACCCTGGGCAAGTCATTTAACCCTGTTTGCCTTACATCTTCATCCATAAAATGAGCTGGAGAAGGAAATGGCAAACTACTCTAGTATCTTTGCTGAGAAAACCTCAAATGAGGTCATGAGGAATTGAACATGATTGAAAAAATGACTGAACACAAAACCAATAGAACATGGCCAAGAATCTGACAGGTTAAGGTGTGAAAGGGATATAATTGGTCCTATTTGATAAAATACCTACACCAAGACGAACACTCAGATAGATCTGTGATCTCATTAACATCCTTCCACTGATACAGATAACCCACTCGTGATTTATTGTTCCCTGAAACTTTCCTCCATTTTCCCACAAGTCCACCATCAGAAATCCACCAAAAGTTTTGGAAACATTCCAAGTTTTGTCCTGATATTAGAAACACGTCAGTAGAGTGGTTCAACGGTCATTCCTTATTCTCACTCTACAACCAACCCACATCTTCTTTTTCACTTATACATTTCTTCAGCGATTTCTTTTAATGTATTTCTTTTTAACTATGAACAACTGTTCATAGTTCCTGATTTTTAATGGAACAGATTATTCAAGCACATCACTACCTTGTGAGTGATATTTGATTCCAATTTCTGTTTTTGAAAATTGATATTCCATGACTTTCAGTCATGACACAAAACTTGGAAAAACATTTGATTAAAATTAAGATAGTCTTTGTTTAAAGGAGAAGTTTAGAATAAAGTAAAGCTACAATTTCCCATAAGAAATCCAGTTCACTCTCCTCTTTCTGTTTAACTCTGAGTTCAATCTGTTGTTCATTTAAGTGTCTGTTCAAGTGCTAGATAGACAAAAAAATAGACAGAGGAGATAGGAATATACTAGATAGATGAGCAGTATTAGTTGTCCACAAAATTGCTGGACAAAAGACTATTTTCACTTACTTTCTGTGTAGATGTTTTGTTTGTGCCCTTCTGACTGGTTGTCTATCACATCCAGGAAGTTCTGCAATGTTCTAGGAATTAACATAACTAAAACAGTGTCATTAGTAATAGTAGCATCTAGGGGACTTTGTCATCTGCAGAAAATCCCTCTTCTGTTAGGACTCCAAACTCAAACTCCTCCACGAGAGTGGCATGTAACCCTTGCCAAGTATATGCATCTCTGTTTTATTCCTCATTTGATATAAATGATCAAAAAATTATCTCTTTATATATTTCAAGGAATCGAGTAATTTTGATGAATGCATGGGAGATACTCCATTGGAAAGGCTTTTAACTTGGTGTTTTGCTCTAACAAATAATGTTTTTTGACAATCAACAAATAATCAGAATGGTACTTTGTATTCTCTGCATATTTCAGTTGAGAAGGTAAAGATATAGTCTGTTGTCAAATATTAGTTTTAAACAGTTATCTTCTCCCTAGTAATGCCCTTCTTGAAGATGTCCTTGATGTGTGTGCAATAGCATCTTCTGAGTTACTCTCCCACCTTGCCTTCACATTCAAGGACTGGGTCCCCAAAGAGTTTTTAAATTTTTTATTGGTAACATTAGCTGTCATGAGAAAAGAATCCATCATCTGAGTGGTTATATGATGTAGACAAATAGTTTTAAAAACAAAAATTTCAAACTATTAACAACCACATGAAAGAATGTTCTAAATAGCTAATAATAAGATAAATATGAATCAAAACAACCCTCAAGTTTTACTTCAATAGAAATAGTAAATGTTGCTAGAATTGTGGGAAAATATGCCCATTAATGTGTTCCTGGTGGAGCTGTGGATCAGTACATCCATTCTGGAAAGAAATTTCAAATTAAGCAAATAAAGGGATTAAAATATCTGTGCTCTTTGACCCAGAGAATTATTATGCTTATACCCCAATGAAATAAATGATAAAAACAAAATCTCATATCTGAATATATAGCAGCACTTTTTGTGAGAGCTAAAAATTAGAAACAAAGCAAAAGTCCACTAATTAGAGAATGGCTAAAGAAATTGTGGAATTTATGTCTAATGGAATATTACTATGCTGTAATAAATGATGACTGTGAAAAACATAAAGAAACGTGGAAAGACCTACATGAAATGACGCAGTTAAGTTAACATAGTCAAATGTGTGTCATGTATGTGTGTGTATACACAAGTATATGTATACATACTAAAACTATATAAATGAAAGAACAACTACAGAACAAGCATGACTTAAAAGAAGACATTCCCACCCCTTTGTAGAAGTGAGAGGTCCGTAAGTCCATAAGTGTACATGTTTCGAGACTTTACTTATATCAACATCAGTTAAGTTGATTTTTTTCCTCTTCTTTTTTTGTCTAAAATTATATTTGGTTATATGAGTTGGATCTCTAGGAAGGAGAAGAGGAGGGATACTAGGGGAAATTAGGGTAATATAAATTAAATACATCATAAAAACTTTTAAAGAATTTGTCATCAAGTGGCCAGAATACTGGGAAATAAGTCTTTTGGTGCTTAGACTGGCCCTCAGAGAACAGATATATCCTCTTACCAAAACTGCTCCTGAATCCTTTCCAACACGGTAGTTATGGTTTGTGCATGCTTATCATTGTCTTTAAGAATGAAGGGTTACCTCAGTGCCTTGATGGAGAGGATTTTTTGAAGGAATAACATTATAATTCCATTTAATTATCATACACCATGCAATACAAACTATATATTTTGCATCCAACCATGGCTTCTTCAGTTACCAGTGTTAGTCCAACAAGCCAATCAATCAAGTATTTATTTATTATGTGTCAGGTACTGAATTAGGTGCGAGGGATACAAATTTAATGAATGAAATGTGAGGAGAGAAAGTTATCTCTATTTACAAGGAATTTACATTGTAATGAGGAAGACTATATACATATATGTATATATAATTATATACAAAAGAAATATGAGAACAAATACAAAGTAGCCAAATACAAAATAGTTTTGGAGGGAAGGTTTCAACAGTAGGGAATAGTGGGAAGAGATCAGGAAAACTTCACATAAAAAATGGGCTTTGAAGAAGAGAGGGATTCTGTGAGACAAATTGAGAAACAATGTGGCCATGTGGCATTACAATGCAGAGGCACACAGATGGAAGCTGGGAGCCTTGTATGAGAAGGATAATCCAGTTTGACTAGCTGGCATAGTGTAGGGGGAAAGAAAATATTCAGTGGATAGGTAGGTTGGGAATAGGTTATGAAGGACTTTACAAAAAAACTAAACTAAGTTAGTATTTAATTCTAGAGGCAACAGGAAGCCAGTGTTTACTAAGAAGGAAAATGTCATGGTCTTATTTGCTTTTGTCAGCAGTGTGTAAGAAAGTCAGGAACAGTGAGATATTTGAGGCAGAAAGACCAACCAGGAGGCTATTATGACAATTAAGGAAAGAGGTGATAATGTGGTAACTGTGTGCTACTGACTAAAGGGACTAAATCTGTCTTCAGTTTGAGCATTTAAATATTTTTGTAGCAGTATGTTGTATTGGAAAGAGGTCTGGATTGAGAATAAAGATTCGGATTCTTGCCTCTGCCACTAACGGTTTAATTTTAGTTGCCCGTACAATACAAATTATTCTCAAAAACTGAGGAAAGCACCCTACCAAAATCTTTTTGTGACATTTATAGCTCTAATGCTTAAATGAAGAAAGGATAAATGAGTGGATGTCTACATTCCAACCACTGATGCCAACGAGGCCAAAGTTGCTCGCTTCTATGAAGACCTACAGCATAGAAATAACACCCCCAAATGATGTTACATTCATCATAGGGGATTGGAATGCTAAAGTAGGAAATCAGAAGGTAACTGAAATGACAGGTAAGTTTGGCCTTGGAGCACAAAATAAAGGAGGACAGAAACTAATAAAATTTTGTCAGGATAACTCACTGATCATAGCAAACACTCTTTTTCAACAACCTAAAAGGCAACTCTACACATGATATCATATGGTCAATAACAAAATGTGAAATTTATACTTTGCAGTCAATATTGGAGAAACTCTATATACTCAAAACAAGACCTGCAGCTGACTATGGCTCAGATCATAAAGTTATTATTGCAAAATTCAGGCTTAAAATGAAGAAAATTGGGAAAACCATCACACTTATAAGTATGACTTAAATAATACCTCTTATGAATATGAAGTGGAGGTGATCAATAGATTTAAGAAATTTGACCTTATTGTTAGCAATGCTTCCTAAGGCCCACTTGACTTCGTTTTCCCAGATGTCTGGCTCTAAATCAGTAACCACACTTTTTGGGTTATCAGTGATATTAAGATCTTTCTTATATGAACTATTCTGTATGTTCCTGCCACATCTTCTTAATCTCTACTTTGTTAAATCTCTACCATTTTTGTCCTTTATAATGCCCATTTTTGCATGAAATACTCTCTTACTATCACTAATTTTCTTGAAGAAATCTATCATTTCCATTCTGTTGTTTCCTTCTATTTCTTTGCATTGCTCATTTAAGAAAGCCTTCTTATCTCATCTTATTCTTTGGAATTCTGAATTCAGTTGGGTATGTCTTTCCCTTCCTCCTTTCACTTTCACTTTCTTTCTTTCTTCAGTCATTTGTAAAGCCTCATCAGATAGTCATTTTGATTTTTTTTGTACATCTTTTTCTTTGAGATTTTAATTTGTTGCTGCCTCCTGTATAATATTGCAAACCTACGTCCTTAGTTCTTCGGGCATTCTACCATATCTAATTCCTTAAAATCTATTCATCACCTCCACTTCATGTTCATAAGGGATGTTATTTGGGTCATATTATACAGTCTGATGGTTTTTCTCTGCTTTCTTCAATTTAAGTCTGAATTTTGGAATCAGATCATGATCTGAGCTACAGTCAGTTCCAGGTCTTGTTTTAACTGACTATAAAGAGCTTCTCTACCTTTGGCTAGAAAGTTATATTAATCTGATCATGATATTGACCATCTGGTGATGTCCATGTGTAGAATCACTTTTTGGGTTGTTGAAAAAGAAACTTTGCTATGATCAGTGAGGATGCACAAATTTAGAGTAGCCACCCCGAATATTCACACAGACTATCTGTGCCCAATCTGTGGTAAAGTATTTCAAGTTCATATTGGTCTGATCAGCCACGGTCAAACACACTGAAATCTGAGTTTGTCATAGGGATGTCATTTTGTTCCTCTTTGAGAACACAGGACAATAACCAACCAAGTTATCTTGACAAAATTTTTTTAGTCTCTGCCTTCCTTTGTTTTGTACCCCAAGGCCAAGCTTACCTATTATTCCAGTTATTTTTTGATTTCCTCAGAAGGAAAGCTATGGCAAATCTAGCTGGAAAGTCTACTAAAAAGCAGAGATATCATCTTGCCAACAAAGATCTGTGTAACCCAAGTTGTGCTTTTTCCAGTAGTAGTGTATGGCTATGAGAACTGGGCTATAAGGAAAGCTGAGGACTACAGAACTGATACTTTCAAATTGTGGAGCTAGAGAAGAATTTGAGAATTTCTAGGACAGCAAGGAAATCAAATCCTTGAATACTTAAAGAAATTTATTCAGACTTTTCATTGGAAGAAAAAATAGTGAAACTGGAGCTTAAATGCTTGGCCACATAATGAGAAGACAGGATTCACAGGAAAAGACCCTGAGTTGGGAAAGATTGAAGGCAAAAGGAGAAAGGAATTACAGAAGATGAGATAGGTAGGTAGATAGATAGATAGATAGATAGGTAGGTAGATAGATAGATAGATAGAGTCATAGAAGCAATGAACATGAGCTTGGACAGACTTTGAAAGGCAGTAGAAGTTACAGAGGCCAGCCATGCTATGGTCCATGTGATCACATAGAATCTGACATGACTCAGTAATAACCAGAATATAAAATAAACCCACAAAAATCAACTGCATTCTCTTTTAGTTGTGGGATGTCCATTAAGTGGGGAATGGCTGAATAAGTTCTTGTATATGATTGTGATGGAATACATACACACAAACTTTAAAAAATGATGAGCAGGCTGTTCTCAGAATATAACATGGCAAGACTTATATGAACTTGTGAAAAGTGAAATGAACAGAACCAGGAGACCATTACGTAGTCACAACAGTATTGTATGATGATCTGCCGTGAATAACTTAGCTGTTCTCAACGATATAATGATTCAAGACAGTTCTGTAGGACTTATGATGAAAGTGTTGCCCATCTCCAGAAAATGAACTGGCAGAGCCTGAACGCACATCAAAGATACTTCTCCTTTACTTTCTTTATTTTTCTTCATTTTTCCTGTGTTTTCATTCATAGAATGATTTACATGGAAATGTGTATTGTATGACCACACATGTTTAACCTATGTCAAATTGCTTATCTTCTCAATACGGGGAGGGAAGAGAGGGAGAGAATTCAGAACTCAAAACTTGGAAAAAAGTTGTAAATTGTTTTTACATGTAATTGGGAAAAATATAATATTAAATAAGATTTTTAAAAATTGCATTTCTATGTAATAATAATTTTAAAAATCTAAGAAGCAATAATAGAAAAAGAAATCACATCCCAAATAACTTTAAAAATGCAAAAAAGTATCTGAGGATCAATCTACTGAAGCATACAGGAGAGTTGTATAGATTCAATTACAAAGAATTTAAAGAAATAAAGAACTTAAGTAATTGGAAGAATATTCAGTGCTCATGGGTTGGCTGCATCAATTTAATAAAAATGACAATCCCAACAAAATTAATTTACAATTTTAATACTATTATCATTTGGATTACCGGGGAAACTAAGTGGCACTGTGGATAGAGTGCCAGGTTTGAAGTCAGAAAATCTCTTCTTCCCGAGTTCAAATCTGGCTTCAGACATTTATTAGCTGTTCAACCCTATGTAAGTCACTTAACCCTGTTTACCTCAGTTCCTCATTTGTAAAATGAGCTGGAGAAGTAAATGGTAAATCACTCCAATATCTTTGCCAAGAAAACCCCAAATGGGATTACAAAGAGTTGAACATGACTGAAATAACTGACAACAAAAAATCAAATTACCAAATGCATACTTAAAAAGTAAATAAATTGATAAAAATAATAGCAAAAATTCATTTAGAAAAACAAAAGAGCTAAAATATCAAAGGAAAAGAGATTGGGACAAAAGGGAAATAGCACTTCAGACCTCAAGCTAGATTAAAAGGTAATAGTCATCAAAATTATCTGGTATTGGCTTAAAAAATAGAGAGGTAGATCAATGGTACAGAATGAGTGAAGGAGAATCAGAAACCATAGAAGAAAATAACCCAGGGTTGATAAATCTAAAAACATAAAATTACTGACAAAGTTCCTATTTTTAAAAAATTTCTGGGAAAATGAAATAGCAGTCCTGGGCTTGAATAGCAGAAATTGGGCTTAAACCAACACCTTATTCTATATTCCACAATAAATTCTAAATGGATATGTGACCTTAATACTAAAGATCATACTATAAAAATATTATAAGATATATCACATACTTCTCATCTCCTCCTTTGGAGAAGATAAATATTTTTAACTGCACAGGGATATAGGCAATTACAAAAGATAAAATACGTAACTTTGGTTATATAAAAGTGAAAATCATCTGCACAGACAAAATTAGTGCACCAAGGATAAGAAAGAAAGAAGTCTAGTGGGGGAAAAACTTTTTATCAAATTTCTCTGACAAGGGTATGAAATAATTAACAGAAAGAGAGAAGGAGGGAGAGATGAGCAAAGATGAGGAGAGATGAGCAAAGATGAGGAGAGACAGGTGAAAAAAACATGAACAAATAGCTCCCAAAAGAAAAATTGCAAACTATTAACAACCACATAAAAAAAAAAAAAACACTTCAAATCAGAGTATCCTCCAAAAACTACCTGCAAATACTCTAAATAGAGCTGGAAACACTTGCAAATGCTGCCCAAACCAGATTAAACCACAACTGAGAAATATTCAACAAATTAAATAAAATGCAATAGAACATAGATAATATTAATATGGGATTTTTTGAGTCAATATTTCACCCACAAGATTCTCTATGTATGGTTTAGGAACTTCCATTTCTTTTTGAGCTTGACATCACAACTCTAAACCACTAATAATAAGGGAAATACAAATCAAAAGAACCCTGAGTTTTACCTTACACCCTGAAAACTGGCAATGACAAAAAGTCAATGTTAGAGGACTTATGGGATGATAGGTACACTAATGCATTGTTTGTGGAACTGTGAATTGGTTCAATTATTTTTGAAAACAATATGGAATTATGCAAATAAAAGTATTAAAATATGAATAGTTTGACTCAGAGATTCCATTACCAGGTTTATACTTGAAGGGAAGCCATTAATAAGAATGTACCCATGTACAGCAAAGTATTTATAGCAGCTTTTTTTTAATAACAAAAAGCTAGAAAATTGTAGGTACCCATTGATTGGGAAATGACTATAGAAATTTTGGTAGATGTATGTAATGAAATATTACTGTACTGTAAGAAATAATGAATGTGATAAATACAGATAAGTATGGAAAGATCTATGCACACCGTAAACAAAGTGAAGCAAACAGAGCTGGAATAAAACTCAAAATAACCAAGGACAACAATAACGTAAATAAAAAGACCAGCGAAACACAAAAAACAATCGAAAGTAAATACAGAAAAATCATAAAGATCAAGTAGGACTCAAAAGAAGATATATGAAAGGATACACCCAACCCATTCTTTCAGCACCCACCAGTGTTGCACATTGCACATATTTTGAGACTTCTTCAATGTATTTATTGAATATTTTGTTTTTTTCTTTTTCTTTAAAGATGCTACTTGTTATATGAGAGTGCTCTGGGAGGTTAAACAGAAGGGACAGGTTTTCTCGGGAAATTACGATGATGTAAAAAAAAGACTTCAACACAATCTTATTTTAAAAATGAGAAAAGATAAAAGTCACAAACTCTCTAGGTCTTATTTTTGTCATATGTCAAGTGAAAGGATTATTCCAGATAATGTCTAAGTCCTTTCCCACCCCAAATTCTAAGATTCTGCCCATTCTGTCATGATTTTCATGAAGTATATTTGTATATGTATATGTATTTTATATGTTTTTTAAAGTAAATTTGCTACATTACCTTATATTCAATTTGTGACTTGGTCTATTACCAGAAAACACAATTTTAGATCAGAGAGGTTTTCAGTCATGTCTTCCCATGTTCTAGCAAGTTTCAAAGCAATCTGTTAAGAAAAGTTAAAAATGTTTTACTATTTGATAGATGTTGTAGTTCACATTGTACTATAAGTTATAGTACGTAACTTATAATGATACTATAAGTATCATCTTATTTGTTCACCTAAAAATCAGAATGAAGAGCAATCCTTCACAGAAACCATTAAAAGATTGAATTTTTTTTCTAATTCTTTTCTGAGGGGCCTAAATTCCATAAAGGTCATTTGAAAGGAGAATGACTTTAGAAGAAAAATAAAATTGTTTTAAAGAAATAAGCACTTCAGGGATGTCATGTTCTCATATATTTTCATAGCTGAACTCTAAGGGCTTCTCTGAGGAATTTCATAAAATACTATGATAGAGGTGGCATAAATATATGGGGCAGGAAAATGAAATAAAAGCCCCTTAGGAAACTCAATTTTCCCTTAGGAAAAATACCATTCTCAATACACTCTCTCCATTCATATGGAGAGTAAAAGCTAGCACTTATATGGTATGTTAAGGTTTCAAAACACTTTGTATAACATCCCCATGACATAAAAAGCAGAAATATCATCATTCACTTTTTACAGATGAAGAAACTGGAGTGCTGAGTGATTAACTGATTTGCTCATGATCATATAATTAATGTTTCAGAAAGAATTCAAACACACCTCTCCTAATTCCAAGCCCCATTATGACACATGGCCACCAACTAGGCTGTACAATTAATTGGAGTTCCTGGTAGCTAGTTGGCACAGTAGATAGAGCACTTGCCTAAGAATCAGGAAGACTCATCTTCCTGAGTTCAAATCTGACCTCAGACACTTATTAGCTACATGTTCCAGGACAAGTGACTTAACCCTGTTTGCTCTCAGTTTCTCATCTGTAAAATGAGCTACAGAAAGAAATTGCAAACCTCTGAAGTATATTTGACAAAACAAAAGAAAACTTCACATGGGATCAAAAAGCGTTGAACACAACTGAAAGATGACTGGCAAGAAAAGTTATATAAGGAAGACAGTAGGTGTGTTCGTCCTTCATTTCCAAAAAGACCAGGCCACCAAAGAAATAATGACATGACTTGCACTTGACTTTGTTTTGAGTGAGGGAGGGCTAGGCAGGTCAGCAGTCTCACCTCTCTTCCAGAGCCATCTGAATTCAGTGACCAGATATTCATCAGGATGACTGGAGATGACCTAGAATGAGGTAATAGGGGTTAAGTGACTTGCTCAAGGTCACACAACTAGTGAGTGTCAAGTGTCTGAGGTGAGATTTGAACTCAGGTCCTCCTGACTCCTGCAGAGGTGCTTTATCCACGGCAACATCTAGCTGCCCAAGGAAGACAGTATGGTGCAATGGAAAGAGCACTATATTTGGAGTTCAAGGACCTGAGTTCAAATCACAGCTCTGTAAATTGTACCACCTATGGGACCTTAACAAATCAATTCATTTCTCTGGGCCTCACTTTTTGTATCTGAAAAATAAGAGTTCGACCTGATGACCTTTCAAGTTCCTTCCTCTGGCTCTAGATTTATGACCTTAATCCTCCTAACCCAATATTTCTCAAAGATTAAACTATGCAATTTCCTGGCTGAAACTTACTGCTGACATGAAGCCATCCTTGTCAGTCAATCAACTAACATCCATTAAGTGCCTGTTACAAGTAAGAGCAAGACATAGAAAGGAAAGCAAAAAGTCAACGAACAAAAGAACAGTGCTGACCCCAAGGAGTTCACAGTCTAATAGCAGAGACAATATGCAAATAACTATGTACAAACAAGATATGCATGGGACAAATTGAGAGTAGAAAAGGCATTAAGATTAAGGAGCCCTTTTGCAGGAGGTAGGACTTCAGCAAGAGACTTTTAAGTATCTAGGGAAGTCAGGAAATAGATATAAAGAGTGAGAATGAAACAGGCTGCACTTTGATGGCAGAAACTTTATTTTTGTGTCTTTTCACATCCTGAACACTCAGAACAATGTCTGGAACACAGAAGAAACAAATAATGTTTACTAACCAAATGAAAATGCTTGGGATTGGGAGATAACTAGCTTCCCATGTTGTTTTGTCAAGTTGAGGTTTTTAATAATGTAAATATTGTTTTGTTTTCTAGTTTTCTATGTGTTATGCTTCCCTGCCTAAATGATGAGCTTCTTAAAATTTTGTGCTTTCTGTGTAGACCATTACTATAAAACAAGGTAGAAGAGACATTAGAGATTATATATCTGATTGATCCTCCTTCTATAATAAATAAGAACATTATAGCCCAGAAAATTTAAGAGCCTAGAGTCAGGAAGACCTAAGCTCAAATCTGACCTCAGATACTTACTAGCTATGTGGCCCTGGGTAAGACACTTAGCCCTGTTTGCCTCAGTTTCTTCCATCTGTAAAATGAATTAGAGAAAGAAATGGCAACCCACTCCAGTATCTTTGCCAAGAAAACAACAAACAAGGTCACAAAAAGTCAGACACGACTAAAAAAATGACTCAACAACAACAAAGGTGGAAAAAGAAATGGCAAACCACTCCAACATCTTTGCCAAGAAAACCTCAAATGGGGTCATGAAGAGTCAAATACAACTGAAACAACTGAACAAACAATCCACAAAGTGAATGATGCATTAATAGATAATGAAGAGTTAAATGAGTACTAACATAAATTCTCTGATTTTAATTTGGCCTGATAAATACCCCATGTACTTGAATTTAAATAACATTTTAAATGGGAAAAGAATTAAATAATACCTCACATTTATATAACTTTGAAGGTTACAGAACCTTTTCAACTACATTTAATCCTCACATCAGGTCTATGAGATGCAATACAATTATTATAAGCCCTACATTCACATTTTCTCCCTAAGAAAATTTAGTTCAAAAACTAAATTCATAACACAAGACTGCTTGGTAAATAAAAAATTCAAGGTAAAAAGAGTTGGCTTATTTTAATAAATAATGCTAATCAATGCATGATAACTAACATGCCCACTGCTACTAATAATCAATGAACAAGTATTCCTTAAGAGTCTACTATGCACCCAGCACTGTGCTAGGCACCAAGGATAGAAAAAGGAATGTGAAAACAGCTCCCGATCTCAAAGAATTTACATTCTACCAGGAAGATAGTCTTGTTGACTATGACAACTGAAAATAATATCATTGCTGCAGCAGGATCATGTAAGGAAGAACACAAAAGAAAGAACACAGAACTTGAAATTAAATCTGGCAAAACATGTCTGCCTGGTTTGCTACAACCTGAGTGGGTGATCTATGTGAAGCTACAGAGTAAAAGCAATTAAAGGTTGCACAACAAAACAAAGAAAGCCTCCTATAAGGCATAATTCCGCCTAATGCAAAATTCCCACCTATGAACAAAAGAACAGTTTATAATGTATACAAAGTCATAAAGTTATCTGTCATTTGTGTAATGTGAAAAGAAAAATTATATATAGGTGTATCCAGAAAGAGCTACAAAATAAATTCAAAGAAGCTTAGGAAAAAGAGTGCACTAGCAGTTGGAAGGATCAGTAGAAGGTGGTGCTTCAACTGAGACTTCAAAGAAATGAAATCCTACCAAGCAGAGATGAGGAAAGTCAAAGTCTAAGCCCCTATTGTCAGCTGGTCATCTACCTCACCATTCCCACTCCCAATGCAGAGGTGCTCTGACCAATTCTTACCTTTTTCTAGATGTGTTGAGAGTTCTCCTATGATAGCACACTGTCACAGAAAAAGCATAGACTTGAGACAAAGAGAAAGATTCTGCTCATTCAAGACCTGGCTCCCTTGAGTGTTGTTCTTTCCCCCATTAAATTGTAAGATCCTTGAGGACAGAGACTTTCTTTTTTCTTGTTTGCATGCCCTATGTTTAACACAGTGGCTGGTACAACAATGCTACATAATAAATGTTTATTGAATTGAATGAAAATGTTGTGAACAGGTTTGATTACCATTTGGATTACAAGATTATTATTTGCAATTAATTACTCTTTAGATTTGTGTGAGACCTTTAGTCTTATAGTCAACCCATTGGCACATTATTCTGCAGCTAGAAAATCTCCCTTATTTTACGTTGATGTGTCAGATTCAATTTATTTGTATGACCTTGTTTCTATTTTAAGGGGTATCTCTTGCCAGGGGTTTGCAGCCCTCAATCCATTGACTATAAAAGAGCATTTCATCTCTGTTAACTGCACATTTTGTACAACCTAAGAACTGGAGTCAATATGCTAACAAGCCCTTGTCCTTGTGATGGAAGTCACCAGTGATCAATTAAGCGGATGTTCTTTCCATCACTAAGTATGGCTGTTCCACGGTTACTTAATTTCCATTAAGAGAGAAAGAAGAAACAAAAAAGTTTCTCCACTTCCCCTTTTCTGACTCCATCTGTTCTTCCCTCTTGACTTTGTTCTGAGGGTCATGTTAAGCCTGAACGATTCAAGAAAGGGTCTGATTTAAAATCCCAAGTGACATTTCCTTTAAGGAACTCCTTAGCTTTAGTCTGATGCTTATTAGGTCTCTCTGGATTCATTTTCTGAGAATGGCAGTCTACCATGGCATGAGAGGTTAGGTATCTATCCAAGTGTCTTTTTCAGGCTATCAGGAGACCATCATTTATCATGTCAATAGGCATTTAAACTTTTTCTTGGCTTCTTAAGCAGTCCAAATGAAGAAGCATTGTGAGAATAACCTTCAAAGTAGCTACCAGCACATATGCAGCACTAATTCTGGTGATCCTAAGGTCATTTTTATTTAGATCAAATATCTCCAACTGATCAACCATTCAAAACACACCAGCTCTCATCTCTGTGCCTTTGCATAGATGTCCCCCAAGTACGTTCTGTCCTCACTTCTGCCTCTTAGAATCCCTAGCTTCCTTCGCTTCTCTGCCCAGGTGTTCCCATCAGATGCCTTTCCTGATTAGTACATTCCCCTGTCCTCAGAAATTACATGTATTTTGCTTGCAAGGTGTAGGACCTAACTTAGTAGAAAGGAGAGGGTATGAAACAGGTTCATGTTCTACCTCTCGTGTGTTGACTATATGACTCTGGTTAAGTCACTTAATCTCTGTGCTCAAAACAATAGATGTTAGAGTAGGTGCCAAACTGCATTGGTAGAGGCAGTTCCATTACAAGCCCCATCCACTGATGAAATTGCCAGTCTGGTCTGGGGAGAAACAGAAACACACACACACACACACACACACACACACACACACACACACAAACTCATAGCCCTATGCTTCATTGCTCAACCACCTCCATGGAGCTCTTTAGGGGACACACTGTCCCTTCTTGGTATGACTGTACCTATAATGGGACTATTCTCTCTCCCACTGCATCCCCCATACAATCGAAATTGCCTCAGCTGCAGTTTCAGATAATTACAAGTCTGATTCTCAGTGTTGGGTTTTTCAATGTACCTTGCTGCCATGCTTTCAGTTCTAGCCATTTGGAGGTTAAAAGCCAATGAAGATAACTGGAATCATTTATTTTCATTTAACACTTATAACCCCTTTATCTAGCATCTAGCAGACAGTCAGGAAGATGAAATCTGGTGGTAACTTCTGTTTTTGTTCAAATCTTCAGCCTGCTTAAACACTTATCTCTTTAATTAGTGTAACCATTAAGGTACAGTCACTGAATATCTTTAAAGACACCTTTCAGAGACCTGCAATGAGATCACTTACTGAATATACAATGATGTTTCTCATGCCCTTATGGGGAAGTTAACCTTTTCTTCCCAGGTTTCAACCTCTAGGGAATAGATGCAGTCATTATTTTAGTGACTAACCCAAGAGTTCAATACCTATATGTAACTGATAACTAATTCTGTAATTTCATCTTTGCAATCTTATGCAGTTTATGACAGCCTCCCTTAATCTTTGACATCTTAACTTTACTTAGTAATGAAATACATTTGACCACTCTGCCATTATTCCTACCTAATTTGCCCTAATATGAGCTCACTACTACCAACCATACCTGCCTGATCAAAACCCTCCAGAAAGAAGCTATATATTTCCTGTAAAATGGAAGACATTCTAAGAGAATCTCCATGTATGCAGATGAGACAGATACCCTGAGTGGCTTCCATTTACTTTTCACTTTATAGTGATAATAGTTATAGCCATTGAATAAGAAAGATGCATTACAGGAAGAGGACTTTTTCTAAGAACAGTGCTTAGCATTGTCAGCTGTTGTCAGGAGTTATGTGAGAGGTTATCAAATCATGATGAACTCAGATTCTTTCATGAAGAAATCTTACTTTTCTGGCTTGTAGCCTTTACTTGGAAAAAAGTTTAGGCAGTATGACTAGATAATACCTAATTTGCTTTTTTATTAATTTTTTTCAATCACATGTAAAAAATTTTGAGTTCCAAATTCTCTTTAGCCCTGTCTTCCTCCTCACCACTCTGAGACAGTAAGCAATTTGATTTGGGTAATACATGTATAGACATGCAAAATATATTTCCATATTCATCATGTTGTGAAAGAAAACAGAGACCCAAAAAATAGAATGAAATTTTTAAAAAGTATGCTTTGATCCTCATTCAGATTCCATCAATTCCTTCTCTGGAAATAGATGTCATTTTTCATTATATATCCTTTGGAATTGTCCTGACTCTTTGTATCATTGATAGGTAAGTCATTTACAGTTGATCAATGTTGTAGTATTACTGCTATTGTGTACCATGTCCTCCTAGTTGAACTCACTTCACTTTGCATCAGTTCATGTAAGACTTCTCTTTATGAAAGAATTCTGCTCATCATTTTTTATACCACAATAATATTCTATTACATTCATACACCACAGTTTGTTCCCTAATTACTGGGCATCCCCTCAATTTCCAGTTCTTTGCCACCACAGAAAGAGCTGCTGTAGATATTTTTGTACTAATAGATTTTTCCACCTTTTAAAAAATTTCTTTGGGATACAGACCTAGTAGTGCTATTGCTGGGTCCAAGGGTTTTATAGTTTTATAGACCTTTGTGCATCGTTCCAAATTGCTCTACAGAATGGTTGGAATGGTTATCAACTCCACTAGGAAGACATTAGTGTCCCCATTTCCCCTGCATCCCTTCCAACATTTGCCATTTTCCTTTTCTTTCATATTAGTCAGCCTGAGGTATGAGGGGGAGCCTCAGAGTTATCTTAATATGCATTTCTCTAATCAATAGTAATTTAGAGCATTTTTCATATGACTATAGATAGCATTGATTCCTTCTTCTAAAAACTGCCTATTCATGTCCTTTGACTGCTTATCAATTGGAGAATGACTTGTATTTTTATCGATTTGACTCCATTCTCTACATATCTGAGAGCACAGACCTTTATCAGAGAAACTTGCTATAAAATTTCCCCCACCCCAATCCCCCACTTTTCTGCTTTCCTTTTGATCTTGGCTACACTGGTTTTGTTTTTGCAAAACCTTTTAAATTTAATGTCATCAAAATTATCCACTTTACATACCATAAACTTCTCTGCCTCTTCTTTGGTCATAAATTCTTTACTTATCCACAGATCTAATAGATAAAAAATTCCATTTTCCTCTAATTTACTTGTGATATTATTCTTTATGTCTAAATCATGTACCCATTCTGATCTTATCCTGGTACATAGTGCAAGATATTTGTCTTTACCTAGTTTTTGAAGAACTGCTGTCCAGTTTTCCTAGCAGTTTTGTCAAATAGTGAGTTCTTGTCCCAAAAGTTGGAACCCTTAGTCCATCCAATACTAGATTACCTAGATACATCATTACCTGTTGTGTATTGCAAACCCAGGCTAATTTACTGATGCACCACTCTGTCTCTTTGCCAGTACCAGATTATTTTGATGCTTACAACTTTGTAATGTGGTTTGAGATTTGTAACTACTAAGCCACCTTTTTCACAGTTTTTTTCATTAATTCCCTTGATATTTTTGACCTTTATTCTTCCAGATGAATTTTTTTATTTTTTTTTCTAATGCTATAAAGTAATTTTGGTAGTTTGGTGTGGCACCAAATAAGTAAATTAATAGGTATAAATGTCATTTTATTATATTGCCTCATCCTACCAATCAGCAATTGATATTTTTCTAATTTGGGGGTTTTATTTTATTAGTGTGAAGTATTTTGTAATTGTGGTCATATAGTTCCTGAGTTTGTCTTCACAAACTAGTCATTTATACTGTCTACAATTATTTTAAATGGAATTTCTCTTTCTCTTGTTGCTGGACTTTGTTGGTAATATACAGAAATGCTGATGATTTATGAGACTTTATTTTATATTGTGCAACTTTGTTGTTAATTATTTCAATTAGTTTTTAATTGATTCTCTTGGATTCTCCAAGTATATCATATCATCTGTAAAGGTGACGGTTTTCTTTCCTATTCCTTTTCCTTCAATTTCTTTTTCTTGTTTTATTTCTACAGCAAGCCTTTCTAGTACAATATTAAATAACAGTGGTAATAATGGGCATCCTGGCTTCACTCCTAATTTTATTGGGAAGGCTTCTAGCTTAACCCCATTATAGATAACGGTGCTAGTGGTTTTAAATAAACACTACTTGTCATTTTTAAGAAAAGTTCTACTTCTTCCTATGCTCACTAGTGTTTTTAGTAGGCAAGTAATTTAACCTCTCTCATCCTCAGTGTCCCCAATTGCAAAACGAAAAGAATAACAGTACCTACTTTCAAAATGTCAGATAAAATTATTATATTTAGAATCAGAGACCATCGTTCTAAAGCCTGGCTCAGTTACTTAATAGTTATGTATGGCTGACTAGAAAGGAAGGTGTGAGGTGCTAAGAATTCTTTATTCCACTTAGGCACTACTTCCAAGAAATGTCACATTCCATTTCTCTTTAACCCAAAACTAATATACTTTTGGATCATTGACCAAGCATTGGTCAATTATACTATGGGCCTTTGTGAGATTCAGTAGTTACTGCTTTTATAAGAGGAAAGATATCTTACTGACCTTGTATACACAGCCTATATTGCCGATGTATTACCTACCTCCTTATACCTACCTCCCCAGCAAAAGTGACATGAAGTTTGAGGCACTTTGTAGGTTATCACCCACTCAAAATCATGGTTGACAGCTCCCCCTACCAAGCATATATTTTTACTAGCCAGATGGGGGATACATTAGGCCAAAATAAAAGATATTTAACCAAATTACAAACAAATAAAATGACTAGAAAAGATGCCCTCCCATCCCTGACTCACTTGGAGTTCTCTCTCCTGGGTGACCATACCACTAGTGGTATGAGACATTTATGCAGAAAAGGCCCATGACCAGGGATCATGTATGAAGACACATACTTCAGGAACCCATGTGAATGGAGCACACAAAGAAGAGATGCACTGAACTGAACATTCCTCTCTATGGCATATGTGTTTCTGAAGAAATTCATGCTTCCAATTGTGTAAGGCTGATCCTCTGGTGGTGACACCATCCTGCCCTCCCCTACTCCATGTTGGGTGTTATGTTCCTCTTCTCTACTGAATACCTCCTATTCTTCCTCTGCTGGAAATCTCCACTGCTTTCTCCATTGGCTTTTTGAGCTCCAAACTACTTTCTGCTTCCATTTACTACCACCTTCTGACCTTTAGCTCTTCAGGTTCATGGTTAAGCTATATGCTTAAGGAACAGTAGTTATGAAACTCCCCATGATAAAGGTAGGCTGACATTCTTTTTAGCGCATAGCTGCTAAGTCTCTGAGCTACCATAACTAAACAGGTGGCCAACAAAACCCCTTAATTTTACTCCTAAGCTAAGATGAAGTCTATTCTTTTAGCTACTCTCTTTTTTCTTCTAAGATAGACACAGTCCTTGGTTCCAGACAACTGATTCAGGGTTAGAAAATCCCCTTAGTGTCTTGTTAATTTCTATCCTATCCTTGATCTGGAGCTTTCGTACTTAAAACCATTTTAAGTACTCAGAAAATTCCACTAGAGGTATACAGAAGCTAGGACAGTGAAATCCATCCTGCTGGAAAAGCATGAAGATGAAGTTAAGACAAAAGTCCATGCGAAAGACACTTTCATCTTTTGTTTATCTATCTGCCAGTAACAAAAAGTTGATCCTCTTGCATTTACCCTTCACCAGCACACAAGTCTGATTTCTCTAAGATTCCCAGGGTCTAATTTCTGTGCACAATTAATCAAACACATATTGTTCTAGACATAGACAAATATCCTACAAAATATATTGACAATTACTCAGCAAAATCTTATAAATAATAAAAATGTTGACTACTCAATCAAAAAATGAAAATATAATGAAAATATATAAATGCCCTCCAAAATATATGAAAATAATGAAAATATGTCAATACCCTCCAAATTTCCTGAGGCTCTTTATGACCTTCATCTAATTCAACTAGTGTCCAGGCTTAAATACATTAAGATAAATTCTGCAACTAAAAAATTTCAAAATAGTCTTAGGAGCCAAATCAAATTAAGTCTACTTCATACTACATATATATATATATATGTGTGTATGTATATATATATATATATATATATATATATATATATAATATACATGTGTGTGTATATATACATATATATGTGTGTGTGTGTATACATACATATGTGTGTGTATCTATATATCTCCTTCTATACCTCCTCCTTCCCCTGTTGGGCATCTAGGTGGTGCAGTGGGATAGAGCACCAGTGCAGGAGTCGGGGAGACCTGAGTTCAAATCTCACCTCAGATACTTGACACTCACTAGCTGTGTGACCTTAGGCAAGTCACTTAACCCCAACTGCCTCATCCTGGGTCATCTCCAGTCATTCTGATGAATATCTGGTCACTGGATTCAGATGGCTCTGGAGGTGAAGTGAGGCTGGTGACCTGCACATCCCTCACTCAAAGCAAAGTCAAGTGCAAGTCATGTCATTATTTCTCTGATGGCATGGTCTTCTTCGGCAATGAAGGACAAACACACACCTTCCCCTGTAGTACAGGGAACATGAAAGATCATTTCACTTTTGAAAAATTTTACCAGGGTTGCAGGAAGAAAATCTACTCAAAGATAACTAAATTAAAACAATTAAAACGTAAAACAGAGCATATCTGTATAAGTTAACATATTCAGTGTTCAAAATGGTAAGCTCACCCCTATACAGTAAAATATTTATAACCTCATTTTTTGTAGTAGCAAAGAACTGACAAGAGTAATAAGATCATCATTTGTCAAATGCCCAAAAAAATGGGAGTATATAATTGCAGTAGAATACTGCACTATAGGAATTATAATTCTGAAGAATATGAAGAATGGGGAAACATAATCTGATGCAAACTGAAGCAAATAAAATCAAGGATACAACATACACAATGAATGCAAAAATGGAAAAAACAACAAAATTGAAACTGAATGCTACATGATTATAATGACCAGGATCATCCCTGAAGAACAGGGATGAGAATGTACCGTGCTCCCTTCTTAGCAGAAGGAGGGAACTATGGGTGAGAATGTTACAATTTATTAATATGCTAGCTTTGTGGAAATATTTTTTTCTTTTAATATTTATTCATAAAGGGCAACACTCTGGGTGGGGAAGAAAAATATGTATTAGGAAATAAAAGTGATATAAAAAACAAAAAATAAAATTAAAGTTTAAAAAAAAACAAAAATGGGAAGCTCAAGTTGCAAATAATGCTTCAGAAATACATGGGATAGAATCCATGCTACTGGACCATTATATTGTAAGAATGTGTCTATTTAGACTTCTGCAAAGCTAAAAGTCTTAAGGAGCAAAGAAAGATACGCCTTTTTTATTGTAGTATGTTATGAAAATGCTTGTTTTGTTCTGTAAATTGAAAATAAAATTATTTTTAAGAAAAGAGACAATGAAATATAAGGGAGGGACCTTCCCAAGCTTGACTGAAGGATTCTATACCTTGTAGGGGTCCAAGGCTTTGAAAAGGTAAAATGATATGAAAGTCCATCAGAGATAAGGAACTTTCCCCTTTCCCCTTTGCCTCACCACTTTAGTGTCAAGTCATTCATTTGTATTAGACCCAATGGTAATCTGGTAAATATAATGAGGGCATTATCCTAAATTAGAAGGAGATTCCCCATTGAGGTAAACCTAGTCTGAAATACAAAGAACTGGCAAACAGGAAAAGCAATAATGGTCATACCTCCAGACTGGGGGTAAAGAAACTTTAATGAGATACAGCCCTGAAGATACAAAAATAAAAAGGCTTCAGTAAATCTTACTCTAAAAGTCTTGGTTCTTTCTGAAAGAACACAGTAGCATGTCAGCTAAAAAGAGCATTGCAGGAAATGAACCCCCAAAGAGTACTGCAACCTATTAACACAATCAAAAAAGCTAGAGGTGATAAGGACTTTGTCCCAGGGCGCTGAACTTCAGAGGAAGCACTTGCTCTCATTCCGCATCATGGAACAGATAAACAGCATTTAGTTAACAGAATTCTTAGTTAAAATAAATCTACCAGGGACCATGCTTCCTCTCTCCAGGAGCACCTGGTTCACTTTGCCTTTGTCCACTCCATACTACACACCCGTTGGCAGTTTACCCAGCAGCAACTACAACTGTGCCAAGTGTCTCTCCTCTCCTCTCAAATGAATATCTCTTTAAAAGTTGACCTGAGTTTTGCACTACATGTTCCCAGTGCAAAAAACAGCCAATTAAGTTTCTGGCTACTAGAAGGGGGAAAAGCATTAAAGTATTCTGGCTTGTTCACTGAACTATGGTACCTAATAAGCCATAAACTCCACGGGGTCCTAAATTCTCTAGCGCATATACTTCATAATGGAGAAAGACAGCCTCGCTCAGCAGTTTTCCTAATCCTTCAGATCTCTCAAAAAATTTGAACAAAAAAACTGAAAAAAACAAAGGTTAATTTCACTGAAGGCAAAAGTAAGAGCATGTAGTATTTGGTGACAAAAATGACATAAAAGTTACATACATATATACATATACATATATCATTATTTTTATAAATAAGTAGCATTTTCTTAACACTTAAAGTTTGCAAACACTTTATAAATGTTATCCTCACAACAACTCTGTGACATAGGTCCTATCATAATTCCCATTTTACAGTTTGGGAAACAGGTTCAGAGAGGCTAATTAACTTATGCGGTCATACAACTAATAAGTGTCTAAGGCAGGATTTGAACTCATGTCTTCCTAATTTATTCCAAGTCCTGTGGTCTACTCACTGTGCCTCCACCCAGGGAGGGTGTTCTGGTTTGGAAAACCCCAAGGATGGTGAATGAAAACCAGAGTTCAGTAGACTGGCATGCCCTTTCCCCGTGGAAATGAAAGTATAAATTAGATTAGTTTCAGAACTGAAAAATAGTAAGGAATGAAGGAGGAAGGGTAGATTATATATACTCATATACATACAGAAATATGTATTCAGTACATAATTACATTCACATATAATTTTATACAGAAAGTAATGGAAAGTAATGGGGCTGCTGGGTGGTACAATGGATAGAGAACCAGATCTGGCATCAGGAAGACTCATCTCCCTGAGCTCAAAATCTGGTCTTAGACACTTGCCAGCAATGTGACCCTGGGCAAGTCACTTAACCCTGTTTTCCTCAGTTTCCTCATCTGCAAAGTGAGCAGGAGAAGGAAATGGCAAACTGCTCCAGTATTTTTGCTAAGAAAACCCCAAATGGGCTCTCATTCTCTCCATATATACATTTGGTTTCCAGATCTTGTGATTTCTACCTTCACAACATTTCTCAAATAAATCCCCTTCCCTCCATTTACACAGATACCACTCTAGTTGAGCTCCTTGTCACTTAATGCCTGAAGCTACTGAAGCACTGCTGTCTTCTAATTGATTTCCTTGCCTCAAGTTTCTTTTGACTATAATATATTCTCCAGATTTTCCTAAATATATGACATCACTACCACCAACACATGCATAAACACCCACAGCCATACCAGTAGTTCCCTATCACCTGCAGAATGCAATAGAAAGGTCTTGGTATTCAAAGCTTTTCTCAACTTAACCCTTTCCAGCCTCCAGACAATTTTCTCCCCTGTTAATTATGATCTAGCTGTATTGTCTACTTACTCTTTCTCATAAAATACTTTATCTCCTCCCTCCATTCCTTTGTATTGCCCATCCCCACGACTCATGTCTAGAATGATCTCCCACCTCATTCAACCTCTTAGAAGTTCAGGCCTCATTTCAAGGTTCAACTCAAGTGAGATCTTTCACAGGAGATATTTTCCAGTCACCCACCCCTACCCTAACTGCCCTTTCTCCCCGAAAGTTATCTTTCATCAACACTACATGTACAGTTTATGTAACTATTTATTTGTAACACAATAAGTTACTTAGGAACAGAAACTGATTTTGCTTTTCTTGGTATACCAATGCATAATATAGTGATTGCACATAGTACCCATTTAATTAATATTTGTTGATTAATCAAATTTTCTGTTGGGAAAGTGCTCTGTTTCTTAAAATTTATTTATTTAGTTTCAGTTTACAAGATTCAGTTTCACAAATTTTTGAGCTCCAAACTTTCCCCCCTCCTTACTTCCCAAGATAGCATGAAATCTGATATAGGCTCTACATATACATTCATAGTAAATATATTTTCACATTAGTCAGGTTGCAAAGAAGAATTACAACCAATGGAATGAACCACAAGAAAAAAGAAACAAAGCAAGACAGAACAAAAAAAGAGAGAGAGCAAATAGCGTGCTTTGACCTGCATTCAGGCTCCATAATTCTTTATCTGGAGGTGGATAGCATTCACCATCATGAGCATTTTGGAATTGTCTTAGAACCTTGCATTGTTGAGAAAAGCCAAGTCTACCAAAGTTAGTTACTGTACAATGTGATTATGACAGTAAACAATGTTCTCCTGGTTCTGCTCCCCTCACTAAGCATCAGCTCATATAAATTTTCTAGGTTTTTCTGAATTTCTCCTGCTCATCATTTCTAAAAACACAATATTATTCCAGTATGCCACATCTTGTTCAATCATTCCCCAGTTGATGGGCATCCCCTCAATTTCCAATTCTTTGCCACCTCAAAAGCTCTGTAAGTTTTTAAAAGATTATATCAACAAAGGATGAATTTTAATGTATATTTAAAGTGGCTTTCTCTCTACCCTTCAAGTATGTTATTTCCCAGTGTTTATTTTATAAATGTGGCGCAGTAATAGTGGGAAAGAAAAATATTCCAAAATTATATTTAAAACTTTAGATATAAACAATAACTACTTTCTTCCATTTTAAAAGAAATACTTAATCACAGTCATTAAGATAACAAGTCAATAATGTAATCCTGTTTCTTAATCCTTAGGCAGATGGCTGGCTGTAAAAGCATCAATCATAGGCTATGAGTTAAAACCATCACGGTGGAAAACAAAAGAACAGGCAGAGGACAGAGAACCAATAAAGTAATACTGTTACCCTGAGTATTGTTCCCTAACAAATAGATTTTAATTACTTTTTAATTCCTCAGTATTCTTATTAATGTACTTCACAGTCTAGAAATACACATTGTAGGCTAATTCTATAGCTGTATGTTTATTTGTTTTTTGAAATGGAATCCCCAGTACAGAAATTTCAGAAAAGACTATATCTTCAACTACTTTATGCTAAACTGAGATCTGGTTATAATTTAGCTACTTTTATGATTAACTAATCAGAACAGAGCCTTTATATATTCCTTTAAAAGTCCAGAACTTACAGATTTGGCAAAGTTGCAAGTTATAAATTATAACCAGATAAATCATCTGCATTTCTATATATTACTAACAAAGCCCAATAGCAAGAGATAGAAAGAGAAATCAAATTTCAAGCTAGGGTAGACACTATAAAATATTTGGGAGTCCATCTGCCAAAACAAAACCAGGGACTATATGAACACCACTACAAGATACTTTTCGCACAAATAAAGTCAGATCTAAATATGTGGAAAAACATTAGTTGCTTGTGGGTAGGCTGATCCAATATAATAAAAATGACCATTCTACCTAAATTTACTTATTCAGTGCCATATCAATCAAACTATCAGATAATTATTTTCTAGAACTTGAAAAAATAATATTCATCTGGAAGAACCAAAGAACCAGAATATCAAGGGAACTAATGAAAAGAAATGCTAGGGACGATGGCTTAGCCCTTCCAGATCTTAAATTATATTAGGAAGCAGTAATCATCAAAACCACTTGGTACTGGCTAAGAAGCAGAGGGGTAGACCAGTGGAATAGGTTATTCAAAACACAGCAGTCAATGATTATAGCAATCTACTGATTGATAAAACTAAGGACCCCAGCTTCTAGGATAAAAACTCACTGTCTGACAAAATTTGCTGGAAAACTAGATAACAGTGTGGCAGAAACTGAGCATAGACCAGTGCCTGACACCATATGCAAGAATAAAGTCCAAATGTATATATGATGTATGTATAAAGATTGATACTATAAATGAAATATATAATATAAAAGAATGGAGAAATTTATGACCAAAGAAGAGATAGAGAACATTATGAAGTGCAAAATGGATAATTTTAATTATATTAAATTGAAAAGGTTTTGCACAAACAAATCCAATGCAATCAAGATCAGGAGGGAAGTAGAAAACTGGGAAAGAATTTTTGTAGTTTCTGTGATAAAGGCCTCATTTCTAAAATATATAGAGAACTGGGTCAAACGTACAAGAATATAAGTCATTCCCCAATAGATAAATGGTTAAAGGATGTGAACAAGGAGTTTTAGAGGAAGAAATTAAAGCTATCTATAATCATATGAAAAAATGCTCTAAATCACTATTGATAAGAGAGATTCAAATCAAAACAACTCTGAGATACCATATCACACCTATCAGATTGGCTAACATGACAAAACAGGAAGAAGATAAACGTTGGAGAAGATGTGGGAGAGTTGGAACACTAATTCATTGTTGGTGGAGCTGTGAGCTGATCCAACCTTTCTAGAGAGCAATTTGGAACTATGCCCAAAAGGCTACAAAAATCTGCATACCTTTGACCCAGCAATACTGCTTCGAGGACTGTATCTCCAAGAAATCATAAAAATAGGAGAGGATCCCACGTACACAAAAATATTTATAGCAGCTCTCTTTATGGTGGCCAAAAACTGGAAATCAAAGAGATGATCATCACTTGGGGCTGAACCAGTCATGGTATGAATGTAATGAAATTGTGCTATGAGTAATGATGAATGGGAAGACTTCAGAGGCCTGGAAAGACTTATGTGAACTGATGCTGAGTGAAAGGAGCAGAACCAGGAGAACTTTGTACACAGCAACAACCACAGTGTGTAAGGAATTTTTCTGGTAGATTTAGTACTTCATTGCAATGAAAGGACTTAAAAAATTTCCAGTGGATTCTTGAGGCAAAATGCTTTCTACATGCAGAGAAAGAACTACAGAATTGGATCACAGATAGTACCGCACCATTTACTTTTGTTTTATGTTTCATTTTGTTTTATGGTTTCTCCTATTCATTTTAATTCTTCTGTGAAACATATATTTAATAGGAATGTACCTGTAGAACCTATGTAAGATTGTATACTATCTCAGTGAGGGAGTGGGAAGGAAGGGGGGAATGAAGGGGAAGGAGGAGAAAAAAATCTAAGATATATGGAAGTTGAACACTGAAAACAAATAAAATAATTTAATTTTTTTTAAAAAGTCCAGAACTTAATGAGTTAGAGCACACTTCAAAAAGCTTCTAATGAAGTATATTAAAGAAAAACATATTTAAGTTGCATTTGAAGTGAAAGGCACTTAAAATAAATATCTGGTGTAGAACTTGTGGATGCTCCTTCCTCCAGAGTGTAAGTCCACCAGGAAATAAATGGCTGCTACTCCAATTTCAAGGTCCATATCCCCAGAAACCATAGTTCATGAATTCCCACTGACAAGTTTACCATTAATAGTTGGTCAAAGACATAAACAAATCAAAGCAAAAGCTTTTAATTAAATATTATAACAAGAAATGTATATGGCATATACATATGGATATTCATGTCTGATTCTTTAGAGTCACTCTTTCTAGTAAAGTCACTGCAAAGCTCTCTGCTGGTCTTGTGGTCTCTGCTGGGTACTACCTAACCAGATGGATTCTGGATAGAGTTTCTGCCAGATACTGGTTGGCTATTTCTTGCTTAGGGTAAAGCAAGTCCTACCATGTTTCCTTAATTTAAAAAGTAAAAGATGCCATCAGTTCTTTTTTTATAAAAAGCAGAAATACTTGTGTGAGAACTAATAAGAAATTTCCACTGTCTATTCCATAAGAATTTTGACTACTGAGGCATCCAAACTCCCTGCCAATAGATACTTAGCTTTGGATGCTAAGCTCTTTAGAACAAAGAGAAAACCCTTTCTCAGCTAGCTAATGCTCCTGATTTTGTCCTTTTCCTCATATAAAAGAATAGTATTACCTTATCTTGCTTAGTCAGGGAGAGGAAACACACAATTGGGAGGTAAATCAGAGACATCTCCCCTCATACTAACATACTTTAAGAGGAGAAGGGGAAATATTTTAATTTCTTTAATTTCTCAACCTAACTGTGTGACTCTGAGAGTATGGTAAGAAAAATTAAGAGCTTGAGGAGGATGGGGAGGAGGGAGGGGCAGAAGTGTCTTGCCTTAAAAGTAGCAACTATATAAGGTGGAGCCAAGTTGGTAGAGAAAAGCCAGGAATTTGCCTGAGCTCTCCCCAGTTTCCCTCAGAAACAATGTTAAATCAAGCTTCTAAAAAGATTCTGGAGCAACAGAACCTATAAAAAGATGGTGTGAAACAATTTTCAGCTTAAGATAACTTAGAAGGACTTCAGGAAATGTCTGCCTTCCTTGGTTAAAAGGAGAATGCAGTGCAGCACATGTGGTATCTGGGTAAGCCAAGTGGAAGCTCTTAGCCACAGCACAAATCAATAACCAATCCCTCAGTCCTGGCTCAGCAGGCCAGCCATGAGGCCTTCAGCCCCAGAGTAGAAGACAAACTGCCAGTCCAGAACCGCCAGTTCAACAGGCATGACTAGATGAAATGGGTAAAAGCCACAGCACCTGAAGCTCCAGCACAGAAAACCAATGACCAGACCCCTGGCCCCCAGCACAAGAAGCTTGGGATAGTGCCCCCTGTGCCTCAGAAGCAGAGCTCAAATTTAAAAGTCATGAAATAGATGAAAAAAACAAGCAAAAACTACAAAAGAGCTTTGACCACAGAAAGCTACTATGGTAACAGGGAAGATCAAAACATAAACTCTAAAGAGGACAATAATGTTAAAATGCCTACATGGAAAGCCTCAAAGGGCAATATGAATTGGTCTCAAGTCCAAAAAGCCTTTCTGGAAGGGCTCAAAAAGGATTTTAAAAATAAAATTAGACTGGGAAAAGAAAAAAATGGGAAAAGAAATGAGGGTTATTCAAGAGAGAGTCAACAACTTGGAAAAGGAAGCACAAAAAATTGACAGAAAAAAACAATTACTTTAAAAATAAAATTTACCAAATGAGGAAAAAAGTGCACTGAAGAAAACAACTTGAACTGGCCAAACCAAAAAGGTACAAAAGGTAAAAGAAGAAAATTATTCCTTAAAAATTAGATTTGGCAACTATAAATTAATGACTTTATGAGACATCAAGAATCAATCAAAGTCAAAAGAACGAAAAGATAGAAAATGTAAAATAAAAAATCACTGATGCAGAAATAGATCCAAGGCAGCTACTTTAAGAATTATTGGACTACAAAAAAGCCATGATTTAATAAAAAGAGCCTAGATAACATCTTTCCAGAAATTATCAAGAAAAACTGCCAATTTTCTAGAACCAGAGGGTAAAATAGAGATTGAAAGAATCATTGATCAGTTCCTAAAAGAGATCTCCAAATGAAAACTCCAAGGAATGTTGTAATCAAATTCCAGAATTTTCATGTCAAAGAGAAAATATTACAGGCAGACAGAAAAAAAAAATTCAAATATCAAGGAGTCACAGTCAAGATTACACAGGCTTTCGCAGCTTCCACATTAAAGAAGGAGGGTTTGAAATATCATATTCCAGAAGGCAAAAGAACCTGGATTACAACCAAGAATCAACTATCCAGCAAAAACTGAATACAATTCTTCAGTATAAAGGATAGCTACTGAATGAAGTAGGGGACTTTCAAATTTTCCTAATGAAAAGAACAGAACTAAACAGAAAATTTCATCTCCAAATACAAGACCCAAGAGAAACATAAAATGGTAAACAGGAAAAAAAACCTGTGTTATTCAATAAGGTTAAATGGTCTATATCCCTACACAGGTAAATAATATTTATAACTCTTGTGAACTGTATCCCTATTAGGGCAATTAGAAAGATTTTATATATATATATATATATATATATATATATATATATATGTGTGTGTGTGTGTGTGTGTGTGTGTGTGTGTGTGTGTGTGTGTGTGTACTGGGAGAAAAGTAAAGAGGAAGGCAGAATAGGGTAAATTATATCACATGTAATCATGCAAAAGACCTATTATAGTAGAGGAAAAGAAGTGAGACAGTGACCATTGCTTGAACCTTATTCTTATTGAATTTGGCTCAAAGAGGGAATAACATGTATGATTAGATAGGTATGGAAATTTATTTTTACCATACAGGGAAGTAGGAGGGGAAAGGGGAAAGAAAAAGGAGGAAGGCTGATAGAAGAGAGGACAAATTGAGGGAGGTAGTAGTCAGAGGTAAAACACTACTGAGGAGGGACAGAGTGAAGGGAGAAAGAAAAGTATAGAAGGGGAAAATGGGATGGAAGGAAATAGATAGTAATCATAACAATGAATGTGAATGAGATGAACTCTCCCACAAAATGGAAATAGAGTGGATCAAAAACCAGAATCCTATAATATGTTGTTTACAAGAAATACATATGAAGCAGACAGAAATACACAGGGTAAAAGTAAAAGGCTGGAGCAGAATACATTATGCTTCAGTTGAAGTAAAAAAAAAAAAGCAGTGGTAGCAATCCTGACCTCAGACAAAGCAAAAACAAAATAGATCTAATTGTAAAAGAGATGAGGAAGGAAATCGCATCTTACTAAAAGATACCATAGACAATGAAGAAATGCCAGTACTAAACATATGTGCACAAAGTAGTATAGCATCTATAGTATAGATTCTTGGAAGAGAAGTTAAAGGAGTTGTTGGAAGAAATAGACAACAAAACTATATTAATGGGGAACCTCAAGCTTCCTCCTTCAGAACTAGATAACTCAAAATACAAAATGAAAAAGAAAGAAGTTAAGGAGGAGGATATAATTTTAGAAAAGTTAGATATAGAGAAAACTGAATGGCGATAGAAAGAAATATACATTTTTTTTCTCAGCAGCACATGGCACCTCAGAAACTGACCAAGTGTTGGGAATAAAAACCTCATAATCAAATGCAGAAATATTAAATGAATACTTTTAAGATTATGATGCAATAAAAATTACATGTAATAAAAGGCCATGGAGAGATAGATTAAAATTAATTGAAAACTAAATAATCTAATTCTAAGGAATGAGTGTGTCAAACAGCAAGTCATTGAGACAATCCATAATTTCATCAAAGAGAATTACAATAATGAGACAACATACCAAAATTTATGGGATACAGCCAAAGCAGTTCTTAGGGGAAATTTTATACTTCTAAATACTTACATGAATAAAATAGAGAAAAGGAGGATCAATGACTTGGGCATGCAACTAAAAATATCTAGATAAAAGAACAAATTTAAAATCTCTAATTCAATACCACATTAGAAATTCTGAAAATGAAAAGAGAGATTAATAAAATGGAAAGTGAGAAAAATGATTGAATAAATAAATGAAACTAATTGGTGCCTTTGTAAAAAAAAAAAACAATAAAATAGATAAACCTTTGGTTAATTTGATTTTATAAAAAAAAAAAAAGAAAGAAGAAATGCAAGGTAGTACCAGTATAAAAAATGAAAAAGGTGAATTCACCACCAATGAAGGGGAAATTAAAGCAATAATTAGGAGCTATTTTGCCCAACTCTATGCCAATAAATCTGAAAATCTTAATGAAATGGATGAATATTTACAAAAGTATAAATTACTCAGATTAGCAGAAGAGGAAATGAAATGCTTAAATAACTGCATTTTAGAAAAAGAAATTGAACAAGTCATTAATGAACTCTCAGGACCAAATTTACAAATGAATTCTACAAAACACTTAAAGAACAACTAAATCCAATACTATATAGATGGAAAAATAGGCAAAGAAGGAGTCTTACCAAATTCTTTTTATGACAAAATTATGGTGTTGATACCCAAACCAGGAGGAGCCAAAACACAGAAAGAAAACTATAGATCAATTTCCCTAATGAATATTGAGGAAAAATTTTAAATAAAATATTAGCAAAGAGATTATAACAATTTATTATGAGGATAATACATTATGACCAGATGGTATCTATAATAGAAATGCAGGTCTGCTTCACTACTAGGAAAATTAGTATGTGTTCATCCTTCATTGCCAAAGAAGACCATGTCATCAGAGAAATAATGACATGACTTGCACTTGACTTTATTTTGAGTGAGGGAGGGCTGTGCAGGTCACCAGCCTCACTTCTCCTCCAGAGCCATCTGAATCCAGTGACCTGATACTCATCAGGATGATTGGAGATGACCAGGATGAGGCAATTGGGGTTAAGTGACTTGCCCAAGATCACGCAGTCAATGACGTGTCTGAGGTGAGATTTGAACTTGGATCCTCCTGACTCCTGCACTGGTGCTCTATCCACTGTACCATCTAGCTGCCCCTATTAGGAAAATTATCAGCATAACTGACATCAATAACAAAATTATATGATTATCTCAATAAATGCAGAAAAAGTATTTGACAAAATACACCACCCATTACTATTAAAAACATGAGACAGCATTGGAATCAATGGAGTTTTCCTTAAAATGATAAAGTAGTTTCTATCTAAAACCATCAACAAACATTACATGTAGTGGGGATAAGCTTTCACCCAGAAAGACCAAGGGGGAAAAAGGAATGCCTATTATCACCACCGTTATTCAATACTGTATTAGAAATGTTAACCTTAGTCATATGAGAAGAAAAAGAATTTGAAGGATTTAGGATAGGCAGTGAGGAAACAAAACTCTTTGAATATGACGTACATGATGGTATACTTAGAGAGTCAACTAAAAAACTACTTGAAATAATTAACTTTAACAAAGTTTAAGGATAAATAAATTAACCCACAAAAATGATTCACAATTCTATGTATTACCAATAAAGCCCAATAGCAAGATATAGAAAGAGATATTTCGTTTAAAATAACTATAGATGATATAAAATATTTGAGATTCTATCTGCCAAGACAAGCCCAGGAACCATGTGAATACAATTACAAAACACTTTTCACACAAATAAAGTTAGATCAAAGCAAGTGAGAAAATATCAGTTGCTCATGGGTTGGTCAAGCTAACATAATAAAAAGTATAATTCTACACAAATGAATTTACTTATTCAGTGTTCTACTGATCAAACTACCAAAAAATACTATATAGAGCTAGAAAAAATAATAAAATTCATCTGGAAGAACAAAAAAAGTCAAGAATATCAAGGGAATTAATGAAAAAATACAAAGGAAAGTGCCCTGTCCATACCAGGTCTAACTACATTATAAAGTGGCAATCTTCAAAACTGTTTGGTAACGGCTAAGAAATAAAGTGGTGAATCAGTGGAATAGGTTAGGTACAGAGGACAGCAATAAATTACTATAGTAATCTAAACCCAAAGACTCCAGCTTCTGGGATAAAAACTCACTATTTCACAATAATGCTGGAAAAACTGGAAAACAGTATGGCAGAAACTAAGCAGAGAATAACATCTTACAAAATATACCAAGTAAAAGGTGATTCCATAAGCAAATTAAGAGAGCAAGGAATAGTTTACCTGTCAGCTCTATAGAGAAGGGAAAAACTTATGACCAAACAAAAGACAGAGAACATTATGAAATGCAAAATGGATAGGTTTGATTACATTAAACTAAAAAGGTTTTGCACAAATAAAGCCAATGCAACCAAGATTAGAGGGAAACAAGAAAGTTGGGAAACAATTTTTACTGCCAGTGTTTCTGATAAAGGTCTCTTTTCTAAAATATGAGAAATGAGTCAAATTTATAAGAATACAAGTCATTCCCCAATGGATAAATCATCAAAGGATATGAAAAGGCAATTTTCAGACAAAGAAATCAAAGCTATCTATAGTTATATGAAAAAATGCTCTAAATCACTACTGATTAGAGAAATGCAAATTAAACCAACTCTAAGTCCTATCAGATGGGCTAACATGACAAAACAGGAGAATGATAACTATTGGAGAAGATGTGAGAAAATTGGAACACTAATGCATTGTTGGTAGAACTGTGAATTGATCCAACCATTCTGGAGAGCAATTTGGAACTATGCCCAAAGGGCTATAAAACTGTGCATAACCTTTGATCTTGCTATTAGGTCTGTATCCCAATTACATCATTAGAAAAAGGGAAAGGACCCACATGTACAAAAAATACTTATAGCAGTTCTTTTGTGGTGGCAAAGAACTGGAAATTGAGGAGATGCCTATCAGCTGGGGAATGGCTGAACAAGTTGTGGTATATCAATGCAATAGAATACTACTGTTCCATAAGTAATGATGAGCAAGCTGTTTTCAGAAAAACCTGGAAAGATTTACATGAACTGATGCTGAAAGCTGAGCGAAGTCAGCAGAATCAGGAAAACATTGTACAAAATAATAGCAACATTGTTCAGTGACCTACTTTGGTAGTCTTAGCTCTTCTCAGGAATGCAATGACCTAAGACCATTCCAAAAGACTCATCATGGAAAATGCTACCTATATTTGGAGAAAGAATTATGGAGTTATCAGGAGTTGAGTAGGATGTTTCATCATTAGCCTTCTTGAATCATGTTTGGTCATTACATCTCCTGATAAAAAGGTGAAAAGACTCAAGAGTGAAGAATTTATATATAGTTATCTGTATGTTTGTGTGTGTGTGTGTATGGTTTGCCATATATATTACATATATGCACTTTTTCTTTAGGATATGGCCAACATAGAAATTTGTTTTGGTGGAATGTTTTCTTGACAAAATTTGCTTCATTATAGGACTTTTTTTGTGTTAAGTACTAGGCATGGCTGTTTCCTTCACCTAGAACTCTTTACTTGACCATTTGACTCTTACACAAGTGAGCCACATGTCTTGTTTCCTTTGGTGGCTCCTATATTCACATAAAAGTCTTCATCCCTTAAAATAAAAAGCATGTGCCAAGTGGTTAGCCCCATCCTTTACTGGTTCAATTTCTACTGCACAGACACATTTCAAAGGACAAGCTCCAAACTAGTACCAGCTCCAAACCCATTCACTGCTTTTACTGAACTTATTAATGCTTTCCAATATCTCTTTAACAAAGTCACAGTGGCTTTGATGTCCCCTGGAGGAGCCATGTGCCACTCAGTTGAATCACCGTGAAGTGCTTAGAGCATTTCTGGCCCTTTTTTCTTTTTTTCCCTGGTAACTGCCTTTGAAATAAATCCTCTGCTAATCTAGAGTTTATATCAACCCCTTCCTTCTTGTGATTTGAATTTCTTCACATTTATCCCCTGGATTCATCCCAACTGAATTAATATGTGAGGTCTCCACCACATAATAGTTTACTAGACCATAATTTTCATTCTTTGTAAAGCATATTTAAAAGATAAAATCCTTCTTTGAAATGTTCTTCTTGCCTTCTTTCTCCCCTCAGAAAAGCTTCAGGGATGTTTTTCATTTTGCTTTGTCTTCTTTCAAATTTCCTGCCTATCTAGATAACTAGGTGATTCAATGGATGGAGTTTTAAGAAAACCCAAATTTAAATCCTGCCTGGGCAAGTGACCCTGGGGCAGCTCACAACCTCTCAGCCTCAAGCTCCCCATCTGTAAAAAAAATAGGGGGGGAGGGGAAGAATAATAATTGTGCCTACCTCACAAGCATGTTATGAGAATCAAGTGAGACAATATGTGTAAAGTGCTTGGTGAACCTTAAAGCACAATGTAAATGATAGCTTTATTATTTTTTTAATATTCTCCTATATCCTTGATAGAATGCAAACCAGAGAAACCATTGTCTGCTTTCTTTCCTTTCTCTTTCCTCCTCCCTATCCTTGATTTCTCCCTCCCTTTCCACTTTCTGCTCCAATTCTTTACCTTTTCCTCCTCAAATCACTTTAAATTCTTCCTGTGGACCCAGGTTAACCTGCCTCTGCCTTGGTTTCCTGATCTGTACAAATGTGAATAATTGTACCTCGGCCACAGCGTTATAATGAGGATAGGGTGGTGTAACTTATGGACAGTACTTTGTAAACCTTAAAAGTTACTAAATAAAGGCCAGCTATTATCACGTTCACCATCGTCAACCAAAGCCTCAACTCCTGTACTTCTAAATATCCCCATGTCTTATTTCCACAAAGAAAATTCCTATTGTTTTGCTGCTTTACTATTACTCTTATAGATTTGTTTTCTCTCTCAAACTATGACTTGAGGCCACAGCAGGCTCCCACTGTCTCCCTGCTCTGCCATCTTACCCTCTTCCATCAGCCCATACCATGTTTCTTCATATACAAAAAAAAGCAGTATTATTCATAAATGATGTTCATTTCATTTTTTCAGTACCCCTATTAGGTAGAAGGAACAAGTACTAGTATTCCAACTTGGCAGATAAAGAAACTGTGATATAGAACACTTTAAACAACTTATCAGTCACACTGAAAATCAGTGGCTGAGGAAAGATTACTTCTTCTACAGAGACTACACTGTGCTCTGTTCTGTCCAGCTCTAAAACTGTATGATTCTCTGTGAATGATTGAATTTATCCATTTGAAACCATATTTGGAGGATCTAAAGTTTTCTTAGGTAGCATTGTCTTGGTCACATCTACTTCAGGTATTGCTGAAAATGCTATCACTTACTATCAACCCCCTTTATATCCAGAGAATTCTCCCTTAATGTCTGAGACTGGCAAGAGGCCAATTAAACTCACTCTGTGCTACGCTTTGGATTTGTGGGAATAAATAGAAAGTCACAAGAGTCATTAGAAGCCACAGAGGACAGGGAAGATAATACAGAAGAAAGAAAAGATCCAACTGCAGCCATGAGCTCACCAGCCTGACTTCTCAGTGTAGCACAAGGAGCATAGGGTGAAATCTTGCTTGGCTAAAACCAACAAGCTGACAATCAAGATTATGATGAATCATTTTCCTTCCCTCCCTCTTTTCTGTAATGTTTCCCTGCAGAGCTTAATCTCTATTTCTTAAAAAATTGCTTACCTTTCTGTGTCTAACAGGAGACCGAGCAATGAGCCCTGTCTTTATGAGAAGGAATGGAATACCATTGATATAACTCCCCACATGAAAGAGGGGAAAAACTTACTTCTAGAAGAATCATGATGACAAACAATGGAAAGGCTTTGGAGAGACCATGGAGCATACCTAGACTTGTTTGGGTCTGCTAAGCATGGGATGAGAAAGAGCCTTTATGACTGACAGGGAATGCATTCAAAAGGAAAAAGGTAGATACCATCTTTTGGTTTGACTTCTTTTCAGCTTACTTCCTGCTAGATGGTAACTGGCAGAAGCCAACTCTTTAAGGAGAGAGAGAGACCTTGGGCTGTTTCTTCATCTGTGCTCAACAGATGGCCCCTGAAAACAAATTCTGTTGTCTTCCTCAGTTTGTGCTTTCATTTTAG
Organism: Potorous gilbertii; assembly: GCA_028658325.1. Taxonomy (NCBI): domain Eukaryota; kingdom Metazoa; phylum Chordata; class Mammalia; order Diprotodontia; family Potoroidae; genus Potorous; species Potorous gilbertii. The sequence goes on along the minus strand of CM053769.1, from coordinate 592,951,787 downwards.
GTGGAGATTAATCCTGAGGCTGCAGTGTTCATTTCCAGTGGGGAGGAGAACAGCCACCCAAGATCCAGGAGGCCTGGGAATGAAATCCATTCCAAGTTTTGGAACCAACTCAGTATCTATATCTCAAGGAGCAAGTAGCTTAAGGACCCAGACAAATGAATTGCTGAGACAAGGACTCATGCAAGAATCTGGAGGAGCCAGTGCTATGAAGAAACTGCATTTAGTTTGAACCCAGCACTCCCTAGAGGCCTTGACGCTGTATGGGAGTGTGCCCCCAACTATATGGGACACTATATGGGAGTGTTTGGGGAGGGACACACACTTCTGTTCTTGCCTTATCTTGGAAGTAATAGCCTTTTGCAAAAACTGAGTAATATTATTAACTGGTTAAATGGAAATTGGGGTTTAGTCACTAGGGGATTAGAGTTGAGGGAACACACTTGAAATAGGGGCCTGAGTCAGTAGCATTAGAGAGCAGACATTACAACTCCTAGGATTCTATATTGATGGGGTGAAGGGGGAGAAAATTATAGCCTACTTAGCTTTGGAATTGTGAGGCCAGAAATATACTTAGTACAAACGTTTGCTTTTTTTTTAAGCCAGTAATTTTGATAAAGTTGTTAAGCATTCTAATTGTTAAACTCTGTGTATACTACAATTTAAATGAAGCAGAAAGGGGTGACTGGGGACCTCTAGGGAAGGAAATGAAACGAATACTTTTTAAAGCTGTGATATTTGCCATGGTGTAATTTCTGACAAGGGTCTCAGAATGAGGAGAGTTATTGTTTCATTTTCACAATTTGCCAGAAAAAAAGAATATTTTTATCAGGATTTCTCTAAGCAAATGAGCTGTAAGGCTAGCAAAGTGACTAGGCCAGATAATATTGTGACAGATACCTATCATTTGAGGGGAAGTGGCGTTGGTTTTGAAAGGAAAGCCATGCCTCTAGAAGGAGGAGCCCACAGAATGACTGGAGAAAAAGACATTCACCAAAGGGAAGGAGTATCCATCCAGGCCCACAAAAAGGTGAGGACCTTGAGAATGACTGACAGCCCTCGCTAAATTAGAAGCCATACCTGCCACACAGCGAAATAATAGCTATTACAAATACAATAATAACACAGAGAGAACAATATTCTGTACAATATAAACTCCTTGAGGGCAGGGGATATTTCAAATCCATCTTTCTATCCTCCATACTTAGCACAGCATTTTGCTATAAAGTATTTTTCACGTAAATCCATAATAAATACTGAATAAATAAACTCCTGCTGGATTGAACTGAATGTAAACTTAGTGCAGTTTATAAAGGTTTAATAATTATTCATAATATTTAATAAACATCAATCACATAAATTATTTAATAAATAACTGAATACAAATAATAATATTTACTATCAACACTTATAAAAACTGCACTAAGGCTTTTGAGACACCCTGCAGGGTGCTTTACAAGATTACAAAGTGCTTTCCTCAAGAACCTTTCACAATTTAACAGAGCAAAGCAATCTAATTAGTGGCCCACAACATCAGTCTGAGAGACAGGGTGAGGTCGGTAAGGAGGGGAGGAGATATCTAGTCAAGAAGGATGTGTGTCCAAGTTCTGGTCTGACCAGCTGTGAACTTGGTAAAGTCACTAAACCTCTCAGTGTCCCTGGAAAAAACCTCTAAGAGAAGAAGTTATAGATACATTGTTATCTCATGTCAGGATAAAATCATAAATTCAGACTCCTCATTCCTACCACATCCACAAAAAGATCAGTCTAACTGTAATTGAAAAGGTACTAGGTGTTTGTCCAATACTTAATATTATTTTTCAGCAGATATTAACCAATATAAACAATACTGGGTAATTTTCACCTGTGGACACAAATGATAGCTTTTTGTTTTTTTTAAAAAAAAGAAGAATCAAGATCCCCAACTATAATTCAGAATTCTAGCACGGAGGTTAAAATCATTTGTCTATTTCTTGCCCCAATCCAATATTTATACTAAAAGCTTGATGGATCTTAGCATCAAACCTGTCACCTGCTTGCGGGAGATCCCCACAGACATGAACACAATCTTGTCGGTTGATTCTAATCTTATTTCATGGATTTCACCAGTTACTGTCAGGCATAAGCTTTGGGTACGTGCACATTTCAGCTGTCATCACTAGGGCTGCTCAGCGAAAATTAGATCCTGCCATATCTAGTGCCATTTATCTTCATTAGTCTGTGCTATTGCACCATTTGGCCTATAAGCAGTATGTGACCTGAATCGCTTACTAGCTCCAGTATATTCAGTAACAAGATAAAGCAGAAAACTGAAGTGTAGAAATAACCTCCAAGCACTTTTGCTTGTGAGCTAATATTAAATCAACTCTTTTTTTTTTATTAAGCTCTTTTATTATTCTTTTTTACTTTTTGTTGGGGGCCAGTACTGGCCTTATAGTTTATTACATGAAACTCAAATAGCATGGGCTTACCTATACACACTCATAATTTTAAAAGACTCCGAAACTTAAATTCAATTGGGAGTTATTGATCCCAGGTAATGTACTATACTGTGCTAAATACTATTGGAAGACAGAATCAGAGAATCACAGAATTTAAGAGCTGAAAAGAACTTTAGAGACCAACTAGTTCTACCCCAACATTTTATATAGAGAAAAGTGAGATCCAGAGAAGTTAGCTTCTCTGAGATTATATGTGACAATATCAGCCTAGATCTCAGACTCCTGACCCTCATGTCAAGATTCACAGAAACTCAGTATTCTTTCCATAGAAATGTACTGCCTTCTACTTGAGACTGTAGTCTTAAAACATAACATGTAAGTAGTAAATGACAGGGCCTCCACCCTCAAAGAATGGACAGTTTCCTGGGGATGAACAGAATTATTTGCTATGCAGATGCTCACTTAGTCAAATTCTCCAGAGGTGATGGATTGAATTCAATCATGATGGCTAGAAATATGGCTCTCAGGTTGAAAATTCAGGACACATCATCACTACTCAAATTCCCTCTTTGATGTCCTGGGAGGTGAGGAATCTGCAGAATTTTTATGTAAACATGAGGTGAATAAAGGGTCTTTCTCAATTTCCAGTTGTAATAGCAGGAGTAGAATTATATGCTATACCTTCCCATCCAGGTAGCAATATGAATTTGGCCAGGTGAACTCCCTTATCTGTAAATGCCTAGAGATCTTTGTGACTCCTGGAGGCAAGCTGCAGAAAATCGAACACCTTCATTAGGCTCTTTGAAGTGTCTGTCCAGATAAAAGCAGTGATGCCAGAAGTTGCTCTTACAGCCTGCTGTTTTATAGGTTATTTTCCAAGGTTTTCCCCTGATGCTAAAGATATGAACTTGTCTGCTGCAAAAAAACAAAAACACAACAACAACCACAAAAACCAAAAAACAACCAAAAAATCACTTTAAATTGTTTTGCTACCATTTATACAGTTCTAATGTCGTGGAATTTGAATCCAGGCCTGCTCCATAGGCTACAGATAGCTCTGTGTTCTGACTTCGGAGGAGCATAGAGCCAGACTATGAATCACATACTGAAAACTAGGAAATAAAGATTCTTCACCCAAGTTCATGACTATTTTCTCCCATGGCACAGCAACCAGAGTCACCTACAGAAACATCAAAGGAGATCAGAGGGAAAATTCAGACCACCACAGTCAAGACATTGCAATGTCTCAAGGACTTGCCCGGCTATTCAACACCCACTTTAAAGCACATCATACTGCAAACTGACCAAAAGTAGAACTGGTCTAATAATGGTACCCCAACCCCAAAGGTGATATGACGTTAACAGGAATACAGATTCTTTCCTAAAATTAGGTGTTGGAGGAGCCCCTGAAATTAATCTCCAGTTCATGATCTTAGTTGTGCTCATCTGTCCCAAACTCAGTTCCTAAGTTATTAAGATCATTTCCCCAAATTCCCTTAAGAAGAAAGCTAAAGTCTTTCATATACTCATCAGGAAAATTCCTAACAACTACTAAGAAATGCATTTCCTCCACCTCTTTCCATGTCTCCCACTCAACACCGTATCCTTTCTATACAACTCTGTAATTTGTCATCCAGAATTTCCCTCACTTTATATTTTTCCTGTCAACCATTGTTAAGGGGGACTGACTACTTCCACTGTTGTTTCAGAAACTCATATAGATGCAGTTTGGTTTCAGACAAACGATAGCCATATGCTAGGAGAATTTTCTGGGTCATTAAATAACTACTTTACAGTTAGTAGATTATTAAATAGTTCAGTAATAGTAAAGGATGTGAATTAATGATCATTGAGAATGCAAAAGGATCTTCATACCCATAACTAAATATATTCTAGGACAGAGGTGGGAAACCTGTGGCCTCAAGGCCACATGTGGTTCTCTAGGTCCTCAAGTGTAGTCCTTTGACTGAATCCAAACTTCCTTTTGGGATTTGTTCTATGAAGTTGGATTTAGTCAAAGGGCTCTGCTTGAGGACCAGATGTGGCCTCAAGGCCACAGATTTCCTAATCCTGGGGGAAGACCTAGATTCATGGTTCCAACATAGGAGTCTCCTCTCCATATTGGTTACCTTGTTATCTGATTTACTTCCATTTTCTGTGTTTGTAGTCCCAACTGTAAATTAATTTCCCCCACTCCCAAAGTAGGCAATTGTTGCACCTCTGGGATATCTCCCAAGGAGAGACATGAATTTCAAGGATATATGACTTGGAATGGAGTTTACTTGGGCATTAATAGCGTCACACACTATGGTAGACAACTTAAACTATTAGCAAATATCACACCCAATCCCACTGAATATATGAAGTAACTGTACAGGAAGTATTTTCCCTCTATTCATTTCCATTTGACAGTTTAGCCTGCAGGCAATAATGGTCTTTGTAGATGTAATGGGATTTCTAATCGGGAAGTCTTCTAAAATTTTTCTATAAATTACAGTCCTATTTCTGACACTGTGTTAAAGGTCCATATAATTTGACTATATTTTTTGGAAACTACTAAGTTCTCTGGTATGCAGGGGACAACTTCAGGCTGAGAAATGGATGTGTTACATTCTTGAAAAGTAATTCCTCCATTATGAAGACAGTCATGTAAACTAAGGATGGGCTCAGAGTAGTCAGGGAATCTATACCTTTCCAGAACCAATACTGCAATAGAACCAGCAAGTCAAGACCCCATGATCTTAGCATCAGAGTTAACACACCCAATCTGGCCACCAAGAGTGATGGCAGATTAGTTCTCATGCCAAGGTCTCCCTTGAATGGCCCATTAACAGAATTAAATGATGAATTTCCATGACCTTTCAGCATTATGAGGATACCATCATTCACTGGCTGAAAGCTTCAGCTTGCCCTTTCAACATGGCTGATGCAAATATTCTTTTTCTTCTCTGAAAGCGGCTCTAGGTCCATGTTCTAGAATGCATCTGCCAGGGTACTCTTGATTCTTGATTAATTACCCAAAGACAAAAATGGAATAAAAAAGGGCACTTCTATGCCCTTCAAGTATGGTGCCTGGATAGAGCCTGGGCTTCTTTAAAATATATCTATCTCAATACTTAGATGAATCTCTAATATCATTTTATAAATAATCCCTCTAAGATTGCACATTATTGCCTTTCTATACCTCATCCCCACATCATTCTAACCATTATGAAATACTACATTACCAAGTACTAGACTGATGCTCTCCTTCTGGTGACACTAGGCAATCTGAAGCAAGGAAAAATACCTTGGCTAAAGACTGGTTTAGGCTCAGGACCGAAAGAAGGGGACTCTTTAAGGAAGGGACATTTAGATATATAGATTAGGGTGAAGAGTATGTTGTTTTAATACCTACTGTCCATAGTATAGAAAAAGAGACATGGAAGGGAAGACAACTGGGGCATTTATTTTCAAACCAGCATATAGGTTATACTAAATACTTGCAAGGACATAAACAGAGAGAGTGTCACAAAAAGGATGATGAGAATGAAATAGCATTGGATCCCAAAATGAAATAGTTTGAAAATGAATCCTGGATAAACTAAGAGGGAATGGAAGAAATAATGTGCCCATTAGGATTGTTACTCAAACAAGAGAGTTTTAATTCAGACAAGGCAAAGGAAATTATGGTAGGTATGATCGAGAGGAGGCATTACAAGGTTGATGTTTGAGTGGTATCTAAGGATAGGAGAGGGGAAAAGAGCTGCATTTGTGAAAGTCAAAAATTATAAGGAAACTGAGTGGTGAGTTGACAAGAGCATGTAAGCAGCAGCAGATGGGACTATGCACAGTCACAGCAAGACCATGTGCCATATACTTTATATGGCACTATATAAATTTAATTAAGGCCTTAGATAAATCTAGATTTGCTCTAATTATTCTGTGGCCTCAGCCCATACTATCAAGTCCAAGGAAATCATGAGTAACATGTCTGATTCCCCAAAACCTGTAATAACTCTATTTTCCCCTCTCCAGGACCCCAAAGCATTGCTACTGAGAGGTCAACTTGCCAAGGCATTTCCTGTGTCCATGGAAGTTTCCACACTAATTTGGGACATGTTCTGCCATACACTCCCAAAGCAACTTGCTTTTTCTTAAGTTCATTTCCCTACCCTTCTAACAATTTCTTTCTCCTGGCCTAACTTTGCCCACAATCTGAAACCAATTGATAAGGTCCTCTATACCAAAAAGAAAAGAAAAAACAGCTCTGTGTGTCATGGTCTATAATCCTGCAGCCTGGACAACCAGGGTCTTTTGAAGCCTCCTAATTGACTTGGGCTTTGGGTTTTCTCACTATTTTCTTCATATTTGATCTCTCTAGGAGGAATATGTCCCTTCAAATGACTTTAAGCTACATTATCCTGTCTATGAGGTTTACTAGACTCTATGGTACCACATACCTGTTCAGCAATCCTCAAGTTTATCACTTAGACTGCTTGAATATCTTAATCACCACTGTTTCCCAATCCAAAATATCTCACAGGGTCCAAAATGCATTAATATTATCAATTAACATCTGGTCACCTTGCCTTATCTGAAACTAAAGACTGAAACAATTCTCTTCTTCATATACTCAAAAATTGAGGTATAGCTAGGTGGTGCAGTGGATAGAGCACCTGTGCAGGAGTCAGGAGGACCTGAGTTCAAATCTCACCTCAGACACTTGACACTTACTAGCTGTGGGACCTTGGGTAAGTCACTTAACCCCAAGTGCCTCATCCTGGGTCATCTCCAGTCATCCTAATGAATATCTGGTCACTGGATTCAGATGACTCTGGAGGAGAAGTGAGGTTGGTAACTTGCACAGCCCTCCCTCACTCAAAATAAAGTCAAGTGCAAGTCATGTCATTATTTCTCTGATGGCATGGTCTTCTTCAGCAATCAAGGACGAACACAAACACACACACACACACACACACACATACTCAAAGATTACAAGGAATTTAGCCATAAACAATAAAATAAGGAGTTTCCTTCTTTCACTAGCAGTAGGTCAAGTGACTTCAACACTCATTTAATGAGCACTTATGAAGTGACCCAGTGGATAAACTACTAGACTCATCTTCCTCACTTCAAATCTGGCCTCACATATACTAGTTGTGTGACCCTGGGCCACTGTTTGCCTCAGTTTCCTCATCTGAAAAATGAGCTGAAAAAGGAAATAGTAAAACACTCCAAGAGCTTTACCAAGAGAACCTCAGATGACGTTATGAAGACTCAGACAAGACTGAGCAACAGCAATAACAAATATGTTGAAGACAGTAAGACATGAAAATGGTCCTTGTCCTTAAGGAGCTTCCATTCCAGCAGGGAAGATAAGTTACAACCAAATAGGTCTACTCAGGGTAAATTAAAGGAAATCTTGGAGGGAAGGCTCTAATAGGAGAGAAGGCCAAGAAAGGTCTCATGTAGGAGGATTGAGCTGAGGCTTGAAGGAAGCCAGGAGAAAATAAAGAAGGAACACATTCCAGGCATGGGGGGCAGTCAGTGAAAAAGGCATGGAGCCTGGAGATGATGGCAAGAAGGCCATTGTCATGAAATTACAGAATATTTTTGGAGGAAAGTATAAGATGAATGGAAATAAAGGAAAGTGCCAATTTTGAAGGTCTTGAAAGACAAAGAGTTTGGTGTGCTGATTCAGCCTATAATGCCTGCTCCTGGTAAGACCGGTGGATCACTTGTGTTTGGAGGTGCAGCTGGACTAAAAATCCATTAGATGTCTGCCCTAAGTCCTGCACTAGTGCTTAAGCAAAAGAGGCACCACCAGGCTGCCTGAGAACAGTCAGGCTGGAGTCAAGCCTTCTCCAATATAATATCACCTTTCCAGACTTATTTCAGACTATTCATTCTTACACTCTCTGCTCCAGCATCATTGAATTTCTGGCTTTTTCTGATCTTCTTTGATTTCTAATTTTTATGAGCATGTGAATTCCATCCCCAACCACCATCACCACTCATGCTTGGAACTTGGAACTTCCTTTATATTCTCTCTTGTTGAAACCTTTATTTTCCTTCAAGATCCAGCCCAAATATCACCTTCTCCATAGAGCCTAACTGCCTAAATGAGAAAGATCTCTCCCTCCTCAAATTCCTTACAGCATCTTGTGTGGACCTCTTTGTACTGACCACATCCTCCTTATATTTAGCTTACATATCATAAGGCTACCACCACCCTATCCCTGAAGGTAGATTGCAAAACTCTGCTTGAAGGTAGAGCTCTGACAAGATAAATGGCTGTATTTAAACCTAGTCCCCTTTCATCACCACACAGCAGCAAGAAATATAGCAAAAAAAAAAAAAAAGGTGATACAAAGAAATCTTTACAAGAAATACTCCACAGAAGAATGAGAAAGAAGGATGAATAATTAAAGCAAAAAGATCTCCTAATACAAAGAAGAAATGTGGCTCGCTAAAAAAAAAAAATGAAATGACTCCAAAAGGAAAACAAAGTGTTGTAGTAATTACAACTAAATGCTAAGAAGTGAAATTGGAATGATTCCAAAATCCCCCAGAGATCGCGAGCAGCTTGGACTCTTTGTACTCCCAGCAGCTTTCACAGTGCCTTGTACATAGAGACACAATAGATGTTTGTTAAATTGAACATGTTAGTATAACCCAAGAAATAGTCTGGCTTTGGAGGCATCCAGAGATACTCTTTAAAATAAACAAAAAACAGAAACTAATTGCCTCTCTGTTTCCCTCTGTTATTTCAGTGTCCTGAGTTCTCTATCTCTCACTATTATCTTCATTCATTACTTTTAACTTGGTGCTGTTCTTCCAAGAATGTTTTATGATGGCACCAGTAGTTATTATCCAACTCAAATTAACCAGTGATGAATTCAATTTAACAAATTCAATTTAACATTTTATTATATGCAAGATACTCAGTCTCTCAGGCCTTGGGGACACAAACCAAAAACAAAATGATCTCTGCACTCAAAGATGGGAGAGAGAGGGTGTATCATGTACACAAATAATAAATATAAATTACAAACAAAGTAGTTTTTTGTGGGGCAGGCTTGGATGGAAACACTAAAAACTGAGAGGACTGGCAAAGCCTTCATGTAGGAGGTCATTGTTAGTATTTGGCTGAGGAGTGATTTTCCAACTTTTCATGAAGCCAGTTGGAGTTCTCTTAGTAAAGATACCAGACTAGTTGGCCATTTCCTTCTCAAGATCATTTTACAGATGAGGAAGTTGAGGCAAATTGAGAGTTATACAACTTGGCCAACTACAGCACCGAGCTAATCTCTGAAAGAAGCCAGCAATTCCTCTAGATGGAGGAATCCACCTAGAACATCCCAAGTGGGAGAGACATCCTCCTATATCAAGGTACAAAGTGTGGAGGTAGACATTTGTATATGAGGAGCAACATGTTGACGAATTATAGCATATAGGAGATAGGATGATGTGGAATGAGCTTTAAAAAGGTAGGACTTTCTGTTTTATCCCCATGATTTTTTATATTTCATAAAATAATGCTGTAGTTCTGGTTTTGTGCTTTAATTACATATATGACAAAATAAGAAACCTTTCTGCCTTTCTTTATTCTGCGCCCACCCACTCGAGCTAAGATTTCTTTCCATTTACACATTGTCTGACACATAGTAAATAATTAATAAATGCTTTGTTCCTGCCTGCTAAAACAGAAAGTCAGAAGCTTTGAGGAGGAAGAAACTTGTAGTAATCCCTTGATTTGCTACATCTTGAATGCATGTAGCTATTTGCATGTTGTCTCACCAGCAACAATTTGAGCTCTTTGAGGTCAGTGATAATGTATTCCCCTTTCTTTGTATCCCCAGTGTTTGGCACAGAAAAGGCTTGAGGTCAGTGATAATGTATTTCCCTTTCTTTGTATCCCCACTGTTTAGCATAGTGAAGGCTTAATAAATACTTTTTGACTGAACAATTACTATAAAGTATTTTTTCTGAATGGAAAAGAAATTAAAGAGATATAAACCACTGAAAGTCAAGTAACTTAAATGTGAGATCAATAGGCAGTATATTAATAAATGGCATTGGGGGGCTTGGGAGGAAAGATGACAAATACTTCCCACTTTTGGCATACAGGGTTGAGATACTATGAGCTGCCATACAACTTAAATCTCCCAAATAATGCAGCATAAGACTTTAATATTAATGTAAGGAAATGGTTACACTAGATGATCCTGGTCTGAATGCCAATGACTCTATGAGTAACATTTACAAAAACATTAAATTTTAGAAAGCAGGAAAAATTATACATTCAGAAAATATAATGTTGCAGAATGCGATAAAGCATTCATTTTTCTACGGTGTAGTCAGTCAATAAACACTATATGCCAAGCACTGGTATTCAGATATGAAGTATGGTAAATTCTATTAAGTGTAATTCTTGTACTTTGTGGATGGTTCCAAAGTAAATTTGGAGATTGAGAGTAGAAATTCTAAAATTTAAAGGAAAACTTTATTTAGGTAATAAGGGAATCATTGTGTTAAATGCAGCTAAGATGCTAAGTTTAGATTCTAGGTAATCTCAGAGGTTATCTTGTCAAATCCTTCATTTTACAGAGGAGGAAACTGATTTGTGCAAGATTTATTTATATTATTTGTCCAAGATTACAGAAGTAATAACTGCCAGAATCAGCAATCACACCTCAGTCTTCTGATTCTCAGCTTTTGTGGAATAAAGTTGGGGAAAAAGAAATAAGGAAAGAGAAGAACTGGAATCAAAGGAGAAGAAAATTGTGTAGATGAATTGAAAAGAATTCATCTGACGAAGAAGGTCTTCAGGGATTGAATTTGGGGAGAAGAAATTCAGGGAAAAAATAAGAAAAATTTGAAAAGCAACTACCAAGTTCAGACACTGTGCCCTTCTGTGTTGAAAGAGAATCAAAATTAAGGACAATTTAGAGAACATAAAAAGAGTAAGGAAGATTAGGGAGCATGATCTGAAGAGGTAAATTAAAGAAGGTAAAAGTTGTCAAAATGCAAGGTAAGTAGGAAAAGATAAGCAAAGTAACTATAAGGTTAAGGAGAATGATACATACAGTTGGATAAATGGGGCAAACTGATGAAATAGACAAGAGATTAGAACAAAGCTGAGGGAGGTAAGTGTGGCTGTGGTTGTGGAGTTGTTCAGATACAAATGAGCTTGTATTTCTGTATAACTGAGTGACTGTTATGTGATTCCCAATTGTTAGATGATATCTCTCCAGTAGGAGAAAATAAGGGGACCCAAAGAGTGAATACCTCTCCTTATTCCAAGATGTTATAAAGAATGAAGTGTTCCTAAAAAACAAACCAACCAGAAACACAGCTTCAATAAGGCAAATGGAATTTGATATGAAGGGGAGAAAATTGACCCTTGTCAGGATGACAGAAAATGAAAGAATATTAGAAAAAGGATAAAGGGAAGAAAAAAGGGATTACAATTAGAGTTTAAAATGAGTTTGAGACCTATGTTCCTGACTCCATAGACGTCCCTATGATTCAGCTGTCTTTTTACCCTACATCTTCCCATATTTAGCCCCTAGAACTTTCTCACACTGGTCAGAAACCCTGAGGGTCTTTCCCTCCCAAATTGTTTTTTTAATGAGTAAAGGAGGTCATTTTTGGCCTCATTTCTTACCTAGCCTTAATCACAGAGTGGCTGTTGCCTCAGAAAAATTTAGACCTGGAAAGACCTTAAGGACAAGGTCTGCCACTGCATCTGGGTCCATCTCCAAACCCAGTGAACCTGAAGGAGAGAGTGAGGCTGGTGACTGCACCGCTCTTCCTCATTTAAATCCAATTCATTTGCAAGTCAAGACTTTCTGCTGTCACTGGTCCTCTTCAAGGATGAAGGACAACCCAACAAGTTCCTTGAGGGCAGAGACCAGCATTCCTTTGGATGGTGTTTGTATCCCCAGAATTTAGCATATTCTCTGAAAAATACTAAATAATTAATAAATGTGTGTTGCCTGCCTGCTAAAATAGAAAGCTAGATGCTTTGAGGAAGCTTTTCATCAACCAAAAATGACAGCAGAGATGTTTGTTGTCTTCTTAGGACACGTATCTGAAACATAACAGGGAAGGTCCCGAAACTTGTCAAAAGAGGTGATAAATATTCATTTCTGATGATTTCTGGGGGCTCAAAAGACACTTGCAGAAAAAACCTAAAATGTGCTGCCAATGACTGTGAGCTGTTGATCAGGAAACCATAATAGGGTTGTGTTTTACCCAATGTTACCCACTGAAGGCAAGGAATGCCGAGGCCAAAAACAAAAATCTGGAAATAATAATAGCTAACACTTATATAACTCCTTCTATTGTATTAAGCAATTTACAAATATTATTGCATTTGATCCTTAAAATGACCCTGGTGATAGGTGTCATTATTATACTAGGTTTACAGATGAGGAAACTAAGGCAGAGTTTAAGTGATTTGCCCAAGGTTATACAGCTAGTAATTACCTAAGGTTGGATTTGAACTCATGTCCCTGGACTTCAGGTCTCTCAATGTGTCCACTGGGCCATTTGGCTACCTCAGCATTATTTCATTATTACTATTTATAATTATTATCATTTTCTACATAAAAATCCTCAAAGTTTAGGAAACTGGAAAAAATAGTGTTTCCAGCGTAAAAGGGCAATTTTTACCTCAAAGTTATAATTTTACCATAGATTTCCCATGTGATCATACCACTTACAATTTTACCGTAATTTTACTCATCATTCCTCTATTATAATTGTCATCAATTGTTTTCATTTTCTATATGCAAATCCCCAAAGCTTAGGAAACAAACAAGAGAAACTGATTGTCCTAATGGGAAAGGGTAAGTGTTATCTCATAGCTATAATTTTACATTACAGGTATACGTCATAAAAGCCTTGGTGGGAAGAAATCTACGACTTCATTAATTTCTCATATAGAAATAATTTATTCCAAGAAACAGGATAAGTAAAAGGAAGTAAAGGTGGGGAATGTATATATGAAAATGGTAGACTCAAGTGAGGAAATCCAGGAACCAAAGTAGAAAATGAGATAGAGAGTATTTTTTTCTCAAAAGAGGGAGAAAGAAAAATATATATCTTATCAAATCCATATACACATACCACCTAAACAGATAGAGGAAATAGCTGAGGAGTTGGCAAACAACTCAAATATGGCACAGAAATTTGATATACTAGTGATACAAAATTATCTTCGATTGTTTAGACATCTGCTGCATCTCTATCTTTCTCTCTCTCTGAAAAATGTGGCATGCCTAATAACATCTTGAAATGTCCTAGTGATAATTTGTTTTTTCAAAAAGTGGAGGAACAAACAAGGTAAAGTTATCTTCTGGACTTCACCATTACTAATATGAAAGAACCAGTTGCTGGCATGGAAATGACAGGAATCTTGAGGGGAAGTGAACACTCTATTCTAAAATTTGAGAAAGAAATGGAAAATAAATCTGGGAACACTCACGTATTTACCCTAGATTTGGGGAAACATATTTCAAAGAGATTGGACAAAAGATGATTTATAGGAGTCAATGGTCTGAAACACTTCAAGGGAAATTCATTCAGAAGATGATGAGAATAAAAAGTCTTTGTGGAAGAGAGAAGGGGAAATATATCCAATGAGGAAGAAAAATGGGATTTGTCTAAAGAAACCATGAGTTTCTGCAGAAAACTTACTGAGTAAAGTTATTGTAATTATAATTATAAGATTACTGACACTCAAACTAAAAGAAAGCATTAAATGCAATGGAGCTGCACTAGAAGTTTTCCCAATAAATACAGAAATTAAGTGAGGCTATACATTTCCTTAAATATTCTTTCATTTAGATCTAGAAATGCTAATTGCAACAATCAATGGGAGAAAGAAATTAAGGGTACAAAGAAAAGCAAAAGGGGAATAAAAGAATTTTTGTTGATGATATGATATTTACTTTGAATATCCCAAGGAATTAGCAAAAATATTAATTGCTACAACAAATTAAATCCTCCCCTAAAATGATACAAAATCAAGAGGAAAAAAACAAAAAATAAAATTCCATTCAAAAAAACAACAAAATGCATATATTACTGGGGAATAAATCTACTAAAGCACACAAAATAATTATATAGATTAAATTACCAATGGCTCCCTAAAGAAATAAAGAACAACTTAAATAGCTAGAAAATATCCAGATATCCAAAATATCTAGAAAATTTGACTAGGTTATGCTAAAATAAATTTACAGTTTTAATGCTTTATAATTAGTCTTTCAAATGGATACTTTACAGAACTTGATCAAAGTAAAAACAAAGGTCATCTGGAGAAGCAAAAAATCTAGAAGATCAAAGAAAAAAAAGTAGGTAAGAATGAAGAAAAAATAACACTTCTAGAACTCAAACCATATTATGAAGCAGTAGTCATCAAAACCATTCATTATTAGTTTAAAAATAGAGAAGTAAGTCCATGAACAGACTAGACAGAGAAGACCAGAAACTATGGAACTCAATAGCCTGGTGTCCAATAAACTCCAAAACATAATTTACTTATGGAAGACATCCCTAAGTATTAAAATAAAAATGCTAGCAAAACTAGAAAGAAGATCAGCAGAAATGAGATTTAGACCAACACCTTAAGCAATATTTGACAATAAATTAAAAATGGGTATGTGCCTTAAGGTGAAAGGTCATATCATAAAAAAATTAGAAGAGGAGATCACATACCTTTTGTAGCTATGGGCAAGATATGATTTCTTAATAACCCCCCCCCAAAATAGGGTGAATTACAAAAGATGAAACAGATCATTTTAATTGCATGAAATTGAAAAAATTCTGCACAAACAAAATTAATGCAGCTCATAAAAAAAAGAAGAGATTGGGAGACATCTTTGCATACAATTTCTCAATTGTATGCAATCTGATATTCAAGATAGATGGATAACTAATAAATATAGATTGAAAAATATAGATATGTGTCTGTAATACATCCCAAAGTCATTCTCTGGTACATAAGTGGCAAAAGATGCAAACAGTTCTTAAAAGAATATAAGCTATTGATTTATGAAAAAATATTTCAAATAGATAATAAGGGAAATACAAATCAAAACAATCCTAGCCTAGCAAATTGGCAAAGATGGAAAAAGATAGGAATAGTCTATGTTTGAGAATATTTGCAAAAATGGGCACACTAGTGTATTATTGTTTGGAGTTGTAAAATTGGAATTATGTAAATAATGACAAAAATATCATATAAATGTCATATAAAATGTCATACTCTGACTCAAGCTTCCTTTGTTACATATATTAGTAAGAAGAAAGTTCCCATTTATAGCACGATAATGAAGAGCATGTTTAGTCATTCCTCAATTGATTTTTTTAAAATAATTCCTTGCTACCACAAAAAACATACTTTCTAGGAAGAGCTTATATTCTACTGCTCACATTCATAAACAGCACAAGGCATTTGTGTACCCTAGGAAAATTTCAACACTGTGACAATTACGAAGGTATTTAAAGTTTTTCCTTTGGATTTGGTGAGCATGTAATTTTAAAAAGCCAGGTAATCCATCTAGCCATGACACATCTCTGCCAAAAAAATCTTCAGGCTTGGCCTAATCCTCTTGTCAGTGGCCGTTTCCTCTAACGTAGAGGCTTTCTCTGTTGTCAAGCCACTCCTCTTGCTGCCATAACCTATCACTTGTGTCCAGATCTCCAAACTCTCAAATACATAAAGTCATTTCCAATCCTGGACACAGCCATCTTGGAATATTTACCTAAGCCCATGAAAAAATAAACACAGAAAAGGGAGCTGAACCCATACCCAATCTTCCTTGTGCCTTAATAATATGTACTTACATCCCTATAAAGGTTAAAGTGCAAAATACTGCCTGATATGTCTCTCCTACACACTTTCATCATATAGCTCAAAAAATGTCCTGAAGGATTCAAAGACAGAAAGGAAGAGAAAACTGAGGCAGCTTCCTTTTCTGCATCTACCGAGTTCTCTGCTCTTCTGTCATTTCAGCCAACAAGAGGGTGTCTTCAGTGTCTTCTCACGGTTCAGGCCTCTTAGTAATGAGAGCAGTTACACACAGATAGACACACACCCTCCTAAGCTTCCTCCCAATTGCCTGGAACTAGGAATGTTGACTGTGACCAAGTTTCAAGGGGGACAGAGAGGCAGGAGAGATGGCGCTATTATGTGTGTTTGCTCCTGTTCTTTCTACTAGACTCTAAACTTTATGAAGACATAATAGATCTTATCTAAACTGTATTTCTCCATCCAAACTATGTGCTTTCCAATGCTTATCACTGTGCCCTGAACAAAGCAGGCATCTGAACTGAATGCTAATAAATTATACATTTAAACAATTAATCTTAATTAAAAGCATTGAGCCAGACTATTTTAATAATAGTTACGCTTTCATTACACTTTACAGTCACAAGGCATTTATGTACATTATTCATTCATTGTCCTTATAATAGCCTTTTATTCTGTGGAAGATAAAAATATAAGGGAAATATGGTACCTATTCTATGTGGTAGGGTAGTTCAAGTATAATCATCCCCAGAATATGGAAGAAAGTGATAGGAAGACTGGGAGGAACTTGCTCAAAGTCATTTAGCTAAGAAAACAGTAGGGTCAGAACTGGATGCCAAGTCTTGACCACCAGTCCAGTGTTACTCCCATTAGTGTATACTACTAGGAATCACCCCTCCAAATTTAGGAACAAAAAGAATTTCTGGGCTGTCAGCATTTGGGAGCCATAATAGATCAAGGTATCATCATTTATTAGTATAAATGAGCCTGTAAGGGATTTACCTTTAAGTATAGATAGATACAGGAAAATATTTTGGCCCTCAGCCTACTGAGGGTCCTTTTAACCTACTATGATCAATGATTGAACAGAAGAAACATCATCTGAATCATCAAAGCGACAAAAAGAAATAAAGGAATCAGTGTGTTCCCATGCCTGGACTTTTCCACCTAAAAATCATTTCCCCATCACCACCCTTCCTCACATGGGGAGAAGATGAAGCAGCCAGTGACCTCCAAGCCTGCACCCAACCAAGAGGTAGACAGGAATCTCCTACTCTCCCTGCTACTTCCTTTTCTTCTCATGTCTTTGGTTCAGTGGAAGAGGCAGGTGTAGGGCATCACACAATGAGTTGAAGTGTCTCCTAGGTAAAGAATAACTTTGGCAAATTAAACATCCACCTAAGACACGCAAACTGTTCAGAGGCCATTATCAAGCACCAGACATGCTTCTTTTTAATTTATGAAGAATGCACATGAAGACTATTGTCAGAGAGGATAAATCACATCTTACCTAATCTTGGTACCCTTCCAACATACTTTTGGAGGGTTGGGCATCTTTCTACTTATTGTCTGGGAGCTACTATCAGTTCAGGCATTCCAGTGAGGCACTGGGAGCACAAAAACAGATCAATGAGGACTTTAACCACATATGCTCATTGAAAGGGAAAATAACCTCATCCCAACCAGATGAGAAATATCGCAGGTCCATGACCCAGATTCCAATGCTGTTGACCTGGCTTTTAATACTAATGTCTTCTGAGGAAACCACTGATTCTTAGACCTTATGATTCTGGCTAAATGCTTAATTTCCTGAGTACTATCTAGCCTCAGTCACCACTCCCTGCTCCTTAATATAGTCTCCTCTTTTGCTACTATTCTTTCTGTTTTTCTTCCTATTTTCAGGGGGTTTTTTTGTTTGTTTGTTTGTTTGTTTTCTTGCTGGTCCCTTATCTATCATGACTCTTCTAAGCATAGGCAAACCCCAAGACTCTTCTTTCAATTTTCTTCCCTTCTCTCTAAACTGGTGATCTCATTTGCTGCTGAAGGTCATAGAAAGGTACATGGTAAACACAAATAGGCTATAAAAATGTTCCAGAAAACAGGTATATGAAAAGAATAGGGGAAGAATCTGTGATTTTATTGCTATAGAGATAGAGACTTCCCAGGAAAAGAAATTCATGTTATTAATATAGATTGCCACCTTCTCAGCAACTCTTAGAGAGTTGTTGAGAGAAATTGCACCAAGCTCAAATTGAAATGGGGCCATTAATCCATATATAACAATCCTCAAGAGCCATATATATTGGTTTACTTTTAAAATGCAATATTATCTATGTTTTATTGGTTTTATTTATTTTGTTCTATATTTCTCAATTATATTTTAATCTGGGCCTGCCATAGGCAGGGTTTAATACTTTTGGCCTAAAGCACTAAGAGGTTAAGTGACTTGCCCAGGGTCACACAACCAATGTGTGTCAGAGGTAAGATCACAAAGATATTTGAACAGAAAAAGAAAATGGAATGGTCACTTATAGTGAGCACAGAACTAATTGAAGGATAGTTTGCAGACTCCATTGATATACTCACGCAAAATCAAGTGATCTAGAGCAATGTCCCCAATATGTTGGGTGGATCATTTGAGGAAGATTCACAGGAGGACATGCACAAGAACATTGTTGTTGTTGTTGTCAATCAATCATTCAATCATCTCTTCATGATCCAGTTTGCCATTTCCTTCTCCAGTTCATTTTATAGATGAGTAAACTGAGGCAACAGGGTTAAATGACTTGCACAGGGTCACACAGCTGGTGAATCTGAGGTGAATTTGAACTCAGGTTTTCCTGACTTCAGGCCCCTTTCCACTGCCCTTGGACAGGAGTCCATCATAAAAAGGCATGTATGGGTCATAATATGTACTGATCAAACAAGAGGAAGCAGCCATTTGACTAAGATTGCAGACCCATTACAATGCAGAAAGTATTTGTGTCCCTCACTCGTGGTAAAGGAAACAATACAAATCCAAAGGCACTCTACAAATGAGGTTTTAGAACCTTTCTGATTAAACCCTATAGCCCCATCCCAAAAAAATTGATGTCAGCCACACATTTTTAATTTTCAACAAGCTTCCATTGATTGAGTTAAATTTATATGACTACAGTGGACATTTTTTTTTTACAAGGCACTGCAAACCAATAATCAGTACAAATTAGAAAATGTACCCACATTGTTCCAATTTGAGGCAGGAATTATCAGTATGTAAATGTTCAACTCTTTGCTTATTCCGGCATATATTAACTGTACCTTTCATTAAGGTACTATGTATCCTCATTTGTGTTACTTACGTTCTATCATTTGGCCATTCACACAGAATATTAGTCTTGCTTTCCTCTCATTGCAAAGCTGCCTGGATTTACTCAAAGTAATAAATGGTAGAATTTACAGAAGCCCTGAAGCATATGTTCCTTACTAAGAATAATTTATGGCATAGTTTAAATCCACAACGGCTTAAAACTTCCCTTCTGTTGTGCAAAACAGCGATAGCAGAGAGCTCTACAAATGCACAAGCATGTGCACACACGCGTGCATGCACACACACGCTCATCTTTCCTTATTAGAAAGGTACAAGGTCCTCATTCTACTAGGTGGAAGGAGAGATAGGAAACCAAGGTGTGAATCACTCCCTGAGTCAGTCACCACAGTGACCAGGGTTTCACATATTGTAGTCACAAAGGAATAGATTCATGTTTACCTATATCTATACATGCAAATGAGTCAGGCATAATTCTATTATTTTAAGATCAACTTAATATCAAGATAAGCTCAAACTGGGTACACGATGTAGACATAAAAGGTCTAAATACAAAAATATTAATAGCATTTTTTTGAGGTGAAAAAGAATTGGAAAATTAAGGAGTGTTCATTAATTGAGAAATAGGTGAATAAGTTATGGTATAGGAACTTGTCGGAATACTTTTGTGCAGTAAGAAATGATGAAGGGCATAGTTTCAGAAAAACCTGGGAATGTCATCTAAATCTTTTATGAACTGATGCAAAGTGAAGTGAGCAGAAGCAGAACAACTCATATAATAAAAGGAATATTGTGAAGATAATCAACTGTGAAAGACTTACAATTCTGATCAATACAATGATCCACCACCATTCCATAGGACTCATAGTAAGATGCAATTTATATTCAAATAGAGAACTCAGGGTGCCTCAGGGTGCAGATTGAAATCTACTTTTCCTTTCTTTGTTTTTGTTGCCTGGGGACAGTGTAGGGTGGAGAAACATGGCTAATGCAGAAGTATTATTTGCATGACATTATATATATAAGAAGTATTGTATTTCTTGCCTTTGTAGTGGGGATGAAAAGAGAGGAAAGGAGTATATATTTGGAACTGATAACAAAAATCATTTTTAAATGCATAAATATAAAGATGAACTTAACTTCTGCCTATCAAATGAGGATAGTGGTCAAGAAATGCTTGGGGTCTTCAATAGGTAACTTTTGATAACATCAGTGTCTTTGTTACCTATTGTCTACTAACTAGTATACGAAGAAACGACTCATCTTGCATATACTTAGATGTACATTAAGTTATTATGTGCCTGAGGATAGGGATTGTTTCATGTTTATCTTTGTTCTTCTAGTCATTACCATAGTGTCCAGCACATGGACTCTCACCAAGGAGTAAGTGACTAAGTCAGAATACTTCTGCTCTACCACTAGCTAGCTTATGGAACTGAGACAAAGTAATTGAACTCAACTGGGTTTCAGTTTCCTCATTTGTAAAACTAATGCATAGAATTACATGATCTTTAAAGTTTCTTCCACATTCTACATTTGCATCAATTTCAGTTGGTCAGTCAATAAACATGTTTTAAGCACCAACTCTATACTGAACGTTGTAGATACAAAGTAAAGCAAAAGGCAGTTCCTGATCTCAAGGAGGTTACAATCTAATAAGAAAGGCACCTTGTAAATAACTATGAACAAATAGCTAGATGCAGGATAAACCAGAAATAATCGATAGAGGGAAGGCACTAGACATAGGTTCCCAAATTGGATGATGACACCTCCTGGAGGGCACTGGAATGATGGGGGCAAGCTTGGTAGCATTGGGTAACATTAGGGACACTGAATAAAAATAGGGGGGAGCTGGAAGCATAAGGAAAGAAGAAAACATAAGCAAATTTTGAAAAACTGCTCCTACATGTTTTATCTGTTGTGTAACAGAGTTAAAGTGGTAAGTGACTACATTATTTTCCAAATAAACACGCAAAATGCAAGTTATAACTGATCAGTAGTCAAGTCCACTCTAAACAACTCTAAGGTACCATATCACACCTATTAGATTGGCTAACATGGCAAAACAGGAAAATGATAAATGTTGGAGAAGATGTGGGAAAATTAGAACATGAATCATTGTTAGTGAAGTTGTGAACTGACCCAGCCCTTCTGGAGAACAATTTGAAAATATGCCCAAAGGGCTATAAAACTGTGAATATCGTTTGATTCAGTAATACTACTACTAGGTCTGCATCCCAAAGAGATCAGAAAAAAGGAAAAGGACCCATATATACAAAATATTTATAGCAGCTCTTTTTTGTGGTGGCAACAAATGGGAAATTGAAGGGATGTCCATCAATTGGGGAGTGGCTGACCAAGTTGTGGTGTATAAATGTAATAGAATACTACTATTCCATAAGAAATGATGAGCAGATGAATTTCAGAAAAACCTGGAAAGACTTGCATGAATTGATGCTGAGTGAAAGAAGCAGAACAAGGAGAACTTAGTAACAGTCACATTGTGTGATGACTAACTTTAATAGACTTAGCTGTTCTCAGCAATGCAATGACTTAAGACAAGTCCAAAAGATTTGTAGTGGAAAATGCCATCCACACCCAAAGAAACAACTATGGAATCTGAATGCAGATTGAAGCACACTATTTTCTCTTTTTTTCCTCATGGTTTTTTCCTTTTGTTTTCATTCTTTTTCACAACATGACTAATATGGGAATATGTTTAATATGATTGTACATATACATAGCCTATATCAAATTGCATGCCATCTTAGGGAGAGGAGAGGGGAAGGAGGGAGAAAATTTAGAACTCAAAAACTTGTAAAAGTGAAAGTTGAAAACTAAAAATTAGTTAGTTTAAAAAAAAAAGAGAGACAGGGAGTAATCCATTCGGCCAACACAAGATCAGCCAAGCTGTCCTTAGGTTAATCTCTCTTCTTAAATCTCACAGAACCACAATATTTGAGTAGGAGTGGCCTCAGGTGTCATCTAATCCAACTTGTACCTGAGCAGAAATTCCCTCAAAAGCATCCACAATAAAGTGGAATAACAATAAATGCTCACTAGTGTTTACATCATACATTATATATTACACAAAGCACTTTACAATATCTCATTTGAGATGGTAGGATCATCACTATTGTTCGCCCCATTTTACCCATGAGGAAAGGGAAGCATCAGATAGAGGTTTGGTGACTTGGCCAGGGTCATGCAGGGTTATTGCTATTATCTCCATTTTACAGGTGAGGAAACTGAAGCAGATAGAGGTTAAGCAACTCACTGTTGGTCACACAGCTTGCAAGCATCCAAGGTTAGATTTGAACTTGGGTCTTCATGATCCCAAGTCCAGGGTTCTATTCCCTACTTCCTGAGAGAGGGTTGTAATGGTTAGGAAGTTTTGTGTTTTCGTTTTGTTTTAACTTCTATGAAGCCAAAATCTCCCTCTCTACAATATCATGGGACAGACATAGGTACTGGACCCATGATTTGATTGATAGATGAATTTCCTGATGATAAAATTCTTTTTTACCATCATCATCTCTTATAGGATTGGAGAGTTTCTGGAACACTGAGAAGTTAGGTGACTTGCTTAGGGTCTCTCAGCCAATATGTTTAAGAGGCAGAAGGTTTCTGACTTTGAAGCAGACTCTCTGTCTGTTATGCTGATTTAGAGCAATAAGGAACCTGGAATGCCCACCACCCCTTGCTCCTGGTTCTAGAAGAAAAAATCTAATTCCTCTTCCATATAGGAACCTTTCAAATACTTGAGGACAATAAGCATATTTTCCCTTCTTCAACTTAAATATCCCTAGTTCCCTCCACCCATTCTTCCAGGAAATTTTTCTTCTCCTTTTTCTTTTTCTTCTCTCTCTCTGAATCTCTGTCTCTCTTTTACACACACACGCACACACACACACACATACACATACCCCATACATATGCATATGATGTATATGGTCTCATATACAAATTACACACATATATATATATATAATATATACACATATGTATGTATATTTAGTATGTGTGTATATACACAAATATGTCTTTTAAAAACAAATTTGGCAAAGGATATGAACAATTTTCCAAAAAAAACAGAGTTGCAAACTATTAACAACTATGTGAATAAATGTTGAGATATTTATAATGAGTAAATCACTAATACTAAGAGACATTCAAATCAAAATAACTCTTAAGTTTTACCTGCTACCTAGCAAATTATCCAAAATGGCAATTGTGGGGTCCTGATTGGGGAAAAGCCATAATACACAGTAAGAAGTGAAAAGTCATTGACTTAAAACACTGTGAAAGGTGGAAACCTGGACATGGTAACCTGTTAAAAATCATAATTTAGACACTGAGTCATTACTTAGATACCATGATTAACAAAAGCTATAACATGGACACAGTGACCAGTTCATGTTCAGTACACAATCTTGTGATTAGGCATCTACCCATCAACATTGGCTTAATATCCAAGCTTGGAAATGAGGTTATTACTAAGCAGAAAAACAAACTATTTACCAATCAGTAAAGATGTATCCTAAGACTCCTTCCTCCTTTGCCTGACTTCTATAACTACCATGGGGATTTGGTGAGGGGGTGGGGTGTCTTCACAGGGATCCACTATTGGTCTGGCCATCACCCTAGATGATTATCCTCTTGGAAGGGGATCCATCATTCTCCCCCAATGTAAGTAATCCAACTGATTAAACTAACACCTGTTATCAATCTGGAGCTCCTTGGCCTCTTCCTTTTTGTATCAAACTGGTCTCACCATTTGGGAGGGAGGTGTTAAGTTTGCTAGGTGGGGAAGTTCCAGACCTTGCAACAATAAGTGGAAACAGCCAATGTTGAAGGGACTTCAGAAAGATAGGAGCTTGAACTTGTAAAAGTTTTGTAGTGGTCCAACCCTTCTAGAAAGAAACTCAGAAACATGGCTTTAAAAATGAATAAAATGTCTATATTCTATGATCTCACTTTCATTCTGTTGATAGGCATATACTCTAAGGAAATTATCAGAAATAAAGGCCTTGTACACACCAAAATAGATATAAAAGCAATTTTTGTGGAAATAAAGTAGATGAACATCAGTTAGGGGATAACTAAACAAATTAAAGCATATGAAATTAATAAAATATTATTGCATTTTAATATATTTTAAGAATTCAGAAAAACATGAGGGATTAGAATGAAATGGTACAAAATAAACAAATATGGAAAAAAATAATATATACAATGACAATGTGCAAGTTGAAAGAACTACTAAAAGGAAAATGAATGTTGTATAATTTAATAAGAAAACTTGGTCCTGGAGAAAGTAGGAAAAAATGAAGCTCCCCCCTTCTTTGCAGAAATTCGGAGTAGGGAACATTGCATGTACTGTCAAACTTGGTTAAGATATTGGCTCTTTTTTCAGAATTGCTTTTTTCTCTTGTTATTCTTTGTTTCGAGGGATGACTCCAGACATAGGTACAGGAAGAACAGAAATATATTTGGAAATGATAGTATTAGAATAGCAAAAGTTAACAATAACAATTTTTGAAATCTTATTTGCTTGATAAATTTCCTAGATATCCACACTAATATCTTTGTAGCTCAACATTTTCTTCCCATTAGAATTTTCCATATTCTGTCTTCAGAACTTCATTCTTGAGAGGTGCCCATTCTTCCTGGGTTGATTTACCTATAGATTTTTAGCCCATAAGGTCCTAGCTCTCTGATGCTGTGAAATTTGCATTTCCAAAATACCAGATTATTTCAAGCTCTTCTCTTGTCTGTTCCTTCCACCCAAAGGTCATGTCATTTTCAGCTACATGTGGTTTTCTCTGGGTCACCTAAGCAATTTGATCTTGAGTTCTCTAAGATATATTGTCTAGAATCTAGAAAATCTCACCTAATGAACCACTATACCTATTTAACAAAAGCCAGAATGTCCCTCCCTGTTAAAATTAAATTTTCAGATTCCTATGACTGGACAGAGATCAAACCCCTCTTTTACAGGTAACCATGTATTTTAGGATTAAATTCATGCAGGATTCTCTCTGGCTTAAGCATGCCAAGGGATTTTTGGTTAGGACAGTGATCTCCCAAGCAGCTATCATTTCTGTCTTTATTGTGTTTATCTGTCTGTAGCTGAAGGGCAGTTAAATGAAATAGTGGAGAAACAGTATGGGCTGCTAGGTGGTACAGTAGATAGCATGTCAGGCCCAGAGTCAGGAAAACTCATCTTACCAAGTTCCAATCTAGCCTAAGACACTTGCTAGCCATGTGAACCTGGGCAAGTCACTTAACTCTGCTAGCCTCAATTCTTTATCTGCAAAATGAACTGGAGAAGGAAATGGCAAACCAATCCAATATCTTTGCCAAAAAAAACCCAAATGGGATCACAAACAGTCAGACAAAAGTGAACCAACTGAACAACAAAAGTCTATAGAAGTTTGGTTGTTTTTCTGATGTATCTTGGTCTGTAAAAACAAAAAAAAATATATATATACCAATCTCCCTACATTGTAGCAATAATCATCACTTATAATTTTATTTGTTAATAATAATGATGATTAATATTGCTGATTAATTACCATTAGGAATATTCTTACTATTTCAGGCTTATGAGTTTAAAATCTATGCCTTTAAAATAAGTTTGCCATACAGTTAAGATTGTGAAAGTAGGATGAGCTTTGTAGAAAAGAGTCAGGAACATAATAAAAATTAATTGCAAGTTGTTACATGGTTCACTTAGCTTAAGTTTAGTCAGCAGATGCAAACATGAGGTAAATCAGTTGATAAAACCATGGAAAGGCACAGTCACTTGGTTAGGGAAGGGCCTGGGCTATTTAGAAACCTTCAGAAAGGTACAAAGGTAACAACAGAAAATGCAATACCTCGGATTTAATCAGAACGAGTACAAGAAGAGAACGTTTTAACAGGGAGAGAAAATAGATACAGGAGTGTTGTGGCTGTGGAAGAGAATATGGCATAGGGAATCTCAGAGATGGTAAGTGAAATCACCAGAAGGGAAAGGGAAGGGAAGAGGGTAAGCCTTTATATGGCACCTATTAGATGCCAGGCACTTGGCTAAGAGGTTTCTTATTTTAATTATGTCATTTTATCCTCACAACAACACTGGAAAGTAGGCACTATCATTACCTCCATTTTACATGTGAAGAAACTGAGGCAAACAGAGAGTCAGTGACTTTTTCCTGGATTATACACCTGGGAGATGTGTGAGGTTAAATTTGAACTCAGATCTTCCTGATTTCATGTGCCACACCCTTCAAATATCAATGACAGTATTGATCTGATTCTTGCTTCCAGAGAAGAGTACAAAGTGTACAAAGGGTAAGAGGGTTAAAGGTAGGAAGGGTGTAATGTACTACAGTGTAATGGTAATTTAAATAGGAAGATCTTTCTCATTCATTAATAGGCCCAGTGACCTGCTTAAAGCACACATGGTGGGAGAAGCATGGTGAATGAGTGGAACAGGAGATATGAAGCACAGCTGGGAGGAAGTTGGTGAGAGGGGTTGGGCAGAGGGAGGAGAAGACACAGGCAAGCAGGCAGAGCTAGACTCTTGAGTGTGTGTTTGTGGGAAGGCCCCAGCAGTGGGAGAGACTTAGGAATGGCTTTGTCCCCTGTAGTGATAATATGTATTGACTTCTTGGTTACTATGATGGATTTGGCTTTCTGCTTTTGGGATTTGGCTTTCTGGTGCCTTAATACATGTTTTTCTTCCACCTTCTGTATGGAGAGTCTGTTATGCTTTGTGATTCAGAACCATACTGGCATATTCATTGTCACCCTCGGTGCTATGAATATTGTCTTGGTGATACATGCAGCAAGGTGAATGGCTACATGGGATATGAAGGATAGTCTAAGGCCAGCTAAATATATTAGGTTAGATGAACTTACACTCACCTACCAGCCAGGATAATTCAGTCACTCTAAAATGACCATTGTGATAATCAAATACAGTTACCCCTCCCACATCACAACTTTCACCACTGAGGCTTTCAATATACTGCAGGTTGGCATAAGAAATTAAATGGGAATTTTGGCGAGTTTTGTGAAAAGCTGCATATGACACATGAAGATAACAGAAAAAACTTTAGAAACTTAGTAATGCATAAAATATATGTATAGAGTTGTATAATGTCAACCCAAATTTTACAATAAAGTACTGTAAGTACCCCATAAAAGAAAAAGAGAAAATTTAGACTTTTTTTCTGGTACAAAGGGAACGCCTAAAATTCTAGATGGATTTTTCATATCATAAGGGTGCCATACTCCTAAACTCCATGATGTGGGGGGATAACTATAACATATAAAAGTCACTCTGAAAGTCTTAAGGAACTATATAAATTAAAGCCATTATTATAATTGTTTAAACACAGGTATCATGTTTCCTCTCCTCTGGAATAAATAAATTCAGGTTCTTCAACCAGTACTCTTTATGACATGTACTCAAGGCCTTCCTTCACCATCTTGTTTGTCCTCCTCTGCACTCTCTCCAAATTATCAATAACATTCCTAAAAAGTATTGCCTAGAACGGAACACAATAAATACTCCAAATGTAGCCTGACTCAGACAAACTCTGCATCTGAGGCCATCTCCAGTCATCCTGATCTATGTCTTGCCACTGGGCCCAGATGGTTCTGGAGGAGACAGTGAGGCATAGCCCTGCCTCACTTAAATCAATTCACTTGCAAGTCAAGATATCACCTTTCTGACTGGCCCTCCTTGAGGATGAAAGGCAAACAGCAATGACCTAGACAAAGCAAAAACTCTCCAGCATCCTTATCTCTGAAAGTCATGTCTCCCTTAATGAAGTCCAAGAATCACATTTGCTTTTCTGGCTGTCATATCATGCTGGTAACTCTTCGAAAAAGTAGCCCACTCAAACACTTCGGTCTTTTTGAGACTTCAGTTATCAAGCCAGGCCTCCCTCATTTTGAACTTGTGAAACTGATTTTTTGAAACCAAGTAAGTGTACAACTTTACTTTTCTCTCTATAAAATTTCACTGCAATAAATCCAGCCTACTGCTCTACCCAGTCAAGATCTTTTAGAATCCTAACTTTGTCAATCTTATTGACAAATACATTTTAGTCAAACCTCCTAGCTTTGTGTCATCTGTTAATTCAGTAAGCTATCTATGCCTTCAGCTAAGTCATTAACAAAATTGTTACGCATCACAGTACTAAGGACAGATCTTTTGGGCACTCCACAGGAAACCTACTTCCAAAGTCTGAACTAAGTAATGAATTTTCTTTGAGTACCAGATACAAGCATTGCCATCTAATAAAACCTGTCCATTTTCCCACAATAATTATATGAATGATTAACTAAAATCTAGGAAAACTATGTGTCCAGTACCTTTTTCACAAACAGGACATAAGGTTAGTCTATCATGGTATCTCCATTATAATGCCATGCTCTGTAATCATCACTTCATTTTTTGGTTGTTTGCTAATTGCACTTAATTTTATTATTTTTCATTTTTGCAGAAATAAAAATCAAGTTCACTGGCACATAGTTTGCAGATTATATCCTCTTCCCCTTTTTTGGAAATTGGGAAATTTAGCCTTCTCTCATCCTGCTACACCTCTCTCATTCTCCAAGATTTTCTGTTTTCTTTTTTTTTAAAGAGGCAATAGGAGTTAAATGACTTGCTCAAGGTCACACAGCTAATATCTGAGGTTATATTTGGCAAATAGTTTGAAGATTATATCCTCTTCCTCTTTTTAGGGAATTGAGAAATTTTTCATTTTCTCAGATTCACATTGTCTTGTGTCTGTCATTGTTGCAAGCAACTTTTGGATTGCCTCTTTATGTCTTCTTTTCCTCAATATAGTTAAGAGGAGAAAAAAATTACCCTTAGACTTTCTTCATTAACCTGGGCTCATTCTGAGCTTTAGCATCTCCAATCATATGTTAAGAGTACTGGGTAATGCTTTTGTTTTCATATTTTGTCACTGATCCCTGCCATTATTTTCTGTACATGTATTTTAACATTTTAAAGTTGGTTGGTGAATTCACTGTGCATTCCTCCTCAGAATACTTTCCTTCTTTGTCTTCAGAATTTGATTCTCAAGAATCAAGTTGGTCCTGGGTTGATTTCCCCTACAGAAACTTGGTCTTGGTATCCTCCAACCCTCTTCTGAACCCTCCTTTCCCCCAATCTATGGCTTCAGTCAGACTTACTCAAATTTCTTCTCCTCCTCTACCATAAACTGTAGGAGGGAATTAGTGATTCCCACCACCAAGAAGAAGACAGAAAAGAAGGAAAGAAAGGAGGAAAAGAAAGAGGAAAAGGATGCAGAAGATTCTCTCTTCTCTTGTTGTTTCCTCTATGGGGGCAGGAAGGGGTGGAGGAAAGGAAGGAGGTAGAGAGAAAAGGAGATAAAGAAGTTCCAACATGTTTCTGGATAATGGAATTTCCCCACAACTGCCAACTAGATTTTGTTTTTGAAATAGTTTGTTTTTAAATCCGTAATTTCAAAACTCACACCTCTGTGCTAGGGTTATGACCTGTTGCACAAACTAAATACCCAAACTCATCTACTTCCTCTTTCTGCCCAGGTAGTCTGTAAGAGATTTTAATGACAAATTTACTTCTGTTTATTCTTTCATTGATCTTGACCCAAACATCCTCCATCATGATTTCTGCTTCATGCTCCTGAATTTCATCACCTGACTATACTTTCTTAATATATACACTCATTCAGAACAATCCTGTGTTTTATTCCATCTAGCCTCAGTGATACCTGTTAAGTCAAATCTGTGTTAGGAACATTAGGCACTCTGGTTTCTATAAAATGAGGATAATATATATGGTATAGTGAGAAATGACTGGGACGTGGAATAAGGAGATCTGGGTTCTAATTTTTGCTCTGACACTTAACTAACTGTGTGATCTCAGGCAAATTGCTTCATCTTTCTGTGTGACAGCTTCCTTATGTGTAAAAGTGAGGACAGCATTCACAGTAGCAAAAGCAAACATTTATTGTTTTTTATCTACTTTATCTCAGTTGAAGCTCACAATAACCCAATAATTTAAGTATTATTAGGCTCGTAATATCAACTTCACAGTAAGAAAACTGAGGTTAGGCAACTGAAATGACTGTCCCATAATCACACAAATAGCGTTCAAGAGCAACAGATGATAGATGGAACTATACCACCCACTTCACAGGTCTGTTGTGAGAAAAAAAAGTATTTGTAAATCTTAAATCGATATGATCCATGAAAATGGGTTGGAGGAGAGCAAGGATAATTAAGCTGAACCTTGAAATAAAACAAGAGTTATATGTGGCAAAGAGTTGGAGGGAGCACATTCCAGGCATGGAATATGTATCAGTTGTGAGAATATATGGAACTTAAGAGATGGATGTCAAGCTCAAAGAACAACCAGTTGTCCAGTTTGTCTCCAATTATGGTCAAATAAGGTTGAAAAGGATGGTGAGAGACTGTGGCCAAGGCAAGGGGTTATTTTCCAAGAGGGAATAGAGAAATTGATGTTTTTTGAATGAGGGTGCCATAACCAGACCTGTGGTATATACATACATGTGTGCATATGTATGTATGTGTATGTATGCATGTATATATGTATACATGTGTGTGCATGTATTTGGCAACTGTATAGAAAATGAATTAAAGAAGGAGAGAAAACAAGAGTTTATCATAGTGCTTCAGGTGAAAGCGTGTTCAGTCTTTCAGGCCAGAGCCCTCAGACCAACAGGTCTTATTCTGACCAGCAGTGCCTGTTGGCCTTGGTGGAGCGAACTGTAAGCAATGACTTGAGGTGGGAGATAAGATGGTGAATAACAACTCCGTTTATTGTAACAGCAAGCAGTGCTTTTATACCTTTCCTACACTAGAGCCCTAAGGGAACCTATCAGCTAATAGTTTGTCCTAATAAGGAGATCCTTAGACTTTGTACCAGAACTGCCATGTATGCCCTGGTTAGCAAAACATCTGAAGCAGTCATTGTTCTCCCAAATTCCAGGAAATAGCCTTGAGCAAACAGGGGAGGAAGGATTCCTCCCAGCACCATCTTATTCATGCCTTACCAGTCTCCCCTCAGTTTAACTGAGCTGTAACTAGTGAACGCCATCCAAGAGGCTGGGAGCTGGCAATTCTCTTACAAAAGAGGATGATGATTTGAACCCAAGTGAGAGCTGTTTGAATGGAGAAAGCATTGTAAGATACTTTGCTTTGCAAACTTTAAAAAACCTTAAAGCACCACATTAAAATGTCATTTATTTCATAACTACAATACCAAAATTTAGGCAATATATGTGTTTGGCACATAGGATTACATGTCATGTATCAATTTTGCATTTATTTAAATGTATAAATGCTAAATCCTGCATATTCCTGAGGGTAGGACCGTTTTGCACTCACTTCCCTCCCTTCACCCCTTTTAGAATCTATATCCTCAGCATCCTACCACAGTGCCTAGCTCATGCAAGGTACTTGGTAAATGTTTGTTGAATTGTATTGAATTTAACTGAATTGAAATACAATGGGGATGGAGTCAAATGTCCTACAGATCCAACATACAATTATACTGTCAATGGGATGCAGGTTGTTTGCATGCTTGTTGTTTTCATTTTCTAGCCCACTGCTACTTGGAGGATGCCTCTTTCATTTCTTTGAAACAATAAAATCATAATTTCCATTGCAAAATTCTGAGTCTAACAGGAATGTTGGAAATGGTGATAAAGTTCTTCAATTGTACCAGAAGCAGGGCTTTGTGAAACAGCACAATGATGCCACAGAACACTCCAACAAGGGAGCTGTCACCACATTTATCCCAGGTAGGTGCATGAGGAACACCTTATTAGAAAAGATTTTTCTACCACCTCCCAGCTGCTAGAGGAGGCAGCCCAGTTTCTGAATCAGCTACTTAATCTGTTGATTTCCAGGGTATCTAGAATCAATAAAAAATACAGCAGTAATAGGTTTCCTTTTGCAATACATAAATAACTGATTTGCATGAATTCTGGAAGGGGATATTCAGAGAAGGACTCTGAGAATTCTCTCTCCACTTTTCCCATACTTATTCACCACAGGCAGCTAACTAAGAGGAGAAACCATTCTAAATCCATTAATCAACATTTTCATTGTCCAGTTTTTCAGGGCACCTAAAGAGAAAAAATCCCTTTAGGCAAGAAACTATGTAATGGAGGAAACCATGCATCTGCTGGTCCTATAGAGGGAAAACTTCATAATCACTTTGTCCTTATATGACATTTTTCCAAAAACTTTTTCAAATCTTGCCATAGCTCCTATTTAACGTTAAAATAGCTCAGTTATTTAGAATTGGAGGTCTTACATTATTTTCCATTGTGTGGCTATGGCATTTGAGGCCCAAAAGAACAAAGTCACTTCCCAAGGTAGGAGAGCGATTTCAGGGTAGAGTTTAGGTTGGCACGCGGGGCTCAGGAATGCCACTCTGGTGCTCTTTCTCATTGCCCTTACTTATGCTACCACTCTCACCTCTGCTAATAAAGAGTTCTGTGAAGCAACCTTTTGTCACTTCCCCTGTGCTTCATAGGTGAGACAATAGAGAAGTGAATTTAACATCACTGAACCAGAGAATAAGACAAGGCACAAAACATCCAACATTGACTAAAAACTGGCCCGTTACGAGTTCACAGAACATAACAGTAGAGAAGACTTTAAATGGAGGTCGTCTAGTTGACCCTTGTTTTATCAGATGAGGAAGCACAGGCCACAAGTGTCAAGCAACTTTGCCCACAATAACCCAACCACTAGAGACATTGACCTCTTGGCTCCCAAGGAAGTCCTTAGTTTCAGCAAACCTGTGACATCTCTCAAATATCAACTAACTGATTTAACTGCTTGGCTGTGCTTCTCCTTTCTACCAGGATTGTCCTCCCCATCCAAAAAAATTATTTTAATTACTTTTTTTGACTGATGACTGCTGTTGATCTTTCATCAAGTAAGGAAACAACGATCAATATCCTTTCATTAAACTTTGAAATATTCCCCTAATCCTAGGCTACATCCAACATTTTTCTACTTCTGCTTCTAACTCATATAATTGTTGAAAAGTAAGTCTTGTCGAAACTTTTAATTTTTTTAAATCATCTTCAATATTTCTGAAATTCAGAGTTAAATATGAAAAGTAAATCCTCAACCAATGAGAAGACACATTTCAGGAGCAAAAGGAAAGGGTGACAAATAATTTCCTTACCTAAACTACTGTTTAGTGCAATATCTCAACATGATTTTTCCACTAGACTTAAGGTTAATCCAGTTTCATAACATTAGATTGTGTCTATATTAATTTTTGAGCATCCCAGCATTTTATGCAGTTATTAAAATCACTCTCATCTTAAACAAGAGTGGAAGCAAAAATGAACTTCATTATAAACCTATCTGAACATTAATGTAGATTCCCTCATTGCATAACTTCACAAATCCTGTAAATCAGGAAAAGGATTTTGATTAGCTCTTTCATGAAGAACATTTCTTTTCTTGTATTGCCTGAAGTACAAAGAATTTAAGTGGTATGTTGAGGTCAATCAATCAACTAAGTGCCTACTGTGTGAAAAGTACAGTGCTAAGCAAAGAGAGAAAAGCACTGTCCTTTCCCTCAAAGAGTCAGTGAAAATTAATGGAATTGGGAGATGGAATGTCTCTTGTATGAGGAATAGCCATTAGTTCAATATGTAACTGGATCACAGAGTGCTTGGAAGGGAGTCATGTGTTTAAGAAATTAGATAAGTAGGAAAGGGTCAGTTTGTGAAGGATTTTAAATGCCAAAGAGGTTTTTCTTTTATCTTGATGATATTAAGGAGCTTCTAGAGATGAATAAATAACTGTAACCTTATTCATAGTTACAACTGAACATTTAGTGAGGGAGTACAATATGAATTAGTATAAGGAGAGACTTTAGGCAAAGAGACCAAGAACAAATTGAGAGTGTTTAATAAATACTTACTAATGGTATGTCATCATTTCCCTGATGTCATGGTCCTCTTCCAAAATGAAAGACAAACACAACAATTTACTGTTATAATCAGCAATGTATAATATAAACAACCGTTGAAAGCATCTATGTCATGGGAAGTCAAGAAAAAATCAATATAAACTGAAGGAAATAGGAAAAGTATCGTTAAATATGTGACCCTGATGGATTGGCAGGATCTGGATAGGAAGGTCTTTCTGAAGAGAGAGGACAGTATGAGCAAAGACTTTCTCACTTTGGTGACCAAAGAGTACTGTAGGAAGTATAAATTCCATCCTAAATTTTCTCAATCAATAACTAATAACTGCATGGCCTGTCTTGTGAGAGTTCACACAAATATTTCATGTTAAAATGAATACACATACTCAAAATTTTAGCAAACATTAGGAAGAGGAGCGACAATGGGTGTAGAAGACAATGAAGTAATTGGCATGTCTAAAGCAAGAGGTCAAGGAGAAAATATTGCATGCAGCTAGAAAGAAATAATTCAAGTATTGTGGAAATACAATCAGGATAACACAAGATCTAGCAGCTTCGACATTAAGGGATCAAAGGGCGTGGAATAGGATATTCCAGAAGTCAAAGGAACT
>CM053769.1:592898575-592910739 GCA_028658325.1 Potorous gilbertii | reverse complement strand
TTTTAGACTCTACAAAGGTTACCACTTTAAATGATTTTCAAAAATTGATAGGAGAAATTCAGTGGT
Organism: Potorous gilbertii; assembly: GCA_028658325.1. Taxonomy (NCBI): domain Eukaryota; kingdom Metazoa; phylum Chordata; class Mammalia; order Diprotodontia; family Potoroidae; genus Potorous; species Potorous gilbertii. The sequence goes on along the minus strand of CM053769.1, from coordinate 592,910,673 downwards.
GTAGGCCACAGTTGGGGATCACAACAGATCAAATGAAACCATTATATGATTTATTGAAAGGTCCTTCTCAACTAAATTCATGTAGAGATGAACAGATGAAGCACTGGAATGTTTGAAATTAGTGCAGAAAAAGATTATGGAGTGAACTGCTTGCAGGATATTAGAATCACAGGATTTGGAAGTATCAATCTTATTTACTGAGAAAATACTCACTGGAGTTTTACATCTGAAACAAGGATTTATTGAGTAGGTACATGTGGTTCAGATAAAGAATGGAGCTTGTGTGCCTTATGCTGTGCTAGTAGCCCAGAGAGATACTGCCTGGCCTAGTAGCCAGGCAAAGGGATTCTGCCTGGCCTAGTAGCCAGGCACCACCTCGAGTGTTCTGTGTGGTCATTTCTAGTGTTACGGAGACATCTGAAGACCCAGGGTAGGGTAAGTATTGTGAAGGGATTGTGAAGGAATACTGTTTGGCCTAGTAACCAGGAGAAGGGATACCGCTTGGCCTGGTGGCCAGGCAAAGGGATACTACCTGGCCTAGTAGCCAGGCGAATGGATTCTGCCTGGCCTAGTAGCCAGACAAAGGCCAGGGCCTAGTAGCCAGGCGAAGGCCGGGGGCTAGCCTTAAGGCAGTGGAAAGAGTGAGGATGTTAATAGGACAGGAACCTCACACGATATATACCATGTATGCAAGTTAACAAATAGGGAACTGCATATGAGAGTTTGTGGAATGGCAGATATTGATTAATCAAAATTTTCAACTTGGCCTCCCAATTCCTTTTGGCTAGCAGTTTGCCACGTGGCCATGGTCTTGGACTGAGAAATGCTCTTCCTCACCAGTAGAAGGCTCAGGGGAGTGCGAGTCCCATGATCAAGGTCATAGCTGAGGCAAAGCCTGTTCCCATGGGACTTGTGCTTACTCAAACCCTGGTAGAAGCTCTCCATGACCCTGGAATCTGATGTTCCTGCAGATAGTGAGGTTCTTTGCAGGAAAGTTGCAATTGGGTCTGGGAACTCAGAAACTAGCTTCAGGAACACGATAAGTTTCGTTACTTGCTTCAGATGCAAAGACATGGGTAAGTCATGAGACAGTGAAGTAATGGGATGAGCTCAGCCTGCCTGTGATTAAAAAACTTATAGGGGTCCATGATAAGGAGGGACATATCATCACGACAAGAAAAGTCATCTTACTTTAAAAAGAAATAAAACTCTAAGGGGCTGGGAGAACCACATTTTGCTCTTACTGTACAGGATACTCTCTTCCATTGTTTCTGGTTTTCTTGCTTTCTTGTTACTATTGTATCTTTTGCCCTTTCTTTTCAAACTGTTTTTCAAGGCTCTCGGCAATGCCTTGGCCAACGTATGTCATGCTGTGTGGAAAGCCCACTTTACCAGCGACATGACGGGGAACTTGTAGGGGGCCAGGAACTCTCAGATGCCATTGCAGGACTGTACCTAAGGTACCTAGAACTGATGTTGCCTGAGGCAGGACTGCCACCCTTGTGCTCTTCCTGCAGTTTAGGGGAAGTAGGTGACCACAAGCTGGACACGAGGTCACTGCAGTGCAGAGATTGGAGGGTCTGTTGTGCCCTTTCAGGGAGTGGCCACAGATGATGATACTATAGTCCAGCTTATATCAGTAAAGCAATTGAACAATTCATGGCAGAATTTTCCATTTACATGTCACTGGGCTCCCCCAGTCTAGCTATAGGGGACCAAGCCACTCACTCTCTGACAACTTACTTGCTTAAACAAAAAGGGGTAGTTGGATCAGGAGTTGATGATAAATTCAATTGGCTGTTCATACTCTAAATTATTTTTGGACCAGGAGTTGAAGATAAATTCAGTTGGCTATTTATACTCTAAATTATTTAAAATTCGATGATGATGGTTTATCGGCTGCTATGAAATTCTTAACATTTCCTAATAAGGAGTCTGCAAAGACTGAATTAGCAATAGCAAGTGCCCTGAAAGCAGCCAGTAAAGTAATGTGTCATGATGAGAATAAAAACTGGTTTGGTCCTCATACAGTGTTAATGTGGGGAAAAGGGTATGTTTGTGTTTTAACAGATGATAATAAAGAAGTTTGGGTTCCAGTGAAAAGGATAAGAGTGATAGAGGACAACCGCCAAGGTGAAGCGGTCACAGGGAGCAAGGAGGCGCTATCAGCGGCGAATGAAAACACTTCTGGAGAAATTCACTCAACTAGGTCACGATGACTCCTCTCATTCTTCTTGTACTCTTCATGACACTCAACAACGCTGTGTCCATTGACCCAGCACCGAAGGAACAACAGAGATGGGCATTCATCACTAATCCACCATGGTTCAGGGTGATGTCATGGAGGGAGACAATGCCTAAATTCATCATCCAAGGCACTATTTCTCACATGTTTAAAGATGATGGACTAGACTCTAATAGTAATGGGACTCTTTTTCAGAGACACTTTACCTTTTCAGGACTGGTCGCAGGTTTCCCACTTTGTCTACAGAAGGGTATTTGGGAATTGGAATGGGTTTAGTTTTAATTACACACAGGTGGTTGGAATGGAGGGGTATCCTTGGTGTGCCCCTATTGTGGATGGACAAGAGATACTGGATGACGATGATGCACGACCTGCTTACAATCTATTCACTTGGAGAATAAATGGGACAACAGTAGTTTGGTCAAACAAGGACTTTGTGGGACTTGCTCATGGGATGAAATATAGGCCATTTTGTAACTTACAAAAGAAGAGAAATGTAACCCTTTGGCATCTGTATACAGGGTTTTTACCATTTGAGAATTGTCACACACGTACTTGTCAAGAGACAGAATTGATTATGGGACACTACACAAAAATGTTACATTCATGTCACAATCTTACATACTTACCTGAGAAAAAATAGATGCCAAACTTTCCTAGACAAATGTACATCAATTATAAAGAGTCTCCTGAGGTTGGAAGACCTGTTCAGGGACTAGACAAAGTTATCTTAGCAATGGGAGGACAAACAATGCAAGGAATGCCTCCTGCAGCATCACCAAAGAAAGCTAACAACATTACTTTAATGGGTGAAGTATGTCTAGGGAACAAACATATATTTCTATGGGACAGAGACAATGGATCTAAACTAGAGGCATATCAAAACGTGACAGGAACTTTCAATTTTACATGCCAGAATTGTTCTATGCAAGCATGTATTGGACCAAAGACAGTAGGGAGAGTGTTTATTCTAACAAGACCTCGATATGCCATGAAAATAATCAAGGCTAATGGGTGGTATAGAACACCTAGTGATGAAGTTCTATGTATTATAGACAAGAATTTAACACCTGTAACTACTAGGGTACGTAGATGTGTTTCCTGTGTTGTGTTAGGAATTACATTATTAGTAGAAGCTATTCTAGTATCCACTGCATTAGCTGTATCTATCTCTAATACACAAAACACTATAGGTCAAGCTTCTGAATTGCACACTCTTATGAAAAATATATCTGCAGGTTTTACAACAAGCAAAAATAGATAATGAATTTTATGGAGCCCTTCATACACTCCACAAGATAACTGAAGTCATTGGTGAAGAAGTGTCTATGTTACAGTTACAACACAAATTGCATTGTGATTATAGATATAGTGCCTTTTGTTTGACTAAGAAATTGTACAATGAGTCACAAATCCAATGGGAAGAAATTAGAGCTCAATTGCATGGGCTAATTCCAGATAATGTCACCTTGGAAATCCAAAGATTGGGCAGATGAATTAGATGAGGAAGCAGATGCTGATTTTGCACCTGAAAAAACGGCTACAAAAATAACTCAGTTCTTTGATAGTTTAAGCTCATGCGGTCATGTAAAGACCTGGTTTTCACCTCTATTGATAGGTTTTGTAGTAGTATTGCTAGTACTGTTGCTTGTGCCAATATGTGTCAATATGTGCCAATATGTGCTTTGTGTAGTGTCCAGGACTCCCTGATATCCAGTAGACAGAACATCATCTTCCTGAGGGAAAGATTGAGTCAAAACTGTAAAGGGGAATTGTAAGGGAATTGCCAACCCCCAGCCTCTTGGATGGCATTCGCTGGTCACAACTCAGGTAAATTGAGGGAAGACTGGTAAGGCATGAACAAGATGGTTCTGGGAGGAAGGGTTCTGCCCCTGTTTTGCTCAAGGTTATTTTCTCGGGCTTTTCTGAGATCAAAGAAGCCAAAAATGTTTTTCTTTCTTGGGGCTATGTGTCCGCCCTGGGCAGTACTGGTTTAAGGTAGAATTGCAGCCTTTTTTATTCTTCTTTGCTGTCTTCTCCCGTGTTGCATTAGATGCCTGTGCGCAATGATAGAAAGGCGATACTAGAAGACAAAGCAGATTTGCATACCCTCCTGTCCTCCCCCAAACTCCTGACCACTTATGATACTATTCCTGTTTAAACAAAAAGGGGAAGCTGTTAGGGGCCAAGCTCTGGGAGCTGGTTTCGCCCTCAGGGAGGAACATGGGAGGGGCTCTGTCTGGGGATATAAGGAGCTGTCAGGGAGGGATCCAGGGAGTGATGTAAGCAATAAAGTGAAGTGCACTGGCCACCTTGGGTGTTCTGTGTAGTCATTTCCCCTCCATGGAGGAGGGGTTGGTATACCAGAGATGTCTGAAGACCCAGGATAGGGTAAGTATCCAAGTGAGGACCAGGGGCTAGCCCCGTGCACACATAGAAATGGGCACTGCTGCTCTGCTTCAAACAGGAGGCATGTGAAAAATAAGTAATATTTTCTAAAGGGAATTCTCATGGTTCATTCCTTGCCATTACATAACTAGCCCATTCCTCCTATCCTACAACTGCTCCCCACCCCATTTATCCATGCATGCATATGTAACTCATACCAACAGCAGTGGTTCCTGCTTGTCTGTCAACATAAGTAGAATGTAAGCTTTTTGAGTAAATGGGCTGAGTCATTTTGTTTTTGAATCCCCAGGAATATGCTGACATGGAGTAAGTGTTTAGTGAATGATTTTTAAATATACACTGAATCTAAAGCAACAAGCTAGGCATAAGGAGAAGATGTATTGTTTGTTTGATTGGTTATGTCCAACTCTTTGTGACCCCAGTTGGTATTTCTTGGCAAAGATGGTGTTGTTTTGCCATTTCCTTAAAGGGGGTTAAGTGATTTGCCCAGGATCACATAGCTAGTGTCTGAGACCAGATTTGACCTCAGGTCCTCTTGACTTCAGGACCAGTGCTCTATCCACTATACCACATAGCTGTCCCTCTGTGGGAAAAATACCAGAAGAAAAGTAGTGTAATATAGAGTATTGAAATGAGAGGAAGAAAACTGGTCTCTGACATATATATCCATGGGAGTATTTAACCCCTCAGTGCTTTAATTTCTTCATCTGTAAAATGGGAATAACACATGTAAGAGATTTTTGTTGGTTGTAAGCCACATTTACATTTTTAAAAAAAGATATTTGTGAGCCAGAAGAATAGAGGAAAATGATCTTGCTCTCTTGGCTTGGCTTTGGTGCTTACTCATATTCATGTGCATTCTTGGGAGGCATGCATGAAGGCATCCCTGTGGCTGGGACACTTTGAATGACCCTGGACTGTCAATATCTTCTGGTGATGACATCACACACTTCCTAGAGCTGTTCCCCTAGCATCGGACTGTCTCTTGCCCAGTGAACATCATATCTTCATAGATTCTCATTAGGCATCACAGTTCTGCTCTCTCTACTGGACTTTTGCTGTGGTATTTAGCTAAGATTAGAGTTGTGTGATGACCATCTTCACTCCTGTTTGCTAGGGCACAGTGACTAGAGAGCTTCTCCTTGATGAAAAAAGACTGATAACTCTTTAGGTATATCTAAGGGACAACTGAATAAAGAGCTAGATAGGGTACCTCCAGGCTAAGATTAAGTCTGTTCTTTTGGCTTTTATATTTAGTGCTGAACTGAAATCTATTTTCTTGTACGGCTATATAATTGAGTATTTGACTTTTAACTTCTTTTTTAACCCATTATAAGATCTTATGTTTCCAAAATTCATTTTGGGGTCTCTAACAAAAGTCCCCATAAGAACTCTTGGGAAAGTGGTCCACCAAAAACTTCTAAGAGATGGAATGTCTTGTTCTTGGAACAGTAAAGATGTCAATGTCACTGGATCAAAGAGATCAAAAATAATGTGTCAGGAGCCTGGAAAGGTAGGAAGAGGTTAGGTTATGAATGGCTCTGAATGCCAAACAGAGATTTTGTATTTGACCCACAGGCAACAGTAAGCTACTGGAGTTTGAGTAGGGAAGTGTCATGTTAGGGCTGGTGCTTTGTGGCTGAATGGATGATGGCTTAGAGTGAAGAGAGTCTTGGGGAAGGCAGACCCATCAGCAGGTTATTGTAATAAGCCAATTCTGAGGTGATTAGACCCTGAACTATGTAAGCAGAATGAAGAGATCGAAAGGAGTCACAAAGTAAAAGATAAGAAGAGAGAGTATCATTCCAGGTAGACTTCCTAGGGGAGGGGTTTTTGATAGCTGATTTTGAGGCTGGAAGGCTCACAGGGTTCCTCATAAAGATCAACAAGACAGGCACGCCAGTGGGGCACACCTTACAAAAAAAGGCATACAGGATGGTTCAAGCAAATTGGGAATGTAGAATGGCAAGATCAGTCAGGCTGGTGCCAAAAGTTCATGCTGAGAAATACCACAAGATGAAATTCAAATATACAAGAACACTCCAATTGATGAAAGATCTTGAGAACCAGGAACAGGAATTTGAGACACATTTGACAGAAACCACTATGCACTTTGAACAGGAAGATGACAAAATGAAAGTGATGTTAGGATGGATTGGTTCCAGTGGACCTGGAATCAGGGAGACCTGAGTTCAAATCTGATCTCATATACTTAATAGCTATGTGACCCTAGGCAAGTCACTTGACCATATTTGCCTCAGTTTTCTCATCTATAAAATGATCTGGACTGTTGGGATTGTTGTTACCTTTCCCTTCTCACTCCTTTCTCTTTTTCTCTCCTCCTTTCTATCCATCTCTCCTCTTTTTTTCCTGTTTCTCTCTTCCTTCTTCCCCAGACCCTACCTTCTCTCCACTGCTTAACAAACTGATCTAAAATGCAGTCACTTCGGGATAAAGAGATAAGCAACTTTGAAAATCCTCTCCTTTTTTAAAACTGATTTACATTCATCATTTTCATTGTCATTGCTATTTAACTTTGATAAAGTTGTCCTGCCTTTCATTGCTATGGTTTTTTAACATTAGGTACATTTTTATTAATCTGATCATTCTATGTCCTTATTCCCTAAGGGGAGCTTTGTGAAGGAAATATTTTTAAAGTAATATCTGACCAATAAACAAGAGCACTGACATTTTTAAAAAGCAAATGAAATAACCCAACTTCTTTGTAGAGATGTTTTCAAAGGATATTTTTGAGTAATTACTTTTGCAGAGCAATATTGTGGAACTGACATTTCTGAGGCTAGGGTCACAGGATCACAGATTTTGAGTTGGAAGGAATATTAGAGGTTATCCAGTCCAAATTCCTAATTTTTCAGATGAGAAAACAGAGGCAAGGGAGATTTAAGTGATGTGCTAAAGGTCATGCAGGTAGTAAGTAACAGAGGCAAATTAGACCCTAGATTCTCTAGCTCCAAATCCCTTTTGGGTATAGTCCTTTAGAACTTGGGTAGTATCATGGGAATTATTGGACACTCGCTGATCTAATACACTGTGGTTTCTTAAGATGTAATTCAGTGGTCAAAGTACCTTCCTTCAAAGTGTTTTCAAAACAGAAGCACAGAACAACAGAGCCAGTGAGAGAATCAAGCCAAGAACTAAAGTCTCATGATCTCAATTTCAATGTTCTTTCCACTAGCCCAGGCTATGTAGGCTAAGTGCATATATACACACATACACATATACATATGCATATTTATATGTATGTACATGTATATATGGGTGTATGTGTGTGTGTAGATAAAAATACATTACTCCCTTGCCCACAGTTTGTATTGCAGCCAGATTGCTCTATTAGATGCTGACCATACCTGATTTCCTTCTCCAGTCTCAGCCTTGTGCATCATCTGCATTCCTGCACACACACACACACACACACACACACACACACACACACATACACACACACACATACACATACACACGCTTGTAATGCTCTCCTTCCTCAGCTCCATGCCTCAGAATTTCTAGTTTCCTTGAGGATTTAAATCAGTTATCATTTACTAAAGGATGAATTTCTTAACCACTCCTCCACACATCGGTGCAAATGCTTCCTCCAACCTACCCCCAGACAAAATACATATATATATATATTATGGTTGTATTCATGCTGTACACCCCAGTAAAATGTCTCCTTAAGAGGTGAGACTATTTTGTTTTTGTCTTTATGTCTGTAGGATCTTCCCAGGGGCATCTAAGGATGAAACTAAGTGAACAATAAGTAAGGAAAAGATGGGAAGAAAAATCTGAATATGTTTTTATAACAAATTCTTTTTGCCGCCAAGGACACTGGACCCACCACATTTGGACTAGAACATCATAGTCCCACATGTTCTTAAAGAAGAAATAGAAATGGAACCAAAATAAAGACTGGGAGGAGGGGAATGCAGTGAAATGAGACAAAGTATAAAAAGAGGCAATCCATGATAGAAGTCACACAGTGTTAAGGGCATTGAGATGTTGACGTACAAAATATCTGAAGGAGAAGTTACCAAATGCATGAGGAAAAAACATCAGTACGCATATGCACATACAAGTACGTAGACATCGACCTGCATATATGTGTCTGTATACACACAAGTACATGTGCATGCACACACCAAAGATATTTGCCAGTCATGGAAAAGATCTAATTTGGAGTACAGATTAAGGAGGGTTTCTCTATAGATAGTGACATCCTCCACATCTTCTTTTTTCCACAGGATATTGAGTTTGTTTTATTAAATCTGAGTACATTGTTGAGTATACTAAATGAAACCTATAATGTCCCAAAAGAGTTTGGCCTAAACAACTCATCAAGGGGAAAAAAATGCATGAAGACTGTCCATTGCCAACACTTATGATAAAGAGTTGGATTATCAACCTATAAAGCTGTACCATCAGTATGGACAGACAATGAGTTGGACCCAGAATTGAATGAGAAGAGTAAAATAGGTTGAACTGATTTGGGGGAAATAGCATTAATTAGAATAGCCCTGATCTTTTCCCTTGAAACAAAAGTCAACAATGGCATTGGAGGGCATATTCATATGGAGGAGGTCATAGTTCCATTTGAATATATTCCGATTTCCTAATGCCTTGCATATAGTAGGCAGGTAGTAAATGCTTGTTGAATGAATAAAACTGTCTTAATGCATTAAATGGCATCAATGCTATGTCTGCTTCATAAAGTTAGCCAGGACTAGCCCTTTATGTAGCTAATAGTCAGCAGGTATATCTTACTTCAAGATTTGTAGTTGGTGATGGGGCTAGAGATATTTGATGAGAAATATAGAGGAATAATGTATTCATTGATGAAGATACACACACACACACACACATACACACACATATATACACTGTCTTGGCCTCTATTGCTTTATCTCTACAATGATAGAGTTTAGATGATTGCTAAAGTCTCTTCCAGATCTAAATTATACTCCTATGATCTTACAGTCAGCTTATATCACCTTCACAGCTGATCCCCAAGTCCCTCCTCGTTACTAGGCTGACCAGAGCTATTATGGGGCAGACAGCACTTCCCTATTCCAAACAGTGTAAAGGGAGCAATCTGTGACAGAGGGAAAGTGATCCCAAGGAAAAGGTATGACTGTCACAATGCCAGATAAAAGAGCACCCAGTAACTGCTGAGGGTGTGGGTAATTGGGGTAGGGAAGAAGCCTAACATCATCACCAGCAACAAAACCCTCACTGCTACTTCTAGCTCTACACATTATTTGACAAGGGGTGATCCAGGCTTTTCTGAAGACTCCTAGTGAGGAGGGTCTTTTTCTCTGTTGAGGCTGCCCATTTTAATTTGGAATCCCTACTATTAGCTTTTCCCCTCTATCAAGCCTGTATCTGTCACTTTGCCCCTTCTATTAACTGCTGCTAATTCTGGTCCCTGGGGCCAAGGAGAACAAGTCTAACTCCCACAAGAGGCTTTCAGATACTTGGAGAGAGTTTCCATGATTCTCTTCCCCCACTCACTCCCAGTGTTCTCTTATCCAGACTAAACAACCTCAATTCTTTTAACCAGTCCTTATGTAAATGGAAATGAGGCCTTTCACTATCAATGTTGCCTGAAGCTATATGCTTTCCAGTTTATAAACTTCTCTCTTAATATGTAGTAGACAGATCTCTAGATGTGTTCTGACCAAGACAGGTCACCTGCACCATAAGATCATATTAGTTTTCTTGACTCTTGTGGCAAACTATTAAATTACATTAAGTTAATTTGTAATCCACTAACATTCTGAAATATTTTTCAAAGATACTGCTCTTTAGCCATGATTCCTTCATCATAGATTACTGAAATTGATTTTTTTGAGCCCAAGTGTAAGATTTTACATTTATCATTATTAAAATTTTATATTAATAGATTTCTTATAAATGGATATCGAGTGTGACACTGACTTCTATTCCAATTACATGTGGTAACTCTGATCGAAGTGCAAAATTGCAGACTACAAATTTATTCTGAGGTTGTAGGAACTGGATTCTATGAAAATGTGTGCTTTCTGACATACCTATCCTGATAAGCCAAGTCCAAGGGGAGAATATGCCTGGTAGAAATGAAAATATTAGGGGGGCAGAGCCAAAATGGCAGACTAGAAAGACACATTTACGCAGGGCTCCCCACCACAGCCCATAAAATACCTGTAGAGAAGGACTCTCAACAAATTTTGGAGCAGCAGAAGGGGAGAACAACAGAGTGGAGGAGATTTCCAGCCCATGGTGACCCAAAAGGCCCACGGAAACATCGGTTGCGCCAGACGCAGGAGCCGAGCACAGAGCTCAGTCCAGCCTTGGTTGAATGCAACAAGACTCTGGGAGGACAACACCTCAGGGGCAGAATCTCCAGTCGCAGTAGTGGGTCCTCAGATCCCTTGGCCCACAGGTACCAAAGATCAGTGACAGGATTTTATCAGGGAGCCAGGAAGGAAGAAGGGCCTTACCATAGTCCAGCAGCAGGCAGTGGCCATAGAGCCAGCACAGCAGTCCATACAGAAACTCCATTGTTGGAGCATAAAAACCCCTGGGGGCATTTGAAGAGCTAAGTCTTACTTCAAAACTGGGTGGAGGCCCTGGCTGAGATGGGCTTAGTCTCAAACTGAACAGCCCATCCAGCTCATCTGAAAATCAGCCCCAAATGCTGACTTTGTGGAACTGGAGGCCAAGTGGCTGTGGAGAGGTTTCTGCTAAGAGTCTGGGCACAAAAATCCCTCTCTGCATCCAGACCAGTGCATGCTTGATTGTGCCACCTTGGAGGAACTGAGATCTCACAGAATCCGAGAGTATACCCTACTCTTGACAAAGGACCCAAAAGTCAATTAACAGGTTGGGAAAATACCCCAAAAAGGGGAAAAAAATAAGACCATAAACGGTTACTTTCTTGGTGAACAGATATCTTCTGCCATCCTTTTCAGATGAGGAAGAACAATGCTTACCATCAGGGAAAGACATAGAAGTCAAGACTTCTGTATCCCAAACATCCAAAATAAATATTCAATGATCTCAGGCCATTGAAGAGCTCAAAAAGGATTTTGAAAATCAAGTTAGAGAAGTGGAGGAAAAACTGGGAAAAGAAATGAGAGAGATGCAAGAAAAGCAGATCAACATCTTGCCAAAAGAGACACAAAAAAATGCTGAAGAAAATAACACCTTGAAAAATAGGCTAACTCAATTGGCAAAAGAGGTTCAAAAAGCCAATGAGGAGAAGAATGCTTTCAAAAGCCAAATTAACCAGATGGACAAGGAAGTTCAAAAGCTCACTGAAGAAAATAGTTCTTTCAAAATTAGAATGGAACAGATGGAGGCTAATGACTTTCTGAGAAACCAAGAAATCACAAAACAAAACCAAAAGAATGACAAAATGGAAGAGAATGTGAAATATCTCATTGGAAAA
>CM053769.1:592875919-592898075 GCA_028658325.1 Potorous gilbertii | reverse complement strand
AGGAACATTGTGGCCAAATTCCAGAGTTCCCAGGTCAAGGAGAAAATATTGCAAGCAGCTAGAAAGAAACAATTCCAGTATTATGGAAATACAATCAGGATAACACAAGATCTAGCAGCTTCTACAATAAAGGATAGAAGGATATGGGATATGATATTCCAAAAGTCAAAGGAACTAGGACTAAAACCAAGAATCACCTACCCAGCAAAACTGAGTATAATACTTCAGGGGGAAAAGATAGTCTTTCAAATGAAATAGAGGACTTTCAAGCATTCTTGATGAGAAAACCAGAGCTGAAAAGAAAATTTGATCTTCAAACACAAGAAGGAAGAGAAGCATGAAACAGCAAAGAGAAGTCATAAAGGACTTACTAAAGTTGAACTGTTTACATTCTTACATGGAAAGACAATATTTGTAACTCTTGAAATTTTTCAGTATCTGGGTAGTTGGTGGAATTACACACACACACACACACACACACACACACACACACACACACACACCACAGAGTGAATTGAATAGAATGGGATCATATTTTTAAAAAAAGAAGTTAAGTGGTGAGAGAGAAATGGAGTGGGAGGAGAAAGGGAGAAATGGAATGGGGCAAATTATCTCTCATAAAAGAGGCAAGCAAAAGACTTTTCAGTGGAGGGAAAAAGAGTGGGGATGAGAGAAAAACGTGAAGCTTACTGTCATCACATTCGACTAAAGGAAGCAATAAATGCACACTCATTTTGGTATGAAAACCTATCTTACAGTACAGGAAAATGGGGGAGAAGGGGATAAGCAGGGTGCGGGGGATGATGGAAGGGAGGGCAGGGGGATGAGGGAGCAATATGAAGTCAACACTCTTGGGGAGGGACAGGATCCAAAGAGAGAACGGAAGCAATGGGGGGCAGGATAGGATGGAGGGAAATACAGTTAGTTCTACACAACACAACTATTATGGAAGTCATTTGCAAAGCTACACAGATATGGCCTATATTGAATGGCTTGCTTCCTAAAGGGAATGGGTGGGGAGGGAGGAAGAAGTTGAAAGTCAAAATTGTAGGAACAACTGTCAAGTATTGTTCTTACTACTAGGAAATAAGAAATACAGGTAATGGAGTATGGAAAGTTATCTGGCCCTACAGGACAAAAGAGAAGATGGGGACAAGGGAAGAGAGGGATGTTAGAAGAGAGGGCAGATTGATGATAAGGGCAATTAGAATGCTTGGTGTATTGGAGTGGGGGGAGGTGAGAAATGGGGAGAAAATTTGGAACCCAAAATTTTGTGAAAATGAATGTTAAAAGTTTAATAAATAAATTTTAAAAAAAAAGAAAATATTAGAGTTAAGCTTTGTCTCTTTGCCCCAAATCCAAAAGTAAGTTTAACCTGCAAGGGTTTAGATTTCTTCTGGTCACACTTACTATCTATAAACAAACATCCACCTATGGGTGGCTAATAATTCACCATAATATATAATTCAGCAGGAATTATAGAAATAAGGGGGAAAATAATACCTCAGGTTCTTTTTGAGTCAGGAGATTTTCTGAAGTATAGCTCACAAACCTTACTAATATGCCAGATGACACAGTTCAAAGTAAAAGTATAGTAATAAAAGCAGCAATAAGTCTCCCCATAAATCTTCAGCTCACTCTCCCACAAAATATGTTCATCCTTCATTGCCAAAGGAGACCATGCCATCAGAGAAATAATGGCAAGACTTGCATTTGACTTTGTTTTGAGTGAGGGAGGGCTGGGCAGGCCACGAGCCTCACTTCTCCTTCAGAGCCATCTGAGTTCAGTGAGCAGATATTCACCAAGATGACTGGAGATGACCCAGGATAAGGTAACTGGGGTTAAGTGACTTGCCCAAGGTCACACAGCTAATGAGTGTCAAGTGTCTGAGGTGAGATTTGAACTCAAGTCCTCCTGACTCCTGCACTGGTGCTCTATCCACTGTACCACCGAGCTGCCCAAATGTACCCTCCCTAGGAAGAGTAAATGCATATAAAGATCACAATATAGCCAGTTAGAATGAATAGCCAAAGCACCTGTGTGGACAACAAATGCAGAGGAATCCTGCAGAGGTCGTTCATTCCTCCTCTGTTGTAGAAGTACTGATGTCTTCTAGTCGTCATGGTGCTCTGTGACCTCCTCCCTGACATCTCTGGGAGCTGCTCTCTGTAATCCTACATCATTTTCATTGTTTTTCCACACCAGCTGATCTTCAGATTACCAGCAATTTTCAGGGCCACTTAACTTGTCAATCCTCCACTGGGGATGCTGTGGTTAATAAGCCTCTCCACTTAAGGGAGAGGCTACAGCATTTTCAACAAGTCTTCTAAGCCAGGCTGCAGCTGAAGGCACATGCATAGCAAATGATTAGGCTAAAGTTTTATTCATTTGTTGAATTCTTCTCTCCTCTGACTCCCGTAATCCAACTTTGATTTGACTTATGATAAGAAATCCATCTTATTTCTTAGCTCTTACCATACCTCACAGGCTGGGACAACTAACTCTACAGATTTACTTTGATGGAAAGAAAAGAATCCAGTGAAACTGTGGTAAATAAGCTGCTTTGAACTTCTTTGTTCAATCACAAGGCCTGGGCTAGTTGTAATCAACTGCAAAGGCTAACGGCATTTTCTGCTTTTTCTACACTTATAATTGACAAATGGATCCAGATGACCAGAAATGGAGTCTTAACAGTTTGACCCTGTGGCACAAAGGACATACCACTGCTGTTCTAGAACTCTGTTGGGATAATTTGAACCAGGGATGATTCATAGCCATCCAGAAATCAAAAGTATTACTCCTCCAAAATCCCAGCACATATTTCCTTGCCATAAAGCTAGGATCTATGAGAAGTAAAGAAAAGAGCAAGATTTGCTCTACAAATAGAACAGAAATCCACCAAGACTGTAGGGTCTGACAAATAGGGTAGAGTAGAAAAAAGCAGCAGGCTTAGAGAATGAGCAAGCACCATGAGATCAAGGAAGGCTTTTTGTTTTTTGTATGTATCCCTGATACCTTATGCAAAGAACTGTAGATAATAAGTCCTTAAGGAAGGAAAAAAACATTTATGAAGTACCTACTATGTGGCACTGTGCTAAGCAACTATAAACATTATCTCATTGGATGCTCATAGCAAACCTGGAAAGTGGGTGGTATATTCCCATGAGGGATAAGAAAACTGAGGCAGGCAGTGACTAAATGACTTGCCCAGGGTCATATGGCTAGGAAGGGTCTAAGGCTGTAGTTGAACTTGTCTTCATGACTCTAGGTCCATAGCTGTACTTATTGTACTCAATTACTATAGTACATAATGCACCTCATAAATACTGTAGGGTTAGAATGAAGTCAAAGGCACCAGGTTCTAGTCCAAATTTTGTTAATTACTAGTTACTGGCATACCTCAGATATATTGCAAGTTTGGTTCCAGACCACCACATTAAAGTGAGTCACACAATTTTTTTGGTTTTCCAGTGTATATAAAAGTTATGTTTACATTATAATGTAGCCTAGTAAGTGTGTGATAGTATTATGTCAAAAAAAACTCCAGGAGTGTATATGCCTTAATTAAAAAATATAGGGTGTCCTCAAAATTGCAATGTAGTTTTTTAACTATTAAATCTTAAAATTGCACTGTGACAATTAAAAAAGTTCAAGAGACATAGTTTCTGGGTAATTTAATCATTTTATTAATAAGACGAGCACATTATTCATAAAAAGGATGGTCATTTGGTCCTGTTTTAGAGCAAAGAAAGTCACAGGGCAGCCTCACAGTTTATATACCCTACAAAGAGTAGGTGCTCCAAGAGGGGCTGAGAGTGATATCAAGTCATGCTAGGATGGAAAAACTATCTCCATATTCAGACCACTCCCAGCCTTGCACTATCTAGACAAAAGGATCTGTCTCCACCCAAGTTTGAGTAGAACACCATGGTTTCCCCACTGTAGATTAAATTCTTTGTAAAGTTGGGTGAGGTTGGACCAGATTGAGGAGAGTTGATTCAATCTCATTATCGTTAATGTCCTTCAAGAGACTGGACTTAAAATCCGAATGGAAGAAGGGGGATAGGTCTGAATCTCCCCAAGATATTGGTTATTAATGATCATTTGTCTTAGCACTAAGACTTTTTGAACTTCTTGTATTTTTTTAAGTTCACAGACCCCAGGTTAAGGTTCCCTGAACTATAGTCACAGAAGGGACATTAGAGATAAAGAACTTTGAATTAAGAGGAACCTTTCCTGGTAACCATTGTTGGCTTATGAGTTAGCTTAGCCATAAGACTCTCAAACAATAAAAGGAGCCCAGTGGATAAAATACATATAACAATAACAAGAAATTTGGTGCAGGGTGTGGTTAGAGTGGGGGTAAGAAGGGCAGGGAGAGTGTGAATGTAGGACAAGTGCCTGGTAGAGGAGGTGCTGGGAAAGAGTAAGAAGGAGCCTCCTTAGGACTATCAATGACAAAGAAAGGTATGTATTTCTCTGGGAATAGTATGTTTAGCAAATAGCTATTTCTGTGCAAGAACAAAGGAGAGTTTAGGCTGGCATTCCAGAGAGGGAGCTTGCTACAGTATGAATGTCAGTAGGGGTCCTCTGAAAGTATTAGGGAGACAGCATCTTAAATAGATATTCCAGGCCCCACAAAAAATAATTTCGGAAAGAACAGTAACTTTTTGTTAAATGGAAAAGAAACATCCTTTCATACAGAGGTTTCTACATAGGCTTGTCCGAAATGCAGAAGCTATACTTGGAAAACATTTGACACCCCCCCCCCCCCGGAGGCCAAGAGTAGGAATTGGGGATATGACAAATGAGTGTATAGAATACACAGAGAAAACACAGAAAATAAGCATCATTCAGGTCATAATGATTTTATAACTGCCTCAGAAGAGAAAAATAAACAAAACATTACATTCACTTAAATGCGTTACCTTTTCATAAATTGGATTAGCTCCGACAAATTGAGTCTCACCACCCACCTCTTGACTCTGCCCTGAGGGCAAGCTTGAAATGAAAGAAATTAACACAGTTGTCCTAATGCAATTCAAATATCAATAATTCATAGCATAAGAGTTGGAATTGGTAAACCACATTTTAATTATACTGGCTCATTCTGGCATGTTACTGATGGGGTATTTAAAAAAAAATTTCTTTCAGATAATAACCAGAATTAGCAAACTACACTGGAAAACTTAACTGAGCTTGGAGTAAGAAGGCCTATGTTTTAGTTTTGGATCAGAGGTGTACTGAGTCACATTAGGTAAAGTGACCAACTCTAAGAATGAATGAAAAAAAACAAAACACAAATTTACCAAGCACTTATCATGTGCCAAGTACTGAGTTAACTAAGTAGCTAGGTGGCATCGAGGGGCACAGAGTGCCTGGAGTTTGGAAGATTCATCTTCCTGAATTCAAATTTGGCCTCAGACACTAACTAGCTGTGTGACCCTGGGCAAGTCACTTCTCCCTGTTTCCCTCAGTTTCCTTATCTGTAAAATGAGCTAGAAAAGGAAATGGCAAACTACTACAGTATCTTTTCCCAAGAAAACCTCAAATAGGATGATAAAGAATCAGGCATGATTGATAAAAAAAAATTTAACAACAATATTGTGCTAAGTGCTGCATGAATAAAAAGGTAAGATAAAAATAGAAAAGCAAGACAATGCCTTCTCTCAAAGAGCTGAGTCTAAAGAGCTGAGACGTAAGAGAACATTCAGTTTGCTGAGCAAATGGAGAGACATAGAAGTCCTAAGCATTGAGTGGCAAGGGCACAAAGGTCCTAAGGTCTTTAGCTAACAGTAGTAGAGCAGAAGGAAAGTATGGGAGAGAAGAGGCATCAGACGGACTACAAAACTGGAGGACTACAGAATCGTTGTGCTGATCTCATTGTTGTATGCCTGTGAAACATGGACAGTCTACGTGCACCATGCAAAAAGATTCTGAAGATCACCTGGCAGGATAAGTACCAGACAATGAGGTCCTTACTCAAAATAAACTGCCAAGCCTTCAAACTGTCAGAGAGCGCAACTCTGATGGGTTGGCCATGATGTTCAAATGCAAAAGTATGCTTGCCAAAAAAACTCCCATGGGGCAGGCAATCACATAATGGTCAGAAAAAGCGATAGAAGGACACTCTCAAGGTCTCTCTCAAGAACTTTGGAATTGTGTGACATGGGAGACACTGGCACAGGTCAGCATGACGTGCCCACATCTGAGAAGGTACTGTGCTCTATGAGCAAAGCAGAATTGGAACAGCTCAAAGAAAATGCAGGACAGGCAAATTTAGAGTATCCATCCCAAATATTCACACAGACTATCTGTGTCCAACCTATGAGCATTCTGTGAGCATTTTGAGTCCATATTGGTCTGATCAGCCACAGTCAGACAGGCTGAAACTTGACTCTAGCATAGTGATGTCATTTTGGTCCTCTTTGAGAACAAAGGACCTTACCTTACCTTACCTTAGTAGAGATAGAAGGGGACAGAGGAAAGAGAGTTAAGGCCTCCTGATCCTTATGAGGCAGTGTTGGAGAATATGATAAGTCCTTGTAATCCTCCACCTCATTGGAAAAACACAATTACTGACTCTCGTGTTATCAGAAGGGAAGCTAGGTGGCACGGTGGATTGAGCGCATCCTGAAATCAGGATGACTTATCTTCAAGAGTTCCAATCTGGCTTCAGATACTTACCAGCTGTGTGATGTTGGGCAAGTCACTTAATCCCGTTTTCCTCAGTTTCCTGCAGAGAACCACGCTGAGTACCTTTGTCAAGAAAACCCAAATGGGGTCACAAAACTAGGAAACAACAAAAAACAACAATAAAAATATCATCCAAACCCTATAAACAGGTCAGCCTTAGAAAAGGAGAGAAACAAGGAGGTAGATGGCCCTCTGAACTCCAAACCTGCTTCCTCAACTATAAAATGGGGATGATAATCTTTGCCCTATCTAATCCAAAAGGTAATTATGAGGAAAGTTATTAAATGTGATCCATTAGCATTAATCCATGAAAGATATTCTTAAGAAAATATCATCTAACATAAATGTATTAAGATGTCAATAGTTCATTTTTCTCCTCAAGTCTATCATTCTTTTTTTGATCCATCTAGGGAAAAAATCTCAGTAAGAATTTGCAAATTTACTTCTCTATAAATAAAACTGGATAATATGAATTATGTCATTTAGAGACATATGTAAAGTAAATAATTTCCAAGATTCTCCAAGTTCCATAAAGGTTTTGGCTGATACAAGTGTAGCATGGTGCTACAATGAGGAGTTCCTCTACATATGGGTTAACATGCCACAATATTGTTGCATTTGATGGTTTTTAAATCCACTGCAAAGCTTCTATAAACTGTAAGAACCACTTTAGAGCATGTTAAAATTCAAAGCAGATTTTTCTTCGATGATTTTAGGAGACCAAGTGCTTCCAATCAGTCTAAAGATGGTATATTTCTAGAAAATACATCTCTAAATAAATATGAGATTTTTGAAAAAAAAATCTAAGAGCATTAAAGATTAGAGTGAGAAGCATCTTTTCTTGTTAAATGCTTTCTAGCAGGACGAGGTTGTGGTTTGAGTTTTTACTTATTTTTTTTCCCATTACTATCATATAATTCTTCCACATTAATAAGAACAGGAGCTTGACTTCAGCTTATAGAAAAGCTTAGCAAAGCATATGGTGACACTCAGATTTTTTTTTTCAAAGCTAACTCTCTTAGAAAATGGCAGGGTAGAAAGCTTAATGTTTACTATCAGTTCCCACAGAAATCTCTTTTCTCTGTCTTGTGCCTGAATATAACAGTGGTGCCACCACCATCGCACCTGCTAGAGTTTCTTCCCTCAGCTTCAACCAGAACAACTCCATACTGCTTTGTCCTCAAATCAAACATTTAATAATCTATTTTTTACAGTCAGTTTTTAAAATATGGTAATTTTTTATAATTACTGTCTAGAGAAACAGCATAGTATACTGGATGGAAAGCTGACCTCAAGGCTGCTTCTGACACATATTGGTTGTGTAACTTGGAGTAAGACATTTAACCTCCCTGAGATTATAAGCTCCAGAGATGCCAACCTGCATTGATACAGGGTGTTTTGTCATCCAGGAATTCCTCACATCAAAGAAATTATAGGTCCAGTCCCTATCCCTAGGTTCTAGCGACTAATCTTGACCTAACATTTTAGAGGTCCTATTCTTTAAGATCCTTGTTACTCTCATGGTTTCTTATTGGGCACAATCATTCTTTCAGGACCCTTGGGGCCCATGTAGTGCACTGCAGTAATTATTTATGGTGATTATACTCACCTAGAAAGTGTTTGTATTCATTCTGATCAAAACATTACTTGCAATTCTAATAATACTAATAACAGATATCATATAGGTTTTGTGGACTTCAACAGGCTATCCAAATTATGGATATTATTCCAAAAGTTTACTTATCAGTAACTTGTTTAGAAATTGACCATATCTTCCCCATGGATATCTTGTTATAAACAATGGTTAGTCCACCATCATTGATTTTATCTGTAAAGTATGTAAAAGAAAACTAATTGCGCTAGTCTGAATCCTGGATCCTGGGAATAGGGGACTATACATTATAAAAAGGAAAAACATGAGATCGCAGCTCTTGCCCTCTTTCCCTAGATTCAGGACTGGATCTCAAAAAATGGTGACACAATCAAAATACATCTTTATCATCCCTTACTGCCTTGTTCCCACTTCTTTCTCACCTTTCTACTCTGGTTCCCTCCTACTTATGAAATGTGTATCTCAAGAATGGAAATAGAAAAGCCACAGATATTTGGTATCAGAAGTATTCCCACTAGCAGAATCTGCAGCCTCTTTCTTCACTGCATCATGCTTTAGGGAGTCATTCTGGTTCTCTCCTTCGCCCACAGATAAGCACAAACATATGGCCCATTGACCAGAGTAATTGTATCTTTTCCTAGCTACCCACGTACACAGAACAATCTGCCCTAGCGCAAGAACCAGGAACAAAAGCTACCAGAGGAGAGAAAGGAAACTCATACAAAAAAAGAAACTCCTAGAAGACCATGATTTATAGGAATTCTCCTCAAGGCTGCAGTTTGGAGGATCTGTAAAGCCAACAGAACATGACAAGCCTACTGCAAATAACTCCCCCAGCAAGCACTGATCCGCAAGAGACCTCTGCCAGCCTTTATGTCCTAAGTAGAAATTAGGTGTCCATGAGAAATATAGTGACTAGAAGTGACAACAGCTCTGCTATTATGGAAAACTGCCGCACCTGGCGTAGTTTTACTGGTGCCTACGTGGGCCCAGCTGAGCAGCTGGGTTAATGCCTCTCAGCCCTCCTGCACCTGCCCAGTGGAATTGCTGTGAGAGTGCTGCTGTAAACCATCCGCTGCAGTACTCCAACCCAAGACTATGCTGCCCCCCAAAAGTACTCCATCTTCTAAAATTACCTCTTTGCTGCCTCTCCCAATCAAGCCTTCTATTTCTTCAGCAGACACTATCTCAACTGAGCGCAAATCAAATGTGAACTGGAGGCATCAAAACTGCCGTCCATCTCTCTCTGCAGCTGCCCCAGAATATTTACCTGTTAGTTCAAAGAGGATGCTTAGGAACCCAAGTGAATGTCCACAGGTGGGATTTTAGGCATTGTAGGGAGAGAGATTTGGAGGCAGAGGTAAAGCCACAAACACAGAACCAGATCTGCTTAGGATTATGCCTCTGAGGTCACCCCTTTAAAGTCTCCTGCTTTTCTAGATTTCTTCCTTTCCTCAAAATCTCATGGCAGTAGCCACAGGAAGAATGTAAAGTTATTTAATATGTTATCCTGTCCTAGTCAACTCTCCCCCTCTCCTCGCCCCTACACACTTAGAAAACCTGACTCTTGGCTTCCCAATGAGGTGACTTATAAAGGCCTGTACTCTAAGTGGAGATTTGTGTTATAGACCTTTCCAAACCTTTTCATTCACTATTTTCCTATCCTTAATCCTGTTCCCTAGGGCCTTGCTTGGGCATTAAGTTATTCCTTGTGTGCTTTTATTAGTGGTACTCCACCAAAGACCTACCTTGATGTTTCACTGAGGTTCAAGGTGATGTCTGGGATTCTCAAGGGCTATATCAGAAGAATATAAGTTCTCACAGGTCCTAGAGTCTGGAAAGGTTTCCATTAGAGGTCCAGTGAAAAAGGCAGTGTGTGGCAAAGGAAAGTCAGGGTCTTTCCAGAGTCACATAATAATTCAGTCATTACCTCTGCCCCTAATTTCCTGTGAAACTTTGAACAATTTACCCAAATTTCAGATTCTTTATCATAAAAGGTGAGTAGACTGGATAGCCCTGGAGGTCCCTTCTAGTCCTTAATCCACTGACTACATGGGTATCATGAGATGACCAGTCTCACTTATTTTTAGCCTGAACTAAGATTCAGAGCAGCTGAACCAGGAAGAGTATCTAAAAGGATACTCCATGGTGGTGAAATCATGCTGACTAATGAAATATTAAAGACCTTGCATACTAAGGAGAACCATTTGTGTCTGGAGTGAAACCAAAGGACAAGGGTTTTATTTTTCAAGCAATTATGCAAAATCAAAAACAAAGGAATCTATATAAATTCTTGGATGAGGCAATGTGGTATAATGGAAAGAATACTGACTCTGAAGTCAGAAAGATTGGGTTCAAATCCCATTTCATACTTACTGCCTGTGGGACTTTTGGCAAGTCACTCACCTCACTTAGCCTCAATTCCTCACCTGGAAAATCAGAGGTTTTAACTGGGTAGTTTTAATGATTTCTCCCAGCTCCAGAGCTGTGATCTTTTGTGAAGCTGTTTCCCAAAACACTTTCCTAAAAATCACATGAAATTAGAATCTCACTCAGAAATGGGATACTCCCATTTTAAAGTTTAAAGAAATTTCAGTTTGGTGGAAGAGGGGCAACCAAAGTGACTTGTATGGGTACTAGAAATCAGCACTAAGTCTCTCATTGAAATATTCCTCCTTGCCTAAGACAGCCAAATATAATTAAACCATAATGTACACGCAAAGTTTCCTGTCATTGGCTAGTAATGTATTCTAAAGTTATTGAGAATTCAAGTGGGATTGCTGTACTGTCCTCTAATAGCCCAGAGAAGAACTTTCTTTAAATCTCCTTTAAGCTTAGTGTAGCTATAATCTATGTTCTTTTAAACTTGTAAACTCCTTAAAGGCAGGGACTGTCTTTTCCCTCTTTTTGTATCCCCAGACCTTAGCACAATGGGCTAAATATATATAGATTGATTAATGTACTGTCAGAACCCAAATGTAGATGTATATCATGTGAATGACATTCTTATTCTATACATGTCTATGTTTACTAGTATTGCCTGGGAAGGGTGAAGAGGGGCAGAGGCTGGAAGACAGACCAGAAAAAAATCTAGAGAAACATATACTGCTGCAATTTCCTCTCAATCACCCCCTCTTCAGCCAATCTGCCTGAAAACACACCTGGTTTTATGGAGGAGGAAAGATCTTTCTTTCTTCCATTCATTTCTTGATCATGTGTTGAGCCCAGAGCAGAGGACAGAACCAGCTTCAGAATCAGGGAGACCTAGGTTTAAGATCCACTCTGACAAACACTTGCTGTGTCTCCCTAGGTAAGTTACTTAGCCCCAGACATTTCTGTCAAACCATAAGTTACAGCTGTGTATAAGCATAGCTCCCTTATTGAGAGTTCCCTATATCAATAGGAATGACAAGTCTGCTCCAAAAATAAGATTTTTGTCCTACCCTTAAGAAGCTTACATTTTAATTGGAGAAGATATCACACAAAGGCAAGCTAAAAGGGGGAGTAATGAAAGGGTAAAAATAAGTCCAGAAAGCCTGGAGTAGACCCAGGAGAGAATTAATCTGTGGCTGGCCTGAATCCTTCCTCTAATGGGGGTCAAGACAGAAACTAATCAATAAGAGGAGGAAAAGCAGAGGTATCTCCAGGAAGAAGGGAGCTGGGATAGAGTTAGAGGTTCTGAAGAGTCAGGAGAAGAGTCTATAGTTGCTAGGATCAAATTTAAATTCCTCATTTAGCTTTTCAATTCCTTAAAAACCTTGCTCCAACCTATCTTTCCAGGTCCATTGGAGGGTAGTCCTTCCTGCACACTATGATCTAACACTAACCCCATCTCCTATCTCCGTGCCTTTGTGCTGGAACATTTTCCATCTGCACCTCTAACTCAAAAGATCCCTCTCTTCCTTCAAAATGCAGCTCAAGCACAAACTTCTTTATGAAGTCTTTCCTGACGCCTACAACTTCTAGTGCCCATTCTCCCAAGCTTATTGAATGTGCATTTGTGTGTATTTATTCATTTTATATTTATTCTGTACAAACCCACATATACAAGCATCCTTCTCATTGGAATGTAAGTTCCTTGCATGTAGGGATTGTTTCATTCTCTATATTCGTATTCCTTTATTTAGCACAGTGCCTGACGGCACACAAATTAAATGTTTTTTGATCAGTTGACTTAGTTCTACAGTTAATGAAAATTCACAGAAGGCTTTAGAAAGAGGAATGGAATAACATCAGAATCTTATTTTTATGAAATTAATCGGATGTCAACATAGAAGATTAATTTGAAGGAGAAATTAGAATTGCAGGGCTCAAAGGAGGTGGAGAGGGGAGAAGACTGAATGAGCCATTTTGGTTAATGATCCTATGCCAAAAGTTGTTTCTGTTTGCCTTTTCCTTCTCATTCCTAATGCTAGATCCTCATAACTTCACATCTGGATTATTGGAATGTTATCTATGGATATTCCCTTCATATGACATTCCATCTCCTTCAGTGCCTTTTGGAAGTTGTCCCCTATATCTGAAATATGTTCCTTTCTGGACTCTTAGAATCCCTAGAACCCTTCAAGATACAGCTCAGATACCATCTCCAGTATGGGGTCTTTCTCATTTCCCAGCTGCTACGATTCTCTCGTTTTCATGAAGTTCCTTAGCATGTATATTTTGTTTTTGCTTATCCCTACACATACTGGTATCACCAAATGGAGCAAAAGCTCATTAAAGACCTACACAAATTTTCCTTTTGTCCTTGAATTTATAGGACTGGTACAGTGTCATATCTATCTATTTATCTATATGTGTGTGTGTGTATTAAAGGTTTAATAAATGTTTCTTCAAATGGAATTATTGGTTGTTTTCCCCTTTGCTGCCTAAAACCATTAATTGGAAGAATCTAAACCAGGTCTGTCCCACCTGCTCTCACACCTGATGTTGAGCACTATGGAGATATCAAGGAATGCAAGATATGATTGCTAATCTCAAGGAATTTACAATCTAATTGGCTACAAAATTCATGGACACATAAAAAGATTATAATATACAGCACTATTTGAAAAGTGCTGAGCCCTATAGAAGTCATAGATAATTCAAAGGAGTTAGTCATCTCCCTACCCTCTTCAAAAACCTTTGAGACCAGAAAATTTCTTGAAAATTAGAAAAAGGAAATCTCTTTAGCTTCTTATCAAAAGAATGACTAAATCAGTTTGGAATAAGTTTTTGGGGTCCCCAACCCATGATTCTCTCCAAACACCCACAGGCTAATGTTGTATTGTTCCCAAAATTAAAAAAAAATATCTTGGGAGAGATCAATTATAGACACATAAGCATGATGAAATTAAGAAATCTCTTGTGATAACTAAAATGGAAAAGAAAAATCTATCACTTGATAGCAATTAGATTTTTATCCATTATCGCTTCCCCACAAGAATGGAAAACAAATAGTCAATGCCCCTAAATCTCATAACACCAGCTTGCCATAACAAAGGACTCCGAGTGGGTAATTAAGTGGAAAATATCTGATGGCAGATATTGAATCCCCACAATCTAAGGTGCTTTATTTATCTTTCCCGTTCCCCAGAATCTCCTGCAGGGATATGAAATGAAATGGACTGTTTTATTCCTGAACCATTATGTTTAATAAGTGCCTTTCATAATATCATTTAACCCATAAAGTCATCCCAGTGAACACCTACTTTGTGGTTCAGCAGACACTTTTTACTAGAAACTCAGAGTCCGTGAATTAAAATCCTTTGGATTATTCTGTGGCCTTGAGGAGTCACCTTGTCTCATTCTTATTGGAAGTTTGAGTTACTCAAAACATAAGAAAAGAATCTTTCCATGCAATTTCAGGACAAATTAATAGCCTGGGTTAGAGGTGACATTTTTCTTAATGGAAAAGACACTAGTGAGGTCATGTAGCAAGGACAACATATAAAATTACATTGACTTCTAAACCTGAGTTCATCAATAAATCAAGCATTTATTAAATGCCTGATGTGTGAGGTACTAGAATTAGGAAAATATAAATGAAAGAACCTCTGCTCTCAAGGAGTTTACATTCTAAGATACAACATGTACACATGTAAACATAAATAAAACATAGGAAAAATAAATTCAATTCTATGAGCCTGCACATTAACGAAAATTCAGTGATACAAGACAACGGTTTAAAGCTGGAGAAAAAAAAAAAGTAGACATTCCCATCACAGGACTCTTACAATTGTAGTGTTTGAAAGGTGTGTTCTGATCATGTAGAACTGAGGAAGTCCAGCAAATGAAACACAGATGAGAAAAGGAAAGCCATGAGGTCAGAACCCAGCAACTCATGCATTATAAAATATTATTTCAGTCAAACAAACCCTCCTTCATCTTCACGCTCAAGACAACTAAACTCCAGTGCTTGGTGAATAAGGACCCTTTGTTCAGTCATCCAATCACAAGTGCCTGGTAATTGCCCTGAATAAAACCTATGTGACATAAAAACATTCTTTTCCCTAGAGACACTTTAAAATCTCATTGGGGGGAAAACTTTTTAATTTTATATAATCAAAATTATCCATTTAAATTTATTTTAAAACATATAGGAAACATCTAGAGAACATATTTTAAGATAAAAGAATAGAAAGAGGGTGAGAAATCTCAAATTGCTTCTGGTTTTTTTCTCTTGCCTCTAGGTGACCACTGCTGCTTCCTAAGCCCTGTGGATAATAAGACTCAGGTCAGTGAGGCAGAAACTCAGAAAATAATTTCAGTTGAGGTAGGCTGTCCTATATATACTATTCAGAGTGGAACCACTAAGGAATAAAGGATTAGAGCTGTTAAGCATATGTGAAAAATGTTTGGGAGGTGCCTTATGGATGATGGTCATCTTTACTATCCACTTGAACTGTTGGAATAACCTCCTTTCAAAACATGCTACCTTTACTCTTTCTCTTCATAGAACTCTCAGAATGTATATCATTCCTCTGCTCAAAAATATTCCATGGCTCTCTATTGACGACTTCACAATGTTCAAACTCCATTGCCTGGCGTTCGAGGTCATCTCCACTACCTTTCACCTCTTATCACATCATCCATTCAAATACACAGCTCTCACCTCCTAAATGTGTTCTGCATTATTCTTTGTTCTCTGCCTTTGCTCATGATATTACCTCTTCCTGGAGTAAGCTTCGCCTCTTCACCTGCCTAATTCTTACTCATTCTTTTAAGCTCAAAGCACATGCCACATATTCAAAACAGCCTTTTCTTCTCCACCTCATTAGGCCTGGTATAGCACTTTGTTTGGCAATACATTTATGTAACATTGATATTCTATTTTTTAGTGTTTGGGGCATCCCTCTACCAAATGATCAGTTCTTTGAGATCAGGGACTGTGTATAAACTAAAGGTTGTATATACCCACAGCACCTAGAATAATATTCTGCACAGAGTAAGTATTTAATATATACTGTTGAAAGGACAAGAATTCCTTCCATGGTCATCTTAGACACGTGGCCATTCAGGTACTACTTAAGGACCTTTAGTGATGGAGAATCCACTTACTAACTAAAGCAGCCAATACTATTTTGGTCCATTCAAATTGTTCTTAATCAAAATCTACCATCAAGGTTTTTCTTTCAATAAATTCTGAGCTAATCAATATTCTGTAAGGCAAATGATAGGGATCTGACCTATGATTGTTTGTTTAGGGAACTCCCAAACAAGGAAACCCCCTCTGCCAATGTCTGAAGTTTCCCTGCAACTTGGAATCTTGGAGAGCTTCCTAGAGCACTGAGAAGGTTAAATGACTTGTCCAGGGTCATGTTACCAGTATATATCATAAACTAGGTCTTCCTAGCTGGTATTTGCCACCTTATAGTTCCTTATACTACCCTATCTTTGTCTCATTCACATTGCCACTTGGAATAATGGGTAATAAGTGATAACAGTCTTGAAATACTTCATCTACCTTTCACTCTGCTGCAATTAAATTCAATAAACATTTTATGAAATATCTTTTAAGTGGAGAGCACCATGATGAACTCTTTCCTGCTTTTATGTGGCATATAGAGCAGCAAGGTGGCTCAGTGGATAGAGCTCAGGAAGAGGTCCGAGTCAGGAAGACCTGAATTCAAATATGGCACCAGATACTTATTAGCTGTGTAACCCTGGACAAGGCATTTAACCTTTGTTTCCCTCAGTTACCTCTTCTATAAAATGAGAATAATGTCTCCCAAAGTTGTTGTGAGGGTCAAATGAGAAAATTATGAAATGCTTAACACATAGTAAGCACTATATAAATGTTAGCTATCCTTTGTAAGTGTTAGTATTGTATTATAGGGGAGTGTACGACATAAATTAAACATAAATTAAAACCTTTTTCTTCCTATGTATATCTGTCTCTCCCCACCCCTGCATTCCTCTCATTCCTTCTTTCTCTATATGCCTTAATAGACTAAAATATAGAAATGAAGCATTTAGAAAATACTATATTTATTCAACTGGAATTGTTTACTTTTCTTTTAAAAATCAGATGAATTGAATATGTATGTTTTTCCAAGTAGGAAGAAAATTGCTACTTTTTACACATGGTCCATCGTTGATTACTTTTTCCTTTTGATTCAGTAGCCCTCAATAGGAAACAGGTTCCCAACCTTATGAGACAAACTATGAATAAATACTAAGCAAACCTAAAGCCAGGGAGTGATCAATGGGGTTTAATTAGGGAAGAAAGTCTTAAATTAGATTGTACAGGATGTGACTGGAATGGATTGACCAAGAACTCTGTGTACCTAAGGCTGCTGTTCTGAATGTTACCCCTGCTTTTTTGTATCCTCCCAATTTAATTCAACAAGCATTGATTTAAAGCTTGCTATGTATAAAGCACACTATTCTAGGTCCTAAGGATATAGAAGGGTAAGAGTCCCTGCTTTCAAGGAGCTTATCATTCTACTATATGGATACATACACACTGAACATAAATGCAAAATATAGAGAAAAATAGTGTTAATAAGGGGCTGGTCAGTATCAGGGATTAGAAAAGTTCTCAAGTAGGAAGCTTTGAAAGAAGGGCAGGATGTTCCTACTCTCCCGTGGTCCCTCTGTCAATCACTGCAATCATTTCCAAATGGAAAGGGAAGAATCAACAAATAGCCCTACAGTCTGCCTCCCCTCCTAATCAGAAACCCTCACAGTGCTCTAGGGATCAGCAACAGAGAATCCTTGCTTTTTCCAACTAATCTTAACATTTCTCCAGGAATACTGAAGGAAGATTTATCTGTAACAGGCTGCCATGCATAACTATATCATATATAGCTATGTCTTGTTTCACACAATGGCTAATAGCTAACGTTTCACACAACACTTCAGTTTGTAAAATGCTTTACATCTGTTATCTCACTTGATCCTCACAACATTGTAAAATATTTTTACATTCTGAAGAAACTAAAGCTGAGAGAGAGGTTCAGTGATTTGCCCAGAGTTGGGCAAGTTAATTGATACACAGCCAATAGATATCTGAGACTGGTTTTGAATTCATGTTTCCCCGATTCTAAGGTCACCACTCTATCCACTGCACCACGACATATGTTTCAGAAGAGGTGTGTGACAATCAACATTTTTGCAAATTTAATTATATTTTAATGATTTAGGATCATAATTTAAAGCATACTTCAATACTTAGATGAAGTTATGCTCTCAATGGTTTTGGCACCCCCCCTCCCAAAATACAGATCACCATCTACCTGCCTATTCTCATGTTCCTTTGTTATTCTTATCCAAGTCCTCCTATCAGTCTCCCACACAGGATCCATCCTACATGCTCATATTCTTCTTGGTTTCTTAGTATTGTATGAAATTATAGGAGCACACGTGCTGATGAATCAGTTATCTTTCACTGTTTCTATAAGACTAGCCCACTCTCTTTTTCTGTTGTTGATTTCCTAGATAACATCCTGCACAATACATTAGTAACCCTAACCCACTGAGCATCTCTTCATTGTCCTTTGAGTGGCTTCAGTTAAATCTTTGTAGACTATGGTAATCCATAACATCCTAATCCCCTAGTTCTTAAGAGGCTTTTTGGATGCTGTCATCCACTGTATCCAATGGTGTTA
The DNA here is from genome assembly GCA_028658325.1 of Potorous gilbertii. NCBI lineage: Eukaryota > Metazoa > Chordata > Mammalia > Diprotodontia > Potoroidae > Potorous > Potorous gilbertii. Next base: position 592,879,675 of record CM053769.1, on the reverse strand, counting down.
TGGTTCAATAACAGGCCTTCTGGGGGAAAAATAGAATATATATATGACATACCTGTGACTTTAATCCAACTTATTAACATTTTCTCCATAATTTTCTTAAGTCTAGACAATCAACAAAATAATAAATTACACTATGATTTGTAGCATTTGCTGATTTCTAAAGTGCAAATGCTCACAATGAAAATTTAATGATGACCTCTCACAAACCATTATATTATGAGCTCCTCCATATAGTATGAAATATAAAGGAGTCAGTTTAAAATGAAAAAAAAAATACAGGGTCACCTACATATAGCACAGTACTTGGCTCTTAGTAAATGCTTGCTAACTAAGTAAAAAATGGTGTGTGGGGGCACAAATTAGGGTTGTGATCTTCTTTGAAAGGGGAGGAAGAAAGTCTGAAGGCACAATGGCTAGAGAACCTATATGACTGTGAGGATTACTGTCCACTGGAATCAGCATTGGAACCTCCCCTGCCTCAACCTGTGATCCTCCAATAAATGAACACCACCTACTGCCCTTAACTTCAAATCCAGAACTCTTATCTTCTCTGCCATTTTGCTGTGTGCCAGTGTTGGAACATCTGTTTTAGGAATGGGAAAATGAGTCCAATGGGTAAAATGAAGGTACATAGTCCTCAAGCTGAAACTATATGTCAGCATTATTCAGAACACCCTTTGAGATACTCCACAAACTGACTCTGGAGTAGTAAAAGGTCAAACTGCAGGCATGCCAAGATACTTAAGGAACCCTCTCACCACAGGTGTTTCTGATTTCTGATTCTGTTTCTGACCCCATTAAATGTCAGATAGTTGCATATATTAGATGCCCAAACTTTCCCTGACTGCCACGGCTCTATCGCTAGTCTACACTCTGAATCTTACCTGACCCTTCTATCTTGAACTCAACTATGCTGTGCCCAGTGCATACAAGGTCAGGGTCAGAAGGTCTGATGACTACGCCAGTTCAGCCCTGGCTTCGTGCCCACCTGTTGCTCTGGTGCTAAAAGATTTGCCATTGGATGCAAACCAATACGCTAGTATATGTATCTTGGCAAGGTGCTTTGCTTGTAGAGACACCTAATAAACTGGTCCTGGAATTTCATAAGAGGAAGAAATCAGACTAGATAGAATTTGGGAAACTGCATGGTGTTTTTAATGACCCCAATCTGCCCAATGCTACAAAAACCATCAAATTAATGCTGGTGTCTTCTTGGTGATATTACACGGCTGCAAATCACAGAACAGATTATAATAGAGCAACATTAATTACAAACTTAAGAACGACAGATGGTGAGATGTACAAAAATATTAATAGCTGCTCATTTGTTAAAACAAAGAACTAGAAACTAAGTATCTTTAAACTGGGGCATGAGTGAACCAATGGTGGAAAGTGAATGGAATGGAACCCTATTGTGCTATAAGAAATGAAGAAAGGAACCGTTTCAGGGAAACTCGGGAAGATGAATGATACAGTTCAGTAAGCAAATCCAGGAGAACAATCTGCACAATAAAAACAACGGTGTAAAATAAAATAACTTTGAAATGATCAATTCAATGATTAATCACAATTACAAAGGACAAAAGTGATGAAGAAAGTGCCCATTCCCCGACTGAGAAGTAATAGACTTTAAGTGGCAGAATGCAACATATGTTTTTAGACACTGTCGATAAAAACATTTGTTTTCTTTGACTATGGATGTTTGTGATAAAGGTTTCTTTCCCCCCTTTTTAATTTGGGAGGGCAAGTTGAATACAGAAAGGTAATAAACAGAAGGTTACCAAGAAAAAAGAAAAGGTCATCAGAGTATTTTTTGATGCACAGAAGAAAATAGATGGAAAGCCAGAAGGAATCACAAAAAAAGTTCAACTTTGGAAATTGCACAATGAATTTATTATATACTTTAAAAAGAAAAGCATGTTGCACATAATGGAGATTTGCAGCTCTCCATACCTAGTTTCAACTGTTTTTGTAGACATGATAATTTTACTGTTGGTGTCTGTTAAATTCATATTTTAAAAAAAAAAGACATATGCTGGACACAACGAGGTTGAAGATAAAATGTGAAAGTAAAAGCTAACACTAAGGACTTCTTTATAATAATATATAACATTCTGTTCAATATTGTAACTATTTGTATACACAGCTTATGTCCTTTCCTATACTATAAGCTTTTGCAGGTCAGGAACCATATCTTGATTCATCTTTTTATCCTCCCGCAATTCTAACACAGTAGTTTTACACATGGGAGAAATTCAGCAAATATGTGTTGAAATGATGTTGGCAAGGAGGGACTCATTCTACCATCTCGGATTGAGTGGTCTGGTCTATTCTCTTTCAAAGAAACAATTCTGCAGCCTTAGCCATAAATTCCAAGGATCTCCCAAATGTGAAAAGTAGGGATTTGTTTTCTAGTGTATAATTGCAAACCTTTCTGCAGGTATCCATCCCATCAAAAGCTCTCCCCTACTATTTTCTAAAACCATTTACTCCTTGCATCCCTCCCTTTTGTGTGTTTTGTGATTGGTTAATAATTGGTTACAAGACTTCTCCTTTCTTATCCTCCTTTCTGTTCAGTGGATTTTAGACTCTCCTGCTACGGCAGCTCAGAATGTGTGTGCATCTCTGTCAGTAGAGGCAGCCAAGGGGAGTCCCTGAAGTACCATGTTCCAAGAGAACAGAATTTTGGTTAATTTCATGTTGGAATTACTCCTGGCTGGAGTAGCACAGATAGCGGCTTACCTTTAATTGATACAACTCTCTCCTATCCCCTAAACCCCGCTGCCATTTCAACCGGTCCTCTAATTGTTTTCTGAGTGTGTTTTCTCTTCTGAAATAAAGAGTAAGCCCCAGAGGGCAAAAACAAATTCTGTACCTTCCATAGGACCTCTAACTATTCTGAGCATTTTTTTTCGGTTGTAGGAGATGGTAGGTAAGCAGACCTTATGCTTCATAGATGTAAGCAACTCCCATTAAGTTCTTTCTACCAAAGTGTTAAGTGTTCAGTAATTTATATATTGCCTCAGGACACCAAGAAGTTAAGCAACTTGCTAAGGGTCACTTAGCCATAATATGTCAGAAGTGAGACTTGAATCCAGTATCTCTGATTTCAAGGTCCTTCTATGCTACAACATACCTTTACTTTACTTTATTGCCCTTACTTTAGTAAATGTTGGGGGCATGTCCTATTCTGTCCCTTTTAGTTAGGAAGGGAAATTCTAACTTTGTTCCTAAGAGTTGTGCAGAATTAAGTTGCTTCATGTGTGGGTATAGAAAGCATCAGTGCTGGAAAGTCTGAAAAATGATTCCCTCTCCCTGACTCAAGGGATAGAATTCACAGAATCTCAGAAGTTTCAAGAATCAGATGGTATCTGAACAGGAAAAGTAAAAGAATTTTTTATTGAAATGAAGTGTTGATCTCATACCAAATTCATTTTCTTTTCTTTTATCTAATTTCCATTTTAATGTCTTTAAAACCATAAAATAATTTTTCATTAAGAAATTATTTCTGTGCCAATTAACACCTTAAATTGTGATTAAACATTTACAAATGAAATGCCTCTCCAGGGAAGAAGAACCATCTGGGGGGACATATCAATGCTGCTAACACCTGGAGGTGGATAATGTTTGTCACTTCATTATCTAAATTTATTTTTTTTTTCTTGTTTAAAGTTTTTTTTTATCTTAAATAAATTTATTTAACTTTTTACATTCATTTTCACAAGATTTTGGGTTCCAAAATTTTCTCCCCATTTG